>CM017321.1:37140115-37281796 GCA_006937295.1 Carpinus fangiana
AAGACGTAGGTTTTTTTTTTGAAGTTTTTTCAATTTTCGTTTTTTTTTTTTACATAATTTTAATATTATTTAATCTGATGTGGCACCCAAAAACCCAGGTACCAGGCCACGTGTAAGGGTGACGTGGTACTCCGTTAAAAAAACTAACGGAATTCTGACAGAAGTATCAAGTGGGTTTATTTGATAACCACAGGTACCATTTGCGATATTTTTGAAAACTAAGGTGGCTATTTGATTTTGATTCAAAGCACAGGTACTAAAAAAGTATTTAACCCTTTTTTTTATATGTAATTATCTGTTTTTTAAAATTTATTGGACGAAAAAATGGCGTTAAGACTTGAAAAAAAAAAAAAAAAAAATCTCCCAGAGATAATTCAATCGGTTGGGATCACGCTTAATGAAGCGGAGGTCATTAGTTTGAATATCTCTCCCTCTTCTTGTGTGGACATGTTAAAAAAAAAAACACTTAAAATGTGTTTGGTCACCGCTATCACTATGAATGAGTGTTGCTATTTAAAAAAAAAAAAAAGAAGAAGAAGAAAGGTTAGAGATGCTAATTCTTTTACTAAGATACGCTTAATATAATAGTAATTCAAAGGTTAGTTACTTGTTAGGATTGCCACGTCAATATTTCAATATTGTAAGATAAATATATAATTTCTATCATTTTTCTAATACTATTTGTCACACTCATTTTTATTCACAAGTTGATGTAACGTATTTTAAGTAACGTTTCTTATTTTTAGTAATATTATTTATCACATTTTTATCTTATAATTATTTCAAAATGTTAACATGATAATCTCAAGCAACCTTTATATTTTTAAAAATTGTTAAATACTCCATTAGTCCATAGGGTTTAAAAACTTTATTTTTTATTTTTCCTAGGGTTTGAAAAGTAACCAAATTAGTCATTGTGGTTTTGAAAAGTGGCCAAATTAGTCATTCCGTCAGTTGAGTTAACGGACTGACACGTGGACCAATTAGAAGTTGACACGTAGCCACCTAATTAAATTTTTTAAAAAAATTAAAAATATATTTTTTTTCAAAAAAAAAAAAGAGAGAAAAAAAAAAAACAAAACAAAAACACCTTAGCCACCCCCTTCGCTCCATGGCCACCCCAAGTTTTTTTTCTCTTTTTTTTTATGATTTTTTTTTTTTGAATTTTTGTTAAATAACAAATTTAATTAGGTGGTCACGTGTCAACTTTTAATTAGTCCACGTGTCAATCCGTTAAATCAACTAATGGTCAACTGATGGAATGATTAATTTGGTCACTTTCCAAACCCTATGTAGGAAAAAATAAAAACTTCAAACCTTAGGGACTAATAGAGTATTTAACCATTTAAAAAAAAAAACAAAACAAAAAGCAATAATTGATCCATAAATTAATTTGGTATATTAAGTCCTCGTTGTGGGATAAAAATATAATTTCAAACATTTTTACCAGCAAGAGAATGTATTTTTAAAAATACGTGATTTTAAGAAGTCGGACTGCGTTTTTAAAAACCTGAAACTACATTGCATTTTTAAAAACCGTGTTTTCATTTACTACGTTTTAAAATTACTGTTTTTTAAAAGAATGATGCTAGAAACCTTATTTTTCTCTCACAATTATCCCATAATTATGTCGTGCAATACCAGTCTCAACCAACCCTTGGCTCAATCTGTGTTTAAAAAAAAAAATCATTACTATTTTAGCATTGTAGGATACTTGTAAGATAAAAATGTAATATATAGCTTTACTCTTTTTTTGAACTACTAATTTTGACAAACACTAAAAATAAAAAAGTGATAAATTTTGGGAGAAAACTTCACTTTAAATTTTTGAATTACCGCGCGTTTTAACAAGTCCCTCAAACTTCAAAACTTCTCAATTTGAACCTCTGAACTTTCAATTTGAAGTCAATTTGAAGTTTGAACCCCTTTGTCAGATTTTAAATATTAAAAGTGAGACAATGACGTTTACACCTTTGACTTTTTTATAAAATTTCAAATTTAACCTTAATTCCAAAACTTAAAATAGAAAATCAGTGATATTTTAGTCTTTTTAGGTATTGTTATTAGAAGTTAACGGCTAAATTTGATGGAGGGGTTCAAATTGACTGCAATTGAAGTTCAATGGTTCAAATTAAGAGGTTTTTAAGTTTGGAAGTTTGTCAAAATATGCGATAATTCAGGTATCTAAAGTAAAATTTTATCTAAATTTTAATACCACAGCATCGTAACCTTAGTTGAAATTTAAAAAGATTTACATGATTAAAAACCTCAATAACTCCAAACATGCTGATCCAATTTTGTTAATCATTACAAGGTTGATGTAAAGGCCACATAATATTGGATGTAGAGCTTGGGCCAACAAAATTACGTGGTAAGCATCAATGTATCATATAAATAGTAAGAGATGATGAAAAGTATTGCAATAGGGCAGAAAGGCGACAGAAAATGAGATACTACACTACTACTTGCCACGAAAAAGCCATAATCGATTAAGGGTTTGTTGTAGTTTGCAGTTTTAAAACTTGTAATTTTAAAATGTGCAATTTTCAAAACATAAAATGCACCTCCTTACTAGACAAGACACTTAGACAAATTTTTCCTCCAAATTAGGTTGGAAGAATCTCCTCCAACCTAATCTATAAAAGTGACATGTGTCACTTTTTTTAATGACATGTGAGATGCACATGAGTTTTTAATAAAATTTATTTCAACTTTATTCCTGCTATTAAAAAACATATGCATCTCACATGTTCAAGGGACACATGTCACTTTTATAAATTAGGTTGGAGAAGATTCCTTTAACCCAGTTTGAAGGAAAACTTTGTCCCAAAATAAAAAAGCTCTAATCGACTATTATTTAGCATTTCGAGGAAGAAAGATCACAAACAAGATATACAGTCAAAAAAACCAAAGACAAACCGTTCAGTGGACACTACTATGCTTAGATTAGATTTTACTACTCCTAACCAAGTACAATACTCAATGCTCGAGTCATTGGCACAAAAAAGGAGCCACCCACTTCCTTATTCACCTTTTTTCTTCTCGTGGCTAGATTCAGCATCGTCTCCTCTAGGGGAATCCACCAAGTTGTTTTCACTCAGAGGAGGTGATTTGGGCTCAGAGGCATAAGACTTTTCTGGCAGGTTTTCTCCAAGCTTTTCAGCAGCTTCTAGCTCCTCACACTTGGAGGCATCAGAGGTCTCAGGCAGTTCTCCAGACTTTTGAGTAGCTTCCAGCTGCTCATACTTGATAGGGTCAGAGTTGTCAGGCTGTTGTTGTCCTCCGGGCTTTTGAGCGGCTTCCAACTGCTCATACTTAGAGATTACTTGTTGAAGCTCATCATGAAGATATAAGGCCTCAAAGAGCATCCCTTCATCATCAGTAGTGCTTTCTATGATCCCCTTAATGGCAGGCTGTGACTGCTTGCACTTCTCCAACATGTTCATTGTAAGATCTTCCTGCAAAAGCACAAGAACTTCTATCAATACTCATTTTTATCTTCTGTCTATACACGTATCTGGGGAATGAGGTAAGAAGTTAAAGAGCAAATAGATTATAGGGGAAAGTCAAAAACTTCCCAGGCATGTTTATCACCATGCATCCATCGTATGAAAACGTATAAACATCACTTTAATCGGAAAGTTCTCAAGTCTGGTTGTCAAAACATATCATGATAATCTTTTTGGTTATACCCAACCACTGAAAAGATTGCAATCTGTATTAACATGGCTGTATTTAGATATATTATGGAACAGGATATCACCAGAGTATGGTAACATAGAATTATGCATTTATATGAAGTTAAGTGTACAATTTAATGCTAGATAGGAGGAACAGATCGACATGCAAAAACTACAGAAATTTTGAATAAAACGAGAAATTTATTTATCAATGAGTATTGCTTTATTTATCAATGAGTATTGCTTTATTTATTTATTGCTTTGTTGTTAGAAGTCAGAGAAGTACCTTCAAAGGTTTTGGCTCGGTTTCAGCGTCCAATATGCTGGAGAGCAGCTCAAGACTGTTTCGAGTTATAACAAGAAATTCTTTCTTTTCTTCAACTGATAGGTTTCTATAATTCAGGTGGAATGCAGTACCATCTGTATCATGCATTCCTGTGTCAGGGATAGGGTATGTTCCGGGTGGAGACAAAGGCTGTTGATGAACATATGACTCCAAGGAATACTGCATTGGGGGCGAATTCCCTTCTTGTACTAGTGGAGGTGGTATGCTTCTTCCTTTCAAGCTCTGTCATGACATCCATAACAATAATAGGACATCAGTGCCTTCAGATACATGAGACTGGGCATGCTATAAAACAAAGTGCCAAGATTCATTACATTCAGGAAGCACTAAACATAATAAACCAAAAGGAACTATTATTAATGAGTAAAACCAAGTTAAACATAACTTTATACTTTCAACAGGCTGAGGCCAACACATTTTGGGTTCTGCTTACCATGTTTATTTTGAACTTCAAATTATTTTTCTTACCAACAGGAGGGAAAGAAGAAAATAAAAGAGTTCAATAGAATTGAAATCCCAGTCAACTGAAAATAAGCTGAACCACATGCTTCGGTTGTCTCTGTGAAGAATGTGGGACCTGTCCAGCAGTCCAGGTGTGATCTAAAAAAGCACTAAATGTACCCGATTTCAGTGCACTTTTGCCTTGGCTCTTAACTAAATACTTAGGCAGATAGACCAGGAAATCATTGTAGCATCTCCCTATTTTCCACCAAAATCTCTTCAGGAAATTTTCTGAAGTGGGCCAACCTGGTCTATCTGCCTAAGTATTTAGTTAAGAGCCAAGGCAAAAGTGCACTGAAATCGGAGTCTCCCCTCTTAGACTTTTGCTTTTAGCATGGGACCCACGTGGGACCCATCTCCCCACAAGAGAGAAGAGATGGTGGGGAGATGGGTGGGACTTGGGAGAATGCAAAGAGCATTTCCCTGGAAAGGGAAAATATGCAGGCCACTGGAAGCATCTGTTGGATGGAACATGGCTTTCCAGTTAAAGGTCATAGAATCCCCAGGAAGAACTCAATGAAGTCACATGCGTGCCTCAAATAACCTTTTACATCAAGATATACTTGAAACTATGGCTGAGTGCATAAATTAACAGTCATCTAATCATACCCTATGATTGCAATCAGGCAATTCCTCTTTGCTAAAAGATTGCACCCAAGCAGCATTCCACTATAATATCTCAAACTACTCCAGAGGTGCCCTTTTATCTCACTGATTTATCGTTGTCATCACAAGCTAACACATCAAAATCATAATTCCTGGATTCATTTTTATCACAAGATATGTTGTTCGTTTGCTTGAATTCGTTGTTAACAAAGGTCCATCAGACACTCACTTTTTAATTGATAACTTCACTCACAATGATCGCGTAATAATATTTCAAAGAACTTATAGATTAACAACAACAAGAAAGATATAAGATAATCAAACCCTAAAACGTAAACAGAATGAAAAATAATACAATAAAATAAGATTAGGATCCTTCAGACTTTCTAGGGGTACCTTCTCAGCGAAAACGTTAAGCATCTTTTAGAGGTAGTAAATGATGAGATGAGAAAATCTGAACCATTTAAGCAAAATTTATATTTTAAGAACTCCAGGGGAATATTAATCTACAAAACTAATGACAATCACAAGCACACAGAAATATCGAGATGCTCACCATGTAAGTCTGGCGAAACACAGGCAGATAAGCGAGGTCCTCGGACTCTCCCCAAGCCCTAATCAAATCCATTGCTCTCTTCCTGTTCCCCTGATCCGTCAGCGGATTATCGATCATCTTCACCATTTCATCCAACACCTTCTCCGACGCCACCTCCGAGAACACCTTCTCGCAGTTCATGGCACAAGCCTCCAGCAAGTCCAGGCTCAGCCTCTGGCTCGTCGCCGCGCTCCTCCCCCCGCCAGCGATCTTCTTCTTGATCGTCCTCACGACCTCCGTCCCGCTCAGCTCCTCGCCGTTGATCATCTTGCATATCCGCAGGTTCGTCCCCCAGTTCGGCTCCTCCATCGTCTCCAGCGTGGCCTCGTCCACCATCTTCGACTCCGGCGTTGGGGTCTGGAGGATCTCCTTCACTTTGCCGGTCACCATTCTGCTCATTTGAGCTCCTCCCGTCTTCAAACGCTCGCCCAATTGAGCTAGCTTCAACTTGTCCATTGTTCCTGTTTGGCTGCCGAGAAAATCAAAGCAAATGAACCTGAAACGGAAAGAAAAATTAAAAATTTCTTTTATAAATGAGAACTGAGCCTAATTAAGCTAGCGAATTCGTTTTCATTCTCTTATCCATAACGGTTTTTCACTGTCTGGCTACCCAGAAAAGTGAAACCATAGGGTATATAAAAAAATCCGAAAATTCAAAGCAACAAGAAAAATTCACCAATACGATCAAGAACTCGAAAAACCTTGGCTCAGATTGTTCTTTTGTTTTTGTTTTTCGTTGGGATTTTGAGATAGAGATAGATAGAGAGAGAGAGAGAGAGAATAGTCAAATACTCAAATCTGAGATACGCGTGGCTTGGAATGCCGCCTCGTGGATTGTGGTGGGGTCCGCTTGACTTTTATCCAAAAGACGGTGAGGACCATGTGTGCGACCTGCCGTTTTGTAAGTCATATGGTGATTTCTTTAGAGATCCAACGGCTGCCGCGGGTGATCGGCGGTTAAAGCACTCTTACCGTACTCTCTAAATCTTATATAAGCAAATAGTAAAAGTTATTTTTTTCTAAATTTGAGAAAAACTACAGGCTGGACCTGGCTGGTGCATGACTTTGAGCTAGCAATAGTATTTTTCGACTTTATATGGGTAATATTGTAAGATATTCACGGATCACAATAATTTAAAGTTGTTATTTATGCACAAGGAGCTAAACACGTGACAAAGGAAATGGTTGATGGACCATCTATGAATTTGATTAAAAATATTGATAAGTGAGTAGAGTCGTTAAAATATAAAGAGTTATAATCAGGCTAATGTTGATAGAGTGGATCGCCATATACGTCGGTTGTGAAAGTGTGATCCTTGTGTCTTACGTGTGTTAAGTTTAATCTTAATAATGTGTATATAAGCTTGTGGGCACTATTCCCTTATAAGCTGATTTTCAATTGTGAGTTATACCTAAAATTTATATAGTCTTTCTCATTATGGATTGACAGGAATTTGAAGGTGGTGTTGTTGGTACATATCAAGAAATTTAAGTTAAGAGACAAGGAATTAGATACCATTAAAGAAAAAGTAATGTTAAAAGGAATACGTGTTTTTTTTTTTTTTTTATCCCTCTAAAAATAAAATGATTTTAAAAATTATTATTTGATTAAAATATAATAATAATTAATCACAAGTCTAATGATAATTTTAATAACAACATTATCATTTGAATGACATAAGATGGACGTATTGCATTATTCAGGGTGTCACTTATGCGAATATTATGTAGGAAATAACAGCTTCAAGTGAAAAACATTTTGTTTTTGTTTTTAAATATTAACAAATAACTTTAAAAAAAAAATCAAAATTACTTTTATTTTTTTGCATTATATCAGGGCATTATTATTATTATAAAGCCCGTACCAATTGCACACAGCAGATTCAATAAATGTTGGCTCAATGGTTTTAAAGTAGGAGACGTGTCACACGTATATCCTACGCAGAAAATTGAAATATAAATGAGTACTTGGCACTTGGCATATAAAGTACTAGCTTTTAAGCTCTCTCCATTAAGAAACCTTCTTTATTTTCTCCTTGGAGTTTTTCTTATTGTATTTTTGACCTTAGTCTAGTTCTTTTCTCCCTTCAAAGTTAGAATACGCTGAAAGTGTATAGATATGTCAATTTTTATGCACATGCTTTAGTCAAATAAACCGTTTCTAACTTTATTTTTTAAAGCATTCTCACAAGATCTTCAATTCTTTATTCTATTTGGATCAAGAATGAGAAACATCATTCATTGTAATCATTTTCCTTATTCAATTAAAAGAAAAAAAAAAACAAAAAAACAAAAACAAAAGCTCTCTCCATGTGATAAACGATCCTTCATGTAAATTGTCAAATTATTAATTGTCCCAACAAATTAAATTGAGAAGAAGTTGTTATTTAATTATTTATATCTCAGTTATTTTTTTCATGCATTATTAGTTCAAGCTCTTTCTTATTATGTAATTAAGGTGCAACACGTAAATATTAAACTAAAATTAGCATTAGGCGTGAATATTTAATTGATTTGATATATAAATTATAGACTTAATACATTTGTTTTGATATTATATTTAATGATTAAATTCAATTTATATTTCTTTTGAATATTTTTCATATTAGAAGAAATTGACACTTAAAACTTTTGGGATCCACACAAAAAAAAGAAGAAAGAAGTGAATCATAGAGTGGATCTAATGAAAAAAAAGGTGTGGAAGCCCATCTTCACCACCTTCTCTGATCATAGAGCCACCCTCTATTGCATTCCTTTCTAGGCGTGGAGGGCAGCAATATGGTGGATGTCCACCACATTTTCTCTTTCTTTATCTCTTGATATAACCCATTTAGTTTCAAAGAAATAACTCAATCGACTGAAACTACGCTTAATGAAGCGGATGTTACTATTTCGAATTTCTCCCCTCTTTCTTTTACGGACATATATATATATATATATAACCCATCTATATATGTAAGGTGGTGAGGTAGATTTGAATACACTTATACAAAATCTCTCATTAAAAAATGGATGAAAAATATGACAAAATGACTTATTTATTATGAGGTCAAAATTAAATTAGGTTGTTGTTTATCACTAGGCAAAACTCATGATCTTTCTAATAAATTAATGAAACAAAGATAGAAAAGAGTCCAACCCTATTGTTTACATGATGAGAATTGCTATTTGTCACCTGGTTTTTTGTATATAATTTTTTAAAAAAATTATATGAAAGAAGGATATATGGGAGAAAACGTTTTACATGATTGGCCATAAATTAAAATAGAAAGAATTGGACTAAGTTATGACAGTGGCATCAATTATAAAAAAACAAAAAAATATGCTAAACTAATGAAAATAGTGAAAATGGATGAGACCAAAATATAAAAAAAGAAATCTAGGGGTTTTTGATATCCCCCGTAGTGTACCTCCATCAAAGAGTCTCTGTTTGCGGAGATGATTTCCCTAACAACGTTGTTTCGGTACATCACCCACAGGCTCGAGTACTCCGTCTCTCTTAGCTGGAAGGTTCTTCACTTCGTTTTCCCTGTCTACTCATTTACCAGTTTTCATTTGTGATTTATGCTTATGGGTTTTGTTGATTTTGAATAATTGGTTCCTCTCATTTGAATTGTCAATTTTCGTTAAATACTTATCTGGGTTCGTGATGATTTGTGTATTTAGTTTTTTTTTTTTTTTTGTGGGTTTGTTCTGAATAGCAAATGGTTTTCTGGGATATGATGAAAGTTCTTAGATTTAAGTTCATATCAAAGAAGTGCTGGTCAGAGCAATCTAAAATGGAAAAGGGAAGGCAAGAGGGTTTGGGTTAGGAATTTTAGCCTATAGGTGTGTTCTTTAGGAGATCCAAGGTTCAAGTCTGAAACTTGAGGCATCCTCTTTGAGGTTTGCTGCATTTTGAATAATGGGAAGTAATTTTTCGACTAAATAGAAGGTAGATGCATGGTTAAGTAGTGCTTAAATTTCGTGCTGGTTCTTCTTCTTGTTTTGCTTTTTTTGTTTGTTGGGTTTTATTCAATAGTGGTAATGGGTAAAACTCTTTTCTCTATGGATTTTCCTGACCATATCAGCATATGATGCAGAACTATCAAAAAGGTCAAATATCCAACACAGAAGTAGGCGATCAGGTTTTCAAGAATCTACTTCGGGGAAGGTTGACGTACTTGCACTGGAATAAGGGAGAGGGAATGACCCCTACTGCAGGCGCTGAAGGGGGAACTCTTCTCGTCCGGAAAATACCAGCTGCAGATCCGACGTAATTTTACCTTTCTCTCACTAAAGAGAACACCTTTTCTGTATGTTTGCATCTTAATTTTCTATTGCTGCGGTTGACATATTTGGACCATTGTTATGATCAAGTATATATATATTTTCTTATGAATTTACTTGACAAACTTGAACATGCCCACTGTCTTTACTTATAATGTTATCATACTATGCATTTCTGGTGAGTTGTTGATTGCTTAGGTGACCTTCATAGGAAGCATTTCAATTATCTGTGGGGTTTAAAATGTAATTTGTGATTTCGTAATTCCGCCAGCAAGTTGTTCATAATTGTTAATCCAAGCTCGATTCTCTAATATTTTTCTTCCAACTTACTTGAACATTTCGAAGGATCTGTTAAAACTTACTACCATCATGTTTTTCATTTGAATTCAGCTGCAATTTACAGAAATCTTAATCACATTTAGTTCCATTTCATCTAAAATGTGTAATTATAATTCACTTCTTCATATTTATCAAAAAAAGAAAAATAAATTATTAAATTATATTATTTCAGGTTAATGTGAGCCATTTTCAACCACCAGCCCACTATGTCTATCATAAGTTATATTTCATGCATAATCTCTTTAATATTTACTCATGGGCACACTCACTTTAATTGAGTCTTTGCATATAGTTAAAGCACTATCTGCTCTGTATTCACTTCTCTGATCAATGCTCTTGGACATGAATTTCAAAAAATTAATATGGTTCTATTGTTTTTTGTCCTAGTTTCGTCATTTGCTTTTGTGTCCATTAAATGATAAGGGGACGATGGAGGCATTGCATGAGGAATTCAAAGGGAATTGCTCATCCTATTATGCTTTCCACCTTAGCAGGATGGTAAATATTGAGATGGCATACGTATTTCTAACTTTAAACACCATTGAACTAGATCATATTTTGCTGGAGACTTGTCAGCTATCATTCAAAAGTATGAATTGAAACCTGCTTCTCTTGCCCAAATAGTTTTCTATTTGAGTGATCTGGAAAATACTCACTAAACAACACTGGGAATTTGGTGAAAGTTCTGGGAATACATATGGAAAGAGATGGAAATTATTTCATAGTTATTGGGAGAGTTGTTGTCAATTAGAACAAGTTTATGAAACTTTTCCTTTTTAAGGATGATACTTTTGGATTTTATCTCCTTAAATGTGTTTAGGGTTTAGGGTCAGATGTAACCTGATACTCATGAGACTTGTTAGAAACTTCGGAAAGTTGAGCAGCTTCCCAATCTGAAACAGAGATGGTACCTTCTTAAATTGAGATCTACTCCAGGTTCAGATGTTCATTTTGTCATTACTCTTTATAGCACATGCGAAGGTTTTCAAAAATTAATGTGAAAAAGGTTTGCTTCATAAGTTTCTCACATGTTGGTAAGAAAGCAGATTTTGTGTTGTTGAGAGTTGAGATGAATAATGTGGATAAGGCCTCCGCGATTATTCTTCCTTGTGCATGATGTGATTTATATGAACAAATACGTCTATATGTATGACTTTGGGAAGAAGCTAACAAGTCATAGCTTATATTTCGGTTCCATGATGCGGCCATCCTTTGTTTTCCACACTTTTGGTTTGTCTTAATATCACATTGGTTGTCTAGTATCTTGATATCTCTTGTTTGACTTACAATTTCATTTACAGCATGCATGTTTCTTTGACAGGTGTGTTTTTGTTGGAGATGTTGTGTTGTTGAAGGACCCCCAGAAGTCAGATAACTATCTAGTCAGAAGATTGGCTGCTACTGAAGGGTATGAAATGGTCTCTAAGGATGAAAAAGATGAGCCCTTTGTTCTTGAAAAGGATCAGTGCTGGGTGTTGGCTGACAATGAAAACATAAAGCCTAAGGTAGATGGGACTCTCTTATTTAGTAATTTGATCATTATATCCAGACAAATTGTCTGGTTTGTTACTGGATTATCCTACTTCTCTTTCTACATGTTATGGATATCGGAAAAGCAAATAAGCTAGAGAGAGATTCCAAGCAATAAAGTAAAATAGTAATAGATAATTCCACATATCAAATTTCAGTGCTTCTCCTCTTTATGCTTTTCTACTAGGAAAGCTTACAGGACTAGCATTGAATTATTCAGAAATGTCAAGTCTTTAGATAAAGAACCTAAAGAAACCTAGTGTTTGACCTATGATATATACTGTATTCTGGTACTGGTTCTAATTTTGAAACTTTCCATCAGAAAATCTTGGAGGAAATTTAATTTTTCTACTTGGTACTTCATATGTAGAGCTAAGAGACAAGTTTCACAAGACTACAATCAATTCAGTTCATGATTTAGATTCTGGAATATTTGTGTGTAATATATATTCAGGTGTATTTTTCTCTTAGGCTGATTACAGAATTGTGTTTACTGAAAACACAAGTCCATGGTGAGAGAAGAAATATTTTCTATTATACTTTGCTTTCTAAGTTTCTTTGCTTTTAACATGCGCACAAGCTCACATAAACTGGAGCTTATGTAATTTTCTCTTGGTTTGTTCTTCAATGCTTCCAATTCACTTCATCCTTTAGTCATTTCGTTCTATTAGAAAAAAGCTCTATCATCTGTTGGTGGAGATCTGCATCACCCCCCTAAAGAAGTAAAGAAAGAGAGATTGGTGAGAGTAAGAGACTCCCCTAGAAAAAAGAAATAAAAGAACTAGTCTATGATACTTTGGAATTTACAATTGCTAGTCTTTTATAAAGTACTGCTGAATTTCATCTTTTGTTAGTTAGAAGATGCCTATTTCTCTCTTTAGCCTTGAAAGTGAAGGTCTTTTAGACCATGTGCATTTTGGGCTTTTGGGAATTTTATTAATTTTTATTTTTCCTTTCTGAAGAACTTCCACTTTGTAATTCTTTGCAATGCTGAATGAGGCACGTAAACTCTGTAAATTTTGTAAGATCCAGCATTGTTCAGTAATGTTCTTATTGTGCTGGTCTAGAATGTTGGCAGTTTTGATTGGGTCCCCTTTTAAAGGGGGAGAGTTATCGTTTTACTATGTTTTTTATGGTTATATTCTCATTTCATAGTTCATCAATCGAATTCAGTCCCCTCAACAAAAAACCGAAATTAGCATGCTGTAGTTTTGGGAATTTTCCACTTCTGAATCGAGCCCTACATCACCCATTTAGAAGCATGCCAAACCTTATATGTTCAGTTATTTATATATTCCCTTCTCTTTATTTTCTTCAAATTTTGTATTATTCTTTCTAACAGACTGAGAGCGGCAAGCAGAGTGGTTAGGATCGATTATTATATTCGGTGTATGCTTATGCTTGATTCTTGAAATGCTTGGGCACGGACGGATAATTTATTTTATTTTATTCTCTCTCTCTAATAGCAGGAAGCCAATGACAGTCGAACATTTGGTCCAGTTCCCATGACTGACATCGTTGGCAGAGCAATATATTGCCTGCGGACAGCTGTGGATCATGGCCCTGTGCAGAATAGGTGAGCTCAGATGTTCAAGTTCATTTTACTTCACTCCTTTCTTTTAATGGTAGTAAGTTCTGATGATGGTTGAAATTTTTGTGTTCCTCTGCCAGTCCTTACAGTATGAGAAAAGATTCACCAGTGTTGGAAGTCGAACTAGATGTAGATGAGATGGCAAAAAATCACAAAGCCTAAAATTCTGCCCTACATAAAGCACTGACATGGTTTGTATGTATTGTTCTTTCCTCCCAATTTTCCGATTGGATTTCTTTTTTTTTGGCTTGAACTACAAGGGAAAAATAAAAGAGGGACTTTAAATTGTTCATCGGTTACGGAACGGTGGTGTATTTATTGTTATCCTCGACCAGGTTTGCCGATCGGGTAAGCCGGTCTTTCTTTCCAAACTGAAGCATATGAAGTGGCCTCTGCCGAATTGAGTTTCGGCTATATTTTACTTTGGAAAGATATTGTAGTCTTACAACTAGCCAAAAGGGCAGAGAAGGGAATCAATCTTGTTGCTGTTCTGGATGCTTATTTTGGACCTCTTGGCTTGCCTTTAATTCTCTATGAGCTTACCGTTACCAAGTGTTGAAGTGTAACATCTGGTTCTGAAAACTCACCTATTTTTTCACACCAACTCCCGACGCTCTTTATACTCTAAAATCAGTGTGATTGTGTTCTGAACAGGGCCAGCTCAAGATGTGATACACCTATCACTGCCTGTATTACAGTGCTCTCTGATGGCTCTGTTGGTGAATCTCATTCAGAAAAACATGCTTTCATTTGTTAAAATGTTTGTTTATCTATAATGCAAATGAAATTGCATTTAATTTTCGTCTAACATTTTTGGTTGATGCCCTCATTCTCCATGGCAACACAACGCCAATTGCTTGACGTCTTTTCCATCAAATGCATAAAAACAAAACAATGGAATCATTAAACAACGCACAAAAGGTCTTTCTTAAATCATTTAAGTTGAACAAAAGTAAACAAGTGAATCCAAAACAAAGAATGGAACAAGATTTTTCATTGGGGTCAAAGCATGAATGATGGGTTAAGCTTAATTTTAATAGAAGTTATATATATATAACTTTCAAAATCGGGTGACATAGAATGATTGTGCGACAATTTATACATGATTTTGCAATTTATTTGTGTATATAAAATCAAATGAAATCCATGAATAACAATATAACGTGGTGATTCTATCTTTTTATATTATATGAATGAGCTTATAACCTGCGCAATGTGCGGGATTTTTAGGGTTATATTATAATGGTACTTTTTATAAGTATTATGAAATTTACTTTTCATAATTCTAAGAGAAAAACTTGAATTTTGCTTAATCAAAACATTAATATAAAATTAGAAAGAATTTGTAATATTTTTGATGTAATCCTTATTAGATTTCAATATAAATAAAACTTAAAATTATGAACATTCGAAAAAGTGATTTGGTTGTAAAAAAAAGTATCCGCGAGATTCTTTGTTATAGTTTAATTTCAAAATTTAAACACATTTCTATCGAACTTTTCTTTATAGGTTTTTTTTTTTAAAAAATATCACGCCTTTTTAAATCACCAATATATTACTCAACATATAAATTCAGGTATAGGGCTCGAAAAAATATTAAATAAGAAGCATTTTATATCGAACAATTAACGATTTTATAAACTAATGGACACTAAGCAAAAATAAGCCCCAAGATGACCGTTGTGATTTATATATTGTTCGTAAGATGCTAATCATATATATATATTAAAAATTATTTTTGCTAATGAAATACAAAATAAATATTTAATCATTATGTTGAGTAAAAATCCAACAATCTATACAATTAATCATTAATATACAATTATATATTTTAAAAAATAAAAAAATAATGCAATGAAATTTTTTATTAATAATCGTTATGCCTAACAAAAAATAGGTTTTTTTTATTATTATTATTATTATTTTTGTTTAATAATGCAATTGAATTTTTTTCTATTTTATTTCTACATCCTATCATTTAATTTGTCTAATTCAATAACATATAATATTATGTTATATACTTACTAAAGTAATTAAATATAATAATACATAATAATTTGATTTGTATTATTTGTTTCCTTATTTGATTTTGACATTAATAATACTTAATTTATTGCATAATTTATATATGAAAAACTCTTCAAATATAATTAAATGTCATTAATTACGATAATTTAATGACCGATTTTTAAGTCAAAATCGGTTCACTCTTAAAAAATCGGTTTAGCATTAGAATAAAAAGAATTCACGCTACATGTGGCAATATTAAGGCACTTCTAAAAGTAATTTGGCTTTTATATATATATATATGATGATAAAAATGGTGAGCAACTTAGTTGACTTATTGCACCACAGAAACTCAAAGTAGATCTTTAGAACATTTAGCCTAAATATTTGTAGCTTGTTCAAATATAAAAACGATTAAAAAAGAAGAAGGGAGGGTGCAAATCCAATGACCACTAATGGTCTTGTTTGGTTTCCTTTGCCGATTACTAATGGTCATGCGACAGACCCTTCAGGGAACGTTGCCTTTTATTACAGCTACTTTTGGCATTTTAAGTTTCCTTGATGGGCTGGGTCTTCAGTTGACCCATTCCCAACGGTTCTACGGTTGGCTCTGTTGCTTTTATTTTTTTCATTTGGAAAATACTAGGGGTTCTCCTCATAGTGTTCTCCTAGAGTTCTCTCAGTCCTACGTAGAACATAATTTAAGAAAAAATAAAATTGTAGTGGCCTCAACCACCGGTTTTTTTAGGCATTAGCACCAAAATTGAGGCATTAGCACTAAATTTAGGATGATTAAATCCAATTTGGATGATACCATTCCTAAATGGTTAACCTTCTACTCCTAGGTTTTAGTTTTGAATCCAAAAACAAGTTTTAAAGCGTTAAAACCTAAATATTAACTCATAAAAATTAATCTGTTCGCAAAAAAATGGTGGTGGGGGCCACTACAATTTTATTTTTTCTTAAATCATGTTCTACGTAGGACTGAGAAAACGCTATGAGAACACAATTGGGAGAACTCTTAACAAACCCCTTTTCATTTTACCTTCCCCCTCATTGGGAAAAAAAAAAGAAAAAAAGTCACAACCCGGAACCCAAACCCGAACCCTAAACCTAAACCGAAACAACCTGATACGTTGCCCCCTTCCCCCATTTTGCCCCTAACCATACCGCATATTACCCCCAACAAGTCCCTTATCAGTGCTAATGTGCTTATAATTTTGCAAACAAAGCCTTGGGACTTTTAGAGAAAAATTCACGACACCAGAAAATGCAAAGCGACCGCTGAACGCACTCGCTCGCTCGCTCACTCACTCTAAGCTCTCTGTGTACAAGAGCAATGTCTCAAGCAGTCGGCATCATTTCCAAGAACGTTCCAGGTACTTATCCTACAAACCAAAGTTTCCCTTTGCGCTTGTTTTTGTTTGTATCTGTTTAGTTCCTCAGAAACAGTGGGAAAAAGAAATTATAAACGCGGTTTCTGGGTTTCTCCATAATCATTTGTTGTCATGTTTTTGTGGAATTTCAACTTTTCTCAAATGGGTATTCATGTTTTGATTGTTCAATAAGATTTTTTTCTTCTTCTCGCTTTTGCTCATGTATATGTGGGTGAGAATGCTGGTTGTTGCCGCCAAAAGGGCCTGAGAGAATCGACTTGTTTGTTGTAAGACGTTTGAAAAATGTATGGGAATTGAGAGTATCCCACGTGTATGCTGCGGTGGATTTTAAGTTGCGCACAATCTGTTCGTTGAAATGCATTTTTCAGTCTGTAGGTTTCCTGTAACACCCCTAGTCCGAGAAGGCCAGGTTTGTTTTTAAGGACTCAAAGGCGCAAGGTTCCTATTAGGAAGCCCAGAGCACTGTACACTATTTTAATGCGTGAAATGAGAAAACAAAATATTTTGCGGAAGCATAAGCTCAAAGCACATTAAATTAGTCATGACATAATGTAAATAGTCACAGTGGTTTTCCATTCGTGCCCTAAGGCAATTATTAAAATCATAAGATTCATAACATAGCATAACAAAAGGAATATGTGAATGCAAATTTCCCCCAAAAGAGCCTAAACATTCCGGTCTCCTATCTTGGTTGCCTTAATTCCTGGAAAAGTGAAAAAACAAAGGGTGAGCGAAAGACTCGGCAAATAATATTCCTAATCGATGTAAAATGGTTGGTTTGAAAATTGTTTGAGCAAAAAGTTAGGAGCTCGGATAACATATAACATATAACATAAACTTTTCTTGCTGAACTCAAGGGTGAAGAGTTGAAAAAAATGGGTGAAGATTTCCAGAAAATTGGTTTACTCCAAGGACTAAGGGTTCTCACCAAGCTTCAAAGGTTAATTTCATATACCATGGTTTGTTGCCTTGCTTTAGCTTCAAAACCTGAGGGTTAATGCCGTGTAAAGTTGTTTTTTCATAATCTAGCGGGCAATAGCATGAAAAGTTTTATAAACCAAAGGTTAAAGCCATGTAAGGGTTAATTTAAAAAACTAAAGGTTAATGGGAATGTTTTAGTTGCATAAACCAATGGTTAAAGCCATGCAAATGTTAATTTACCAGTAATGCTATATACTACACCACTATTCAATTACTATCTCAGTATGCTGACATGGCATTGCCAACTTACTTTTGGACCCTTTTTTCTTAAAAGAAAAAAAAAATCGAAGGGTGGATTGGTAATTTTGTGTCAGGATAGATAGTGATAGGATAATGGTGTGGTATATAGCATTACTCTTAATTTAGCAAACTAGCGTTAATGGCATGTAAATCTCCTTATTAATCAAAGAATTATGCTAAGTTGAAATCTTTTAATCCCATTACCCTATATGTCATGTACCATGAATTAAACCCTTAAGTCATGCATATCAGTAGAGATGAAACTGAATTTTTTAAAACTCTTATGGTATCTTTTAGAGTGCTTTGATCTATTCTTACTAAGCTACCTAGGCCCAATATCAATGGCCCGCACATCTAAGCCTATTACTTTGGGTCGGCCCACACACTAAACTTAGGCTAAGGTGAGGATGTTACATTTCCTATATTAGTGTGTGGCACTTTCTCTCTTGCATTGCTTTATTTTTTAGAAATTTACATTTTTATTTGGGTTGGTTGGTTAAATTGTAAACTTATGGTGGGATCTGCTTCTAAGAATGAATTTAGATAGGGTCAGCCTTTTTGGATTAGCATTGTAAGTCTAAGTCATTATTAGACACTTTATAGTAAGGAGATTTAGTCTCCTTCATGACCATAGTTGTCAAAAGTATATTTCACTTTTCTCATCTGTAGAGCAGAACACTAGTCTGAGGCTGCTTTCTTATTAGTTGTAGTTTCAAATTGCTAACAAGGATTCAGTTTATTTGAGTATGAAGAGATCTTGGTAATGTATCGATGAGCATCACCTTGACACTTGTCTTCTTTTCTTCTTCTCTCTCTAGATTCAATTAGGTAGTATTTTTTTTTTTCTTTTTGGGTGGTGGCCTGCAGGTAAGAAATTGAGTTGAGACCACTCAATCTATAGAGGTTTGATAAGTTAATTACTTAATCTGGGCTTTGATGTGTATGCTTTCATATAATACATCGCATAAGCGGTTTGTCGATGTTTTTAAGTATTTGATAGCCTTAGATAGTGTCAGTTATATTGGTTTGATCCTCTTGCAGAATGAATTTTGTGCTAGGCCATACGTGATTATGCTTTTGACCAGAGTGCTTTCATGCTTAGTAAAGTTGTGTTACAAACTTGTGAGACATGCTACGTTTTAGTTGGCATGTTTATAAGGATATCTATAGGAGCAAAAAGCAGTATCAACTTTTTTTATTAGGTATTTAAATGATTGTAATTTTGAAGATATTTTGTTTTTTCGTATGGGAATCACATCAGATGGCTCACATGTAGTTGTAGATGTGTGTGATAAGTAAAAAAAGGAAAGCTTCTCACACTATGATTATTGTATTCCTTTTTTATGTATAGATCTTGGCTTTGTTACAGGTTATGGAGTGGTAGAAGGCCGATGTCTCCCTTGTTCAGGCGTTTCTGGAAGAGCAGCCACTATATCGCCTTCTTCTCGTTTTGACTGTAGATTACATTCACAGGTCAAGATCAGATCACTTAAATGTGCTTCCAAGGGAGCAGCTTTTGTCTGCAAAGCGAGTTATAATGGTCATAGGAGAAACCCAGACTTCTCAAGACAAAACAGGCAGAGTTATTCTAGAAACAGGAACAGGCAAAATGAAGAGAGAGAGAGCTTTGATAACCTCAATGAATCCGATATGTTATCTTCGAAAAATGGGCCATTGCTCTCCCTCTCCAGTGCCCCGAAATTTTATGCGACTTCAGCCCCTGGAACTAGGGAGAAGGAAATTGTCGAGCTATTCAGAAAGGTCCAGGCTCAGCTTCGGGAGAGAGCTGCAAGCAAAGAAGAAAAGAAGACTGAAGCCTTGCAAGGGCAGGGGAAAGAGAGTGAAACTGTGGATTCCCTCCTTAAGTTATTGCGTAAACACTCAGTTGAGCAAAGCAAGAGAAGCAGCAGGAGCAATGGCAGCAACAAAAACTTCTCTTTGGAGCAGCCAGTACAGAATGACCCATACAATGAAGGAAAAAGTACAAGTTACAATGAAGTAAGAAGTACAAGCTACAATGAAGGAAAAAGTACAAGCTTCTATAATTCAAATAGCAGTTTGAAGAGTGATGCCCAAGAACCTGATGCTTCTTTATTAAGTAGGCCATTGTCAAATTTCCGACGCAAGTCTCCCGTCCCTCGTGTGAAATACCAGCCCATTTATTCTGGTGAGGACCCTATCAACATCATGCCACATGTGAATTCAAGTGAGAAGAGAGAGGAGAATCAGGTTGAGAGTGATCTAAAAGCTGAACAAGAGTTGGAGCCAGACATAGAGGCAGAGCCAATGTCAGAGCCAGAGTTGGAGCTTGAACCTGAGCCTGAGCCCGAGCCCAAGGTCACCTTTCCAGATGGTGGGTTTGCTAAGTTGTCAGAAGGTGAGACTTCAGATACTGATGAACCTTGTAATGATAAGAAAGGAGGTATGCAACTGACAAGTGAACACAGGGATTTGAGTGCATTGAAGCTGCCTGAATTGAGGGCGCTTGCAAAGTCTGGTGGTGTAAAAGGGTATTCAAAGATGAAGAAGAGTGAGCTCGTGGAGTTGCTAACTAGGAGTTTTGTATGATCCGTGATGCATGAGAGAAGCAAAAGGGCGAGACCACTTCTACATTCTTAGATTGTTTTAAAAATGCCTGCTTGTATTTCTTCAATTCAAAACCTCCTAGGCCTCTTTAGGACTTTGTGCTAGTTGTGAAGCTACCGTTTCTCCATTTCTTAGGTCTTTTTGGATCAGTTATTTGTGTTGATTTTGAGATTGTTGTTTTTCTTTTCATGTTACATTTTTTTGGTTAAAAATTGCATCAGATTCAAGTTGCTGGTTTTTCTGGTTTTACTGTCATGTAGATGATTTTATGAGTGAATAGGGATTAATAGGCATGAGAGTCACAAACCCATTCTCTTCCTCTCAATACTATGCACTTTATTTTTCGAAAACAATCAACATAAAAACATTCTCGCATTTTTCACTTTAATATCACATCATTTATTTTTTATATTATATATATCATTTACTCTTTATTATTATTTAAAAAAAAAATCACTACAAAATAAATTTTTTTTTTTAATTTTTTCATACCTTTTTTTTTCACTTTTTTATACCAAATATTTTTACTTTTTCTTACATAAATTCACATCAGCTACAGTTTGTAGAAGAAAAGGATTTAACAAACAGACACATAATCGTGACTACGAAAACTTAAACCTTTGTCCTCTCTCCCTCACAAAACCACTAGAAAGCCTTTTGTCACTAAACCAACCTCTCCAATGATCCTCTGTGTCAACCACAGAACCACTCCTTTGGACTGTTCAAACAAAGTGAACATATCATCATGTGCCTTCTCAGTTAAGAAAGCTCACGGCTAACTAATTATGGGTCTTATCTATCTTAAATTACCACGTTGAAAAATACAATTATCAAGCTTCCCAATGGCAATGGGTAATAGCCTAAGTAAACTGATTTTATTTATTATATAAAAAGAGGGTGGTTTCCAAATTTGCAATTTCTAATAAATTCATCGAATTAAAAAAGTTAATCAATGTTAACTAATTATGACTCAGCGAGTCAGCTTGCGTTCAAGATTCTCTCCACTTTATTTAAATTAGATAATATTCAATTAGTTATAATGGAGGAGTATTTTTGTCTTTTCACTTTTTGAGTCTTAATTCTGCATTTGATGGATACAAAAATCAAAATCTCAAAATCATTTTCACTTAAATATTATTATTTTTTCTTGAATTGTTTCATTTAATTTGGCCCATTTGGGTACCAAAACTGACAACATTTGAGGCATATATTTAGGAAAATTACTGAAAATAAAGATAAAAATGATCGGAAAGAAGTCGGTTATTTTTTCCGCTGAGCCCATCTCCGACGTTATTTTTTGAACGGGTAATCCAAATATTTGTCATAAAGACCATAGAAAAATGATAAATGCAATGATAGGGTGTCACATCACCCTTTACAGGAATCCAAAAAACGTTCAAGAACATAGGAAGCCTCCTCTCAGAAAACCCCAGACACCCCTTCTTCGCTAAGTTTCTGAGAAAACTGCTCGGTTAGAGAATTATGGGCCAGAATCATGGTTCCATGAGCCAACGATCCAGAGCCGAGTTGCTCTATCAAATGGTCTACACTGGAAACGTGGAAGCTATTAAAGCTCTATGCAGAGAAGGTGCTAGCCTTGAGGTAAAGCTAATTCATTTATGTTCGTTTTCCAGCACCTTCAAATTCCCCAATTTACATCTTACTCTTGATTTTTTAATGAGTTTAGGATATTCTAGGATAATGGGTTTTCGCATGGTTATCATGCGGAAGCATTAAGCCTGGTTATGGGAATTGAGTGTACAAAAAGGTGACTATAACCAGCAATTTTTGTGCTAGTATAAACCATGAATAGTAAAGTTGTCGAGTCAGGATATGTTGCGGAAATGAGTCTTTTTATAGTCATCAATTGTGTTACAAGGTAAGTTTAAATCTGGTTATTGAAAATGAAGAACTGATGGACATGTCATGAATGTTAATCACATGAACCCACCGGCAAATTATGCGGTGATTTGCCATTCATAAGAAAATTAGATGGGTGTATTTAGTGAATTGCTTATTTCAATCACAAAGAAGTCATTTATTAGCTTTGAGTCTTTAACATTGACAAGTAATAACTGATGGAAGCAGTGGTCTTGATTTTATCTGTTTTCAAACTGAACACTTCGTCTTGTCAATTATAATGCTTGATAATTTGGTACAAAGCTTTATGTGGTTGCTCCATGTGTGTCTTTTTATGGAAAACGTTCTGATACGGGTGTTTTTATTTATTTATTTATTTTTTTAATATTTATTTAATTTTTTAATTTTTTTTGTCACAGTGGATTGACAGAGAAGGAAGAACCCCTCTCATTGTGGCGTGTCTGAATCCCGAACTGGTTGATGTTGCCAAAACTCTGATTGAATTGGGAGCTAACATCAATGCTTATCGTCCTGGTATGCTTGTGAAAGTCCGACGTTGTCCACTGGGTCATTGATTATTATCTTACAAACGGTATTGGCTAATTGGCTATATAAGTCATATTTTGGAAGTCAAACGCATATCTTGTGCATAACACAAAGTCTTTTATGTTTAATTTATTCCATATTTGTATTCTTGAACCAGTAACGAGTTATTTATAATAATAAAAATAATAAGTTAAAGTTTGCATGGAAGTTTAACCCATAATAGCACTATTAACATGCAAGCTTGATTCAATCTTCTTCACTATTTTTTGTAATTTATTAATTTCTGGCAGGGAGTCAAGCAGGTACTCCTTTACATCATGCTGCAAAAAGAGGCTTGGAACAGTCTGTTATGCTACTTCTTTCCAATGGAGGTTTGTCATATACTCTTAATCTGGGTTTGTTGCTGAAAATAAACCTTGAATCGTCTTTTAGTATAACAATTATTTGGCCATGTCTAATGAACTAGTTTAATTACGATTTCAGCAAATGCCCTGGTGAGGAATGATGATTGTCAAACTCCCCTTGATGTTGCTAGAACAAAGGGGCATGCCAATGTTGTTCGTCTCATTGAGGTTAGAAGTCATAATTACTCAAAAAATTCTCTACCTGTATCTGTATAGTTTAACATGGTCAAAGTTTTACTTTTTCTTTGTTTCTCTTTAGAATCATGTTTGCTACTTCTCTGGCTGGCTGCGGGAATATTATGGTCCGGGCTTTCTTGGTGCATTAGTGCCTCAACTGTTATCAAGAAAAATGTCTGTATAATGTCCAGTTTCTCTATTATCAATGCATTTTCTTTTATGCTCTTCCCATAGAATAATTTTCCTTGTAAAAATGATATTATGCTATTAATATTCCTTCACCTCTGGGGCATCGCAAATGCAAGTTATACATACAACTCTACCTTTACTTCGCAAGGGAAATTGAAGTGTTTTATCATTTGAAACAATGCATATACATGTATATGTGCTGATTCAAATTCATTGCTTGCAGTTGGGTTGTTGTTATACCTTTTGGTTCCAGTAATTCAACAATGCCCCTCAAAATGGAGCTCGTCATATATCCTACTTTGCAGGTATGGCAGAACATAATTGGTGAAGTTGGTTATTGTATTGTCATCAGAATTTCTCTGGTGGATGAAATATTCTTTTCTTTTTGGTTGCCATAACCTGTTATGAAATTGGATGATGAGAAAAGATAAAATGAGAGAGAGTACCAAGGAGTATGGCTGGCATCTCTCTCTCTCTCACTTAGCATAAAGGGCTTGGCCCTAATTTGACTCAGAAAATCTGGTAGATTTGATTTGCTTTTTAGATTGTAGTAGTCTTTAGGGTATTTGGCTCTCTTGTATACTTTTCATGTACGAGGGCTTTGCCCTTTTCTTTCAGTAATATTATTATTATTCATAAAAAAAAAATATCTTAGCATAAAGATAAACCCTAGGCTGATCCCTCTTATAAGAATTGGGTAATATGACTTATAGTTTGTAATTCAAAATATAGAAACTGTTTTTCACTTTCATATCCTACACATTTATTTGTACATCTTCCGCTCTGTAATCTGGACCAATGAACAGGATGCACAGCCTCGTTCGGTCATTGCTCTTTGGAAGGCCAAAATTGAGGAACCCAAATTTCAGCAAACAGATCCAGCACTTAGTATAATTGACCAGGCTACCAGTAAGTCCTTCCTGATGAAACTATCATCCTCTAGTACAAATGCCATTGTCGCTACATCTTACGCTGAAGCTTTTCTTGTTTTCTTTTTATGGATTGAGGGGAAGAGGAGATTGTTATTTAGTGATCCTTCAAAATCTCTGAAAGTGAGAAAGGCATGTATTGAGCCTTTAACGTCTCCACATTTTGCTGTTTGAATCTTTCCTTTTAAGTAGACAACGTTGTCTCTTCATGTTACTTCTCTTCAAGGTCGTAACTAGTTGAAGTGTCAGCTGGGTTTATTAAGTTACTTTCTCTTGCTCATTGCGACATCCCAAAAAGTTAATCTCATATTAGGAAGATGGACTGCCCACATTGAGTAGGTGGATTATATAGGTGTTCATGGTAAGTCCCACATTGGTTCATTATGAGGTGAGACTAGGCTTTTTAAGTGATTTTTGGGATAACTCCATGTGGTGCTAAGGCATTGCATGACATGGACCTTGACGAGAACGTTAGAGATTTAAGTGAGGGAGATTTTGACACCCCAAAAAGTTTGTCCCACACTAGAAAGATGGATTGCCTACAATAAGTGTGTGGATCAAAGTTTATCGTGTGGATGTGCTTCGTATTAATGGTAGTTTGTCCTGTAATCCGGTGGAGATAAAAGAGCATATTGTGAAGTTCTATCAAAGTTTATATTCTAAGCGAAGCTCATGGAGACCTAGAATGGATAATCAATCTTTTTCGTCCATTGATGTGGAGGAAAAATGTTGGTTAGAAAGAGACTTTGAGGAAAAGAAGGTGTGGGAGGTGGTTAAAGGTATGGAGGGAGACAAGGCTTCGGGTCTGGATGGCTTCACCATGACTTTCTTTCAATCTTGTTGGGGGGTGGTGAAACATGATGTTATGGCTGTTTTTTCTGAATTTCATCAAAGACGCAAGCTGGTGACGAGCATGAATGCAATTTTTGTGTACTTGGTTCCAAAAAAGGCGGAGGCGGTGGAGATGAAGGATTTTCGGCCCATTAGCTTTGTGGGAGGTATGTATCAAATTTTATCCAAGGTCCTTGCTTCTAGGTTGAAAACTGTGTTGGGTAAGATTATTTCCAAGTCTCAAAATGCTTTTACTGGGGATCGTCAAATTTTGGACTCTGTGCTCATTGCAAATTAGTGTTTGGATAGTCGTATGAGATCAGGGGCGACGGGTGTTATCTGAAAATTGGACTTGGAAAAGGCTTATGACCATGTTCTTTGGGAATTCTGTATTTGCTACACCGATGTGGTTTCGGAGAGAGGTGGAGGGCTTGGATAGAGTGGTGTATTTTGTCAGTGAGATTCTCCATCCTGGTTAATGGAACTCCGGAAGGTTTCTTTAATAGTTCGCGGGGGATTTGGCAAGGGGATCCCCTCTCTTCATTACTTTTTGTGTTGGTTATGGAGGCTTTGAGTAGGATGGTGAATAAGACAATTGAGCAAGGTCTGTTGATAGGTTTCCCCATGGGAGAAAAGGGTTTTCTCAGATTTGGTCGTTTCTCATTCTTTATTTGCTGATGACACCCTAATTTTCTGTGAAGCTCACCTTGAACAAATCTGTTATGTGCGTCTTATTCTCTTATGCTTTGAGGCTGTCTCGGGGTTGAAAGTTAATCTTGGGAAATTTGAAATAGTTGCTATAGGTGAGGTGGAAGACATTGGGGCTCTAGCTACTATTCTTGGGTGTACTGTTGCGACTTTGCCTATGAAGTACCTAGGCCTGCCTTTAGAGGCGTCGTATAAGGCTACAGTTATGTGGAACGGTATGACTGAACAAATGGAACGTTGGATGGTTGGTTGGATGAAGTTGTATGTTTCGAAGGGAGGTCGTTTAACTCTTATTAAGAGTACACTGTCTAATCTTCTAACTTATTTCCTATCCTTGTTTCCTGCTCCTATGAGTGTAGCCAAAAGAATTGAGAAAGTCCAAAGAGATTTCCTGTGGGGAGGAATGGGAGATGAGCCAAAGTTGCATCTTGTTAATTGGAATCAAGTATGCCGTCTCATTCGGGCTGGCGGTCTCGGTATTCAAAACGTGCATAAGTTCAATCAAGCTCTCTTGGGGAAATGGCTTTGGAGATATGTGACTGAGAATGAGGCCTTGTGGTACAAGATTATTAAAGCTAAGTATGAAGATAAAGATGGTGGGTGGTGTTTGAAGGAGGTTTCGGGTCCTTATGGTGTGGGTTTATGGAAGCATATTAGAAGAGGTTGGGATATTTTTGCCAAAGGGCTGCGGTTTGAGGTGGGGGTCGAAAGTCCATTTCTAGCATGATATTTGGTGTGGTGATCAACCGTTGAAGCATTCTTTCCTGTCGCTATTTAGCATTGTGAGATACAAAGAAGCCTGGGTGAAGGAGAACTTTATCTGGAGGAATGAGATTGTTGAGTGGGATGTCATCTTTGTGCGTTCCGTCCAGGACTGGGAATTGGATGTGGTCTTATCTTTTTTTGATCAGCTGTACTCTTGTGAGATCTCTCATGGTAATATGGACCATATTTGCTAGTCCCATTCCAAAAGGGGCACGTTTGAGGTGAAGTCGTTATACAAGGCCTTATCCAATCTAGATCACAAAGTGTTTCCTTGGAAGAGTATTTGGTGTACCAAGGTGCCTATGTGTGTTGCTTTTTTCGGGTGGATTGCGACTCTTGGCAAAATCCTGACCCATGATAATTTGCGAAAGCGGAATATTGTGGTTGTGGAATGATGTTATATGTGTAAGAAGAATAGAGAATCAGTAGATCATTTAATTCTTCACTGCAATGTGGCTAGTGCTCTCTGGCATTCTATCTTTAGTCGTTTGCATTGGGTTATGTCTAGCAGGGTGAAGGATTTATGTGCCAGTTGGCGGACGGGAGGGCGATCCCGGAGTGCTGTTGTGTGGAAGATGATTCCTTTATGTCTTATGTGGTGTTTATGGAGCGAGAGAAATGCGAGATGTTTTGAAGATTCCACTAGGACTTTAGAGGAGCTCTTCCACTTTTTCTTTTTAACTCTTTTCACTTGGACGGCCGCTTGGTTAGCTCCATTAGTGATTAGTTTTTCTGATTGTCTCTTTATATTTTCTTTTTCTACCTAGGCGCCCTCTTTTTATACTTCCCGTGTAAATAGGTTGCGCCCCTCTGTGCTTTTGATTTATTCAAAATTACTTATAAAAAAAAAAAAAAAAAGTGTGTGGATCATAAAGGTGCTTATGAGTGCTAAGTCCCATATTGGTTCTTTATTTGGTGAGACTAGGCTTTGTAAGTGATTTTTTTATTTTTTGATAAGTAATAAGAAGTTTTTTAGTAAAGAAAGAGAAAAGCAAGAGGCGCCTCTAATTACACAGGGAGTATACAAAGGGGGCCAAAGCAAACCCATAGAAAAACCCCAGCAAACCCACTCCAACACCCTCAAAACAACCCAGAAAAACCCAAAAAACCACCCAAACCCTCAAACAAACACACCAACGCAATGCCCACTAACCAAACACCCTAATCCCTTCACAAAAGAAAGAATATGACTCACTAATCTTGCCTTTCCTTCTCCTTGAGGACGCACTAGCAATGCCATAGTTAACGGAGCTTTCTAAATTTAATAGCTACATTACAACTTGACTAGTTTTTTTTAGAGTAATAGCACATATATGGCTATCTCTTTCCTGGGTTCATTACACCCATATCCCCATAACTAAAATACTGGTCATTGGATGTGCTTTAGGGATGGATACATTGATACTTAAAGTATCTCTTTTTTTTTTTCCTGGTATTTGATATTTTGATTTTATAGTGGAAAATCTAGTGCTTTGGAATGTATCTATCTCATTATGCGTCTTTTAAATTTTGCATTCCTGGTTTATACTTTTTAAGTCATTCCTATGACACTATTATATAATGAGTTATTACAAATTGCCAGTATATTATATACTTGAAGGTGAACACATGGGTCTGGAGCAAAACAGTGTTGTAGCCCAGTGGCTTGGTCTTATGTTGCTTTTAGCTTGCCTAACTACACCAATACATGGAACTCTTAAATACTGAATTGTTAGTTTTTTTTTTCCCCTTTGAGTGGTAATCGTGTAAGTGGCATGTGACCTCTATAGTGCAGTCTTAAACCTCACTTACCATTTATGTCTAACTACTTTGTTTGCCACTCTGATGGGCTCTCTCTTCCCACTAACTAATGCCATAATGGTAGTTGGTAACTAATGCCAGAGAAGCTAGAATAAGTGTGTAAAGAGTTCATGAACAATTCTATACTATGTTTGCACAAATGTTTTAATGTTCTCTTTGTTGACTCCTGATTTTATAGTCTCCCTTTATCATTGGTTTTCTTAAGTGGAAAAGGTGGTACATGATAAGCTCATTTAGCAACTTTAAATTGATAGAACAGGGTTGAGTTGGATGTCCTAGATCATTGTTAACTGACTCTGCAACAATTAAAATATGAATAGTAAAGAGACATGTTCTACTGAACACCATTTTACCCTTCTTGTTTTGTAATACTATTTATTTAATGTCTGTTCTCCTTTCTGTCTTGTTGAGCTGTTTATGTCTAGTGATCATATCTTTCTTATCAGGAACTCGGTATAAACTTGCATCTTCCATCGAGGGTGATAAAGAGCAACTTCAACGGTTATATAATGCATGCATAGGAATTCCTCAGGTATGCCATCAAAAAGTGTTCACAGATTGTAGATCAACTCTATGGTCTGTTCAGATTGTGTATTGTACGTAACATAGTGGCTTGTTAAGTATAATTTGTCCTGTATGGTTTAAAAAATATTGTTATTTCTTTCAGGCGTTTAACCAAGATAAGCATATATTGCGTGATCATGTAGATTTTGAAGTTAAAATGATAGGAAATGGAGTATGTTTTAAAAATATTCTTCTGATACGTGGTAATGACAAATTAATTTGAATACTAGAAATTGCTGATAGCTTTAATTATGGGATAATCTGCTTCTACATTAACGGTAGCTAATTTTATGGAAGGATGATGGGTTGGTTATAGATCAGTCAACTGGGCTGGCTGGAGGCTTTCCTCAGCTCAGCCTTCTGATGTGTGCAGGGGAAACTTACTTGTGTTTGGAAATCTTCTCAAGCTCAGCCCCACCCAAAATAAGTTCTGAAGTGTACAGCCTGAGCTCAGCCTGTTGTGTTTGGAAATGCTTTGAGCTGGGTTTGGGCTGTTCTGTAATTAATATAACTAAAAGTTAAGTAATGCTATCAAAGTTTTTTGACCCCCAAGCCATTTAGGTTAGTATTATGTTTTGTGACCAGCAAGTGAAAACAATTTTTGTGATCTAAGGGACCAATTTAATGTTCATTAGATATCTAGAAGGATACCATACATAGATATCCTTGATAAATTGGGTGGGCTTCCTCTTGGGTGAGCTAACTAACCCCAGCCCAGGTTTGGAATGAACTCGAGTTCTAGCTCATTCTTTTACCAAAATCAGCCCAGCGTGAAAAATAACAGTAAGCTTAGTCCTATCTCTTCTGAACCAAACAATGGGGCGTGGGGGCTAGCTCACCCCTAGTTGGTTATAATCAAATCTGAACTCTTATTTTTTATTTGCACCGTGAGCATCTTCCTGTAAATAGAAATCTGAAAGCACTAATGGATTATGAAATTCTTCTTTGGTTTACAATTTGTTCTAAAAGAAATCCAGGGTTTTCTTGGTTTAGATCTGTGGAACCGGGGAAACATATGCTTTAGAAAAGTTTTGTATGTTGTGCTTTCTTAGTGTATTTTTGCAAAAGAATTGGCAGCGATACTATCCTTTTTTGTTTAATTGAGCCTGGGGTTGGATATTTAGAAGATTGAAGGAAGTAAATGGAAGTGTAGAAGTACTTGGAGGAGGAACCTTAAGCAATTTAATGATTTCTTTTGCTTGATCCTTTTCAAGATCCAATTGGAGCCTAAAGATCTCACGAGATCACTACTTAGTGTATGTTATAAGCTCTTTACTTTTCAGGTTATGACTCGCCCAGTGCCTTATAATACCTTAACCTCAACTCCAGAAGCTGCTGAATTGGCTATGGCGTTAAATGCCTCGATTCAGTCTGCTGCAGCAGATAGACCACTTCCTCCAAATACTCACCAGAGCTCTGAACCAATTAGCACAAATGGTTGGGGAGATTCTGCGGGGAATACCAGTCACAATGGGTGGAGCACGACTGTAGGAACTACAATTGAGGATGCAGGCAGCAGTGGAGGGATGGATAATCCACCAAAAGAAGACTACAATGGATGGGGTTTGCCTGATTCCAGGCCAATTAACCATCCAACTCAACATGCACGGACCAACAATAATGTTTCCCCTGTTGTTCCCACAAACAATGACGTTTCTACACCCGTTTCGTCAGCTTCAGTTCCATCTGCTCCACCTATTCCTGATGAGGTTTTGGACGAAGGGCCAATCCACTACCCATCCATTGATTTCAGCCCAGTGGAATGGTCCATTCCAGCCAGAGAGGATGGAGGTTCTGTAACAAATAATGTGAAAGATGAAGACAACAGTTCTTCCTCATGTGTGATATGTTGGGAAGCTCCAATAGAGGGGGCATGCATTCCCTGTGGTCATATGGCTGGTTGCATGTCTTGTTTGAATGAGATCAAAGCCAAGAAAGGTGTTTGCCCTGTATGCCGAGCCAAAATAAATCAGGTTGTAAGGCTTTATGCTGTCTGATAAGTGAACCAATTACAATGGAGCTGGGATTTGTTCAAGATTTTGATATTTTTATCTTAAAGTAATTTTGATTTATGAGCTTGTGACATTCATGTAATGGATTTGTGGACATAATTGTACAGACTGCAACAAGGTGGTTGTTTTGAATGTACAGTATATCAAGGGGAACTGCTCAAACAGTCAAACTACATTTTATTATTTATTTTTTTGTAAGTAAACTACATTTTATTTAACTCCTCTAATAAAACTGTTTTTCCACTGTTACTGCAAGTACAGAGTGTATAAAAGTAGCAATATGACAAGGAGCTATGCAATCTATTGCCTCTATGAATCTGCTCAAGTGGTGTCGGTCACTGGTTGGTGTGTACTCTCTCACTTAGAGTGGAAGCAGAGGAACTTTATCCCTAAATCTGACTACATGTTGCTTCCTCTCTCTCTCTGTCTCTCTCTCTCTCTCTCTCCACCTCAATAATATGCTCTACACATAGGTTGTTTATGTTCCAACCTTGGAGATAACAATTGATTATTGAACTTCTCTTTGTATGCACAAGCTTTTCTTTTTCCTTATTCTGGCCATAATTTATAGGAAATGAGAGTTCTTTTGTTCTTACAAATGGTGATCTGCAATCTGAAGGTTGATGTTGAAGATAAACATGCTGTTCCTCACAGAAATTGGGCAAAGCTTATGCTGGTTAAACAAATTTATTCATCTTTTGTTTTCTGTTTTCTAAACAAAAACATTACATCAAAACAAATTTTCAAACATAATACACCCTTCAAACAGTGAAAAAAACATACGAACAAAGTACTTGGATGTCTTCAGTTGTTGTCTTATTATGTGTCCGAAACTTTTGATGATGTCTGCTCATAGCTAAGAAGCCCCCACAAATGCCAACATAAAGTGACCCTACTTTACTTTCCATTTATATGAAACCAGAGCAGCACATGGCATGCTTCATAGAATCTCATAGAAATCTTGAGGTTGTCTTAACCTGCTCGAACACTTGCATGGGCACAACTTCTGTAGCTCATCAAATTGCTCTACTGAATTTCACTGTTCATAACTTTACCCAGCTGGGAAAGCTCAAGCCAAAGCTTGGACTGTGAGTTGCTGATTAGACTTCAAAAGCCTTTTTGGTCTTTTCCTTTTTCTGCAAAGTTTCACCACCCACATGGGAAACGTATCTTTAATGAATCTGTCCTTTGGACCAGCAACATGGCGTACACGGCAAAATTGGTTATGCAAATTAAATAAAATTTATAAAATCAAGGAAAAATATATTGTTTTAAGTAATAGTAAACTGTATTACCCAATAAATTAGGTTAGTTGACCTGAGATTATAAAATATTAAGAGTTGATTCAAGTTTAAAGGGATGAGGATTGACTGTAATTTGCTTTTCAAGAGAGCAGGTGTGAGGCCCACTTGTCCGTAATTGTCGATTATCCGAATTGGCTGCAATTTACTATCTTTCAGTTTGGAGTTGCAAACATGTACATGCTTTTAAGAAACTAATTTTAATTATTAAATTGTTATATGATTACCATACAATTAAAATAAAATAAATTATTTTTTTTGTTTTTTTTACACGTGTTAATTTTTATTACATTATTATTTAAGTATATAACAATCTATTAAATAACATTACAATTTATAAAATGAAAAGTGAGGGTCTAGGACTTATAAACTAATTCAATTTTGAAATTTATCTTCATTAATATTTGATAGACCTAGTGTTGAATTTTTTTTTTTTTTAGCCCTTTTGCTTTGTTTTGCTGAAGAGGTGGGGGCCTCCACCAGAAGAAAAAAGCCAAAAGAAAAGTAGGGCACTTTAATGATTCAGCTGCTTTATTTCAATGAAAATGGAAGGTGTGCCTACAATAGTGTAATGTGGGGTGCCATTGATGTAACTGGCTTGAGAGGACACAAATCAGATTTCAGCTGGCAATGGATCATCATATATATATTTAATTTATTATTATTATTTTATAGATAAGTATAATTAAAGTTAGTAGAAGGGTAGGTTGTGATCAAGTTAGGGAAGGCAGTCAATTTTGTCATGGTGTCAGAAATAATGTTTTGGTGTCATATATAAAACTTTATATTACTTTTGCTTTGCCCATGGATTAAGACGTGCCATTTGTCTTGTTTTGGAAGTCCTATGCAATTTACTACAGTAGGCAATTTTTAGTGTACTCAAACTTAATAAAATTGTTTAACCCGTTTAATTTAATTAATTATATTATGGTTGACATATATAATCTTATAAATATGCATCAATACGACCTGAACCCAGCATGCAACATAAGGATTATCAATTTTTTACACGACTTGTAAATCCAAATTTAACACGAAATTAACCGGTTAGAGTTGAAGGGTTTAATTCATCTAATTAAATTATTTAAATTATGATTTACCTATATAGTATTATACACCTATCTCGATATGACTTGAAGTATGTGCCACATATGTAACTACTAATTAAAAGGACCTTTTTGATACTCTTCCAACTAGAAATACAAACCCTATGTTTTTCAAAGCTTGGTAGGGGGTCAGGTACTTTTCTTTAAGAAGTCTTTGTCATCAGTTCATTCTAATAATATATGTTTGGAAGTTGTTAAGTAGGGTCCACAATCTTGGTTATGTCATCGGGTTGATAATTTTTAACATAACCTGTGAATTCAACACAAATTTAACGAGTTAGAATTGAACAGTGTGACCCGTTTAATTAAATTGGTCGGATTAGAGTTGAACTATATAGTATTATATTGTGTCTTGACATGATCCAAATTCAACACGCGATATTTATGACTAACAATTCTTATAAACCTGATTAACACAAATCTAACACGAAATTAACAAATTATTAGTTGACTTTTATAATTTTTTACCCATATATATCTCGAAACATAAATTGCCTTCTTAATGATATGTCAGGATCTCATCCAAACAAAAAAGGTTAAAACATGACTCTCACGTATGACCATCCAATTGCAGTTGCACGGAATCCCTGTCCCTTAATGAGAATTTGTTTACAATTTGTCAGAATCCATAATAAATAGGTCTACCAATAAGAGAAAGAAAATGCCAAAAAAAGACAATGGAGAAGATGGGGAGAGTTTAGGGTACCTCTCATGTAGGCTGTTATTATAATCATCTAATTCTTTAGGGCAGTTTCGGTCTAATTATTATTAGATGGACCTACCAATTTATTTGGTTTAGAGTAATTGAAGTAATAGCCTGGCAGATGGGTACGTAGGAATTGAGGCAGATTGTAGAGATGTTCATGTTTGACATATTTCCTATAAGTTATGGGACCACATCAGCACAGTGCCGCCCCCAACCAACACATGGGGTTAAAAGAGTAATTTGATTTTTTATTTTCTTTTTTCTTTTTTGGGGGGTAAGTAGGTGCAATGAGTTAAGATTAGCAGAAGAGAGTGCACTCAATTGTCCAAATGATGTGCACTCTTACCTTATCTAAAACAACAGTCTTAGGTGACCCAATTTGCTACTTTTTTTCTTTTTTTTTTTTAATCAAATACGAAAAAAGGTTACAAGAGATAATTATTTTCACTTTTGATTTGAATGAAAGAGAGAGTAGAAGATCATTTAGAAATACTTTCAAATATAATATTAGAAGCGGCATACTTAGCAAATTAATGTGTCCTAAAATTAGCACAACAAAAAACTTTCAAAGTTGTTCAACTTTAGAAAGAAGAAAAAAGAAGAAAATGTCATCAACAACACTAAAAAAGTTTCGGTCTTTAAACACCAAGGGGTTATTAATGGCGGTGGCCACCGTAAGAGCATTTCCTTCAAAAGTAAGTCTGAGCATCCATGAGTAATAAGAAGTTGGGTGGCCAACAAGGCAGCATGAGGTTCTCCTAAAGTAACATCAACCGAAAATAGACGTTTTGTAGTTGCTACAAAGATACAACCATGACAATCAGAGAGCACAACTGCTGCCACTGAAAAATCTTTTCTAACAGCCGCATCAAAATTGGCCTTCATACTTCCAACAGGAGGATGAGACCAGGCAGAGATAGAGTAAGAGGAGAGGAGTGCCAAGCTGAGAGACAAGTGATTTTGCAAGCTTATTTTATAGGGCATGGATCTCTTGTAATCAAGGTCCATAAGCCTCTCTCTCTCACTTCCTCCCATCTCTTTGGGCAATAAATAATAGGGGATCAGGATCCCATTATAATCGTGTGGTATCCAAAGTTTGAGTGTTTGGTCGTAATTTGCCAAGAAAAAAGTATCGTTTTCCAACATTATAATACTGATGTAACAAGGGCTGCTTGTCCTTTTCTTGTTGAATTTAATTGGTCAGAGTGAATGTTTGCAATCATAAACGTTCAAAGAAATGGTTGAAATTAAATGTAACTTTTGTTATTATATATATAGTGTCCTTTGCGCTCTGACTCGTAATTGGGAGGGGTCAGCTGGCTTTAAAAGTCCAATTTTTCTTCTTCTTGTCTTGCTATTTTCAATTAACACCATCATTATATATACCCTTTCTCGTTAATCGTCTCATGGATAAACCTCGAAGCTTACAAATGGTTAAAAAGTCTCTTTTTTATTTATTTATTTTATTATTTAGGGGGGCCTGAGAAGAAGTGTGGCAAAGTAATTAGTGAAATCAAAATTTTCATAATTGGATGTCACACGTGCATTACATTGATTCTTTTTGGCATCCTCCACTATGAGTTGGAGAGTGGTGGTGGTGGTGGAGTGGATCTCCGCCCCTCTTCTTTATGTTTTATTTTATTTTATTTTAGGGGTAATCTTACTTAACCTCATAAAATGTCACGCTTTTAATTTGTAAATACTCATTCAATGTTTAAAGTCTTTTATTTTGATGTATTAAATTTTCATTTCGTTCCAACTACTCACTCCATTAGAATTTTCTATTAAATCTTAACGGAGAGGTGCACAATTTTAGGAGTATAAATGTCTTTTTAACATTTCTACCATCTCGGATTTGACACAAATTAAGTTTTTTTTTTTCCTCTTTTTTTGTGTGGCTTTTATTAAAAGATGACACATTAACATGTAACAACAAAAAATAAATGTCGTTGAAACACAAAATCTACCCCTTATCCATACAATTCAAAATTCAGAAAAACTATGAAATAAATAAGAAATCAAAAGAGAGATAGAGATTCGGTGTTTTTACAACGCTTATTTTTGTTGTTTCATATTGATGTGTCATCTTCTTAATGAAAAAAAATAAAAAACTTTGCTTATGCCAAGTCCCTATATATAAAAATTATTCTCAAACGATATACATCACCTAAATTATATTTTTCATTGGGAGATCACGTCCCTCTCGGAATAAAATAAATTTTTAAAAAATTCCTTTTATATTGAAAAAAAGAAGAATGATTGTGTGTCAACACGTGGCAAAATCTTAACAATAGATTTTTTTTTTCATCATATAAATAAAAACTAGAATGGATTAGATTGGATGGCCTATTATATTATATAAAATTGTTAAATAATCATTTGATTACTATTGGGGTTCGGTAGTATCTAACAATCGATTATGCTATGGAATCTTTTATTAACTTCATAGATTTTTCAAAGAGCAATGATTAAATGGTCCCCAATAAAAGTTAAAAAAAAAAAAGGGTTTAGAATCAGGAAATTTTGAGAATTCATATGTCCATATAGATTATGATCGATACTTTTTAGCCCCAAATCTTATGTAAGTGTTAAAATATTGATTAGATGATTAAATTTATTTTTTTTATCTGCTTAAACTTTTATGATAAATGATGATTTAAAAATAAGAATGTGGCTAGCTAAAAGCATTACAGCTAAGTTTTTATAAGTTAATGTGACAATTTATGTAATATTTAGTACGTTAATTTTTAAAATGTAGACCATTATATTGCACTTAATATGACGTTGTGTTCATACAACATTTATCATATTAGCTACTAATAATTTTAGTAAAAATTATAGTACTCCGAATATTTTTCTAAGATAAGTGATAGGTGGGGATACTTTCTCTAACTTATATTTAAATAATTATTTGGGTGACAAATTATTGATTGATGAGATTATATCAAGTCAGTTTTTTTATATAATAGAAAAAAAAAATTATGAAAAAAGTAAAGAATTGATGTCCCTTCATTGTTAAATTAACATATAAGCAAAAATAATGAAGTATATTATTATTGATTCAATATAATCCTTCACAGTTTGATGTTAATGATTAAATGGTCCAATACATAGGGTAGGTGGTATAACTTTTCATACTGGTTGGAGTGACACAAATTGCGAACTTTGTGCCTGTCTTAATATAACTTCAGTAACATAAATAATAATAATAATAATATGATTATTTATCTTTGCTTGCAGATACACTAATTAATTAGGGTTATTATTAATTTAATTAATGACAGTATCGATTCATAAGTAAACATTCCCTTTGAATATTTTATTATGGTTTGATCAACTAAAGCTTTTATTATGTTCCAAGAAAAAAAAAAGGGGAAACTTTATTTAATTGTCCTGAACTTTGGCCACTTTTGCAAATACCCTCTAACATTCAAAACCTCTCACTTAGGTGTATTAAACTTTGGTTTTCTCTCACTTTGCCCATTCCGTACAAAAAATGCCAATTTTACCCCTGACTGATTCCAAAACTACAACATCCACCCAGCCCAAAACGACGTCGTTTTGGCCATTAAATTTTTTTATTTTTATTTTTTAAAAGATGAAAATCGAAAAAAGAAAAAGAAAAAGAAAAGGATGCAAATCGGGAGCCACCCCCTTGGCCAAGGGGGTGGCTCCCACGACCGGTCTGGGGGTGGTCGAACCACCCCATGCCCAAGGGGGTCGTCCAGCCACCCCCAAAATGTAACGCCCTGATATTTGAACTAGCAAATATCGAAGTCATTACGCTGTAACTTTAGAAATACAATTTTACAGCGGAATATGTATATATTTTTTTCTTTTTCAATGGCCTAGGAATAACTTGCACAACACAATTGAGCTGACTGAAATACCTCGAGGTGATATATTATTTAATGAAAATAGAAATATGGTTTCATTACAACATATGTACACACTAGGTGTACCAAATATATGCCACAGATGGCACCAAATTAATATAGTAATATTTGTCAAGTTCGCACACATCACATTATATAATAAAAATGATTAACATAGATGAGACTTGCTTCATAGAGGAAGCATCAATCTCGTAGTAGATGATCTATCAACCATCAAAACCAATAAAAGGACCATCGTCCTCACTCTCTATTCCTGCATCAAGGTCTATGTAAATATGACGTTATCATGTTTACATAGACAAACAAGTGAGTAATCTATTTTCCTAGAAATAAAGACTAAAAGATTAGTTTGAGACAAAGTAAGACTAAGGAATAAAATATATAATCATGAATGAGATGCGAATGCAGTGTAGTGACATCTTAGTTTGTGTTTTATGATAATCTTTCTTCAGACCTCTCGTCATGAGCTCTCAGCCTGTTCACGTCCGTTATGTCCCTCACACTTTAGAGTTTTACCTGTTTGGTGCTGGCGACTACACCGGCCTAGCTTAATTATATATTAGGCCTGTTGGACGGTTATATACCCCCATCCACTGATATACCGACAGTTCATCGCGGTAATCCACCCAACTTGTTCTTAAGGTGACTATCTTATCAGCCCATATTATTAGACACATTATGCAACAGTTGTAATGCAAAATTATATCAATAAGACAAAATAAGAATTCCTATGACAATAAAACAAAGCTAATACCTAGTAAGTACATCCATACTTACACTCCTTGGTGTGGAATTCTGCTCCACTTCTGCATACAAATACATACATACAAACGATATTTACATATTAGTTCATTCTCAAATAATATCATTGTTTAAAGACTCTCATCTTTTTATATTTATTTATTATCCATCATTTCATCTTTATTTACTCATTTTATTATATAAATCTGAGATAGTCACTTATAAATGGTTTTATTCATTTTTTTGTGATGAGGCTGATGGCCAGTATCACTAAATAAAACTAGTATTATAATTAATATATATAAAGCATGACTCATATTTCGGGGATGAGACCGATGGTCCGTATCGCAAAAAATATGAATTAAAATTTAAATGACAATAAAATAAATGACTGAATAGTCTGAATATAAATAATGAATTCATATTTCGGGGTTGAGACTAATGGTCCGTATTGCAAAAAATATGAATTTAAATTTAAATAACAATAAAATAAATGACTGAATGTGTTAGTGCAATTTTTCGGTCAACACGAGGGAAAGGTTTTTGCCAACTTTTCACACACAGCAGAATTAGGAAAAATTCTACCTTTCATTAACAACGAACGCCCTATATATAGTGGTGCGTTATTGATTACAAAGATGGCTGCTGTACTGGTGATTGATGTATACAGGAGCGCATATCTTACATGGTATGGCCAATATCTTAGTTTTTGACGTAACACAGGGAGAGGCTGCCCATTCCCATCCTCTGTCTTTGTACACAAGAGTCGTGAGGTCGTACGAGCATGCCTTGGAGTTAAGGCGGTATGGGGATCCATGCTTTGGTTCAGCAGTAGGTGTGTGTGGGTCCTTGAAGAGGCGAATTGTGAGTCCAGCGGATAATGCATTCCACGGATAAGGAAGTCGCTTACGTGGGCCCTACGCGGGGCGAGTTCTAAACTGTTGTTGCGGGAGCCGCGATAGTTCATTGCGCTTACCCTAATCGCACGGGAGATGGTCTTTATTCCCAACAGTTACCCCCCAAATTCGCGCGTCGAAGGTTCCTGTGCTTCGGGAAGAATGCGGGAATTTTCAAATTTCAAATATCTGACAGCATCGTGCTTCTGGTTATGCCATAAATGGGGCGTCCCATCAACTACCCATTTCTGGGTAATATCAACGGGCATGGCTTTTCGTTGGCATTGCCGACTTGTGTTGGTATGCCACACGGCAGAAGGAAATGATGCCTTGCCTGGAGCCGTGTGTGGATATATTTGGACTTGTGGGGAGAGTAGGCCTTTCACTTTTGTAATCCTGGAAAACTCAAAGGGCTTAGCAGTTTCGCATCCTCACATGCACGACTTCCTCCCCTTCTTCTTGAACATAGTAGTATTTTTTGTGTCCACGACTACTTCTGCTTCTGAGTATTATAGGTTTGTTGACTCCTTGAATCCTGTTTTTCACCTCTTGGACTTGCTTCTTCCTTTCCTTCAATCGTCTGTGCCGCGATTACGCTTGAGTGTGGCTCATTGCCTGCTCCGTTCGGGTACTGCTTGCTTACCCACTGAGTTAGCATCAAAGATCATCTTTCTAATGGGGAAAAAGAGGCCAGAACAGCTTGAGGCTCTGAAGAGAGCGAAAGGAAACCAGGCCGAAGATCCAGCCGGAAGTAAAGCCTCAGACGCCTTTCTTGAATGGAGATCGACCCTGTCTGCGGGGGATGTCTCGCGTATGCGCAGAGCTTATGCTATTCCTGATGATGTGACCATTCGCATCCCTGGAAAAGTGGAAGGCTCTACCCCCTCTGCCTATAATCGCGAGGTCGAGGTTTACAAGGTGATGTTCAAAGCAGGATTAAGTCTCCCGCTCAACCCACTATTCCGCGAATTGCTTGCGGAACTGAACTTGGCTCTCAGCCAGATTAAAGGGTTTTGTTGGTGTCCTTCTGCATCTTATGGAAGATGGCACAAGGGCGAGATGCTTTCCCCTCCGTCAAGGAGTTCTTGTCGTTTTATAGACCGGCAAACTACAGAGAGGGATGGAGTCTTCAGGGGCGTCCCCATTTCATAAAGATGCCCGAGAGGTGGCACACCGGGGATGACTACAAGTGGGGATTTTTCTTTATTTCGAGCGTCAACTGGGAGCTAGGCGCGAGGGAGAGGTATCTTGATATCCCTTCGATAGTTCCAGTAGTATGGGGGTTCCGCGTAAGAGTCGCCTGGACGGGCCATCATCACTTAGCCCAACGGAGAAGCACAACATTGAGGCGGTTTGCCGGAGGGCGAAAGGTCACCCAGATAAGCTTGATGTCAGCTATCTCCTCACTAGGGACAACCTTGAATGTCTTATGGGATATATCCGCATGGGAAATGGAGAGACTCTCCCTCGGCACGAGTCCTTGCGCGAGAAGATATTCCAGCGAAACCAACTGTCAAGGCGGAAAAGAGGAAAGCTGAAGCTGAAAGGATTGACCTTACAGCCAAGAGACCCTGCCCTCAGCTTCGAGAAGGGCCTGCAGAGGTGTTCCAGACCCTAGATAAGGGTTTAAGTTTCGCTGCTCCCCGGCCCCAAATCCGGTTCAAAACAAACCTTCTTAAAGAGGTTAAAAAGGAGGTGTCTCTGCCGAGTGAGGTGCCTCCTAAGACAACAGTTGTGCGAGAGCCAGCAGCTGTACCTGGGGGGGAACCCGTAATCGTGGACCTCGACTCCCCAAGGGGGGAGAGTCCGGTGAAGGAGAGGGCCGATGTCTCTTCCTAGAGGGAAGCCCCCGTAATTGACGTTCCTCCTCTCTCTTTCGCTGCGCCATCAGGTGGTTGTTTGGCGTTGACCTGAAAAGGGGAAACTGCTTCGCCTGGAGCGAGTGAAGGTAGTAAGGAGCAAGAGGGTGACGCTCTCGCTGCCTCGGTTCATGACGACTTCGCGGCAGCCGTGGAGTCCCTTTCCTCTTTGATCCAAAAAATCACCTTTCAAGCTGAGTCCGCGCCTGAGACCTCGGAGGAAGCCACAACCGCGAGTAAGGATGATGAGGATGATGCACAGGAGCCTCTGCCAAAAGAGGACCAAAGCGTAAGGGGACATGGCGGCGAGCCTTCCTGGTGGGCTGCATCTGGTTTTCTTGCAGATCGCTGCGCGATCCTTGCTTCTGTCCTTCCCGCGGAGGCAATCAACTTGCCCCGGGCAAACGAGAACTCCCTGGAAACCTGACGCCAGCGGATCTTGTGGTATAAAATCACATTCACATGATTCCTTCTTTCCTGTATTTAGGGCATGCTGTGATCTTTCTATAACTTATGCACAGGACATGGTGGAACTAGCGCACCTTGTTTCAGCTCAAGGTGGGAGCCTATCTTCAGGGGGCCTCGAGGTGGCGAGGCTCAAGACTGAGATAGAAAACTCTCAGAGTTCATCCGCCGAGCTCCAACAAAGACTGAATGCTTGTGAAAGTCAAGTCACGGAGCTTGAGCGAGAGAAGGTTGACTCATGCGAGAAGACCTCGCGCCTGGAGCTAGAGCTGCGAGAGATTCTCGATTCTGAGTTTCTTCTTAACGTGGAAAATGAGGAACTCAAAGTCGCGCGAGTTATGGCAGAGGACCAATTGAAGGGATTGCAATCTCGACTGGCGAGAGCGGAGAAATTGCGAGAAGCAGCCGAAGCGGAATCGACGGAGACGGTCAGCGCCATGGCCAAGATCTAGAGTGACCGTGAGGAGAAATTAGCCCAAGGCGTCATTAGGGAGAAGGAGCTCATGTCTCGCATAGAGTCTGAGCTCACGAGTAAGACAGCTTTTGAGAGGAAGGTGAGGAACGACACCACCTTCTATGAGACCAAGGTTGAAGGTCTATTGCGGCAGCTTGATTGGGTGCGGGAGAGCCGTGATCGCACTAAGAAGGATGTCTCAGATTTGTGGGACAACCTATCCAAGGCGGAAGCCCTTCGCGCTGAGGAGGTCGTTAGGGCTGCTGATTTCGAGAAGGTCCTGGCTAAGTTAGAGTCTTTATGCGCGGAAATGGTCGTTAGCATATCTGAGAGAGACCAGACGATTGCCAAACTTCGGGCGGAGCTGGCTGGGGACAAAGGTCCACGGAAGAAGGTTACTGCCCAGGTAGAGCCCTCAGCGATGGTGTCTTCAAAGAAAATTCTGCAGGTGGATCGGCCGTCAGAGTCGAAGAAGCAGGAAGATCAGGTTGCCGAACTCCGAGCCCAACTGCGATCTAAGAGGAGGATGGTACGGAGGCTCCAGGCCCAGCTGCGCTGGGTGGTCATTGTGCGCAACCGATCTTGGTACCGCGGCTACGTCTGGGGGTTTGAGACATTCAGATCTCTTATGCTATGTGGCGAGCAGCGCGGCGACTTTAGGAGAACAAATATCAATGATCTGATGATCGATGAAGGCGCAATGGCTGAGTTGGCGACTATTGGGGCAGTATAGCTCCCTGATGCCCCCAATTTGAGCAATACGCAGCTTATGACGGCACCTCCTCTCCCTGAGCCAGACTCCGTGAGTGAGGAAGAATAGCAATGGGGCCTTTCCGCGGTTTTGCTCGCGTGTTCTTTGTGCTTTGCTAGAATGTGCGCACTAATCAATGTATATTGTGAAAATCAAATCAAATAAAACACCTTGAGTTTACAGAGAATCTCTCTATCAGCTTTCGCGTTTGCTTGTGCATATCATTTTCTCGCCTTTTAGATGGCGACTTGCGTGAGCCACTATTTGTTTATTGTATTATTATTTTGAGCAGCTATGGACTTGGTTTTTTCCTCTGAATGATCTCCTTTTGAATACCAAGGGCTGGTCTCCCAATTATGCCAAGGGTATGCTGTTCCAGCAGTCTTATGGTATAACTGGATTGGACTTGGCTTGAGGTTTAGATAGGTCTCTTCGCCGTGGCGAGAGCATACCCCTGGGGCAGCTTCTACACAACAGCGAATTTGGACTTAACCTCTGGCTTGGCCTTCATTCTCTTTTCTCTCTTTCTTTTTCTTCTTTTTTTTTACACTTACCGCCATATGGATTCGCCATAGCAGACATCGGTTTGCGAGGTGACCAACTTATTTTCCTGCAAGTTGTCAGCGAGGACAAGTTTATCTGTAGTCATATGGTGGCTTTTAAGCATAGCCATACCACCATTAGCTAGAGGGCTGAGGCCATCAGAAGCCTGCTAGAGTTTGCCAGAAATATTACAGACATAGAACATAAGGGAGAAACATTATAGTGCGGAAGCATTAGAAATGAAGTCACTAGTAGAACTTTCTCAAGTTTAAAGCGTTCCATGGGTGTGGTAGGCGCCTGCCTTCAGCATCCTCGAGGTGATAGGTTCCTGGCCTATAATTTCCGATTACCTTGTATGGGCCTTCCCATTTCTGGGCCAACTTTCCTTCCGCGAGGTCCTTTGTGACGGTTGTAACTTTGCGCAGGACCCAGTCTCCGATCACGAACTTGCAGGGGCGCACCCGCTAATTGAAATACTGGGAGACCCTTTGTTGGTAGGCGGCCAAAGTCAAGCTCGCCTTTTCTCGTCTTTCTTCAATCAGGTCCAGGGACAGTTGGAGGCCTTCATCATTCTTTGCGGGATCATAGTACTGCACCCGCGTGCTCGTGGAGCCTATTTCAATGGAAATAACTACCTCATTGCCAAATGTCAACCCGTATGAAGTATCCCCTATAGGGGTTCGCGGAGTCGTGCGGTATGCCCATAATGCATCTTACAGCTCCTCTACCCAAGCGCCTTTCCTTTCCTCCAACTTCTTTTTTATAATTGTGAAAAGAGTCCTGTTGGTGATTTTCACTTGCCCATTCGCTTGAGGATGGCCTGGGGACGAGTAAAAATTCCGGATTCCCAACTTCTTGCACCACTCCCTAAACGGTTGGCAATCAAATTGCCTTCCATTATCAGTAACAAAGGCGTAGGATGCCGAATATGGTGACTTGACTTCCAAAGAAATCGCACGATATTCTGAGTGGTTATGCTTACCAAGGCTTCCGCCTCGGCCCATTTGGTGAAGTAATCCACCGCGACTACTGCAAATTTTACTTCCCCTTTTCCAGTTGGGAGCGGTCCCACGATATCTACCCCCCATTGCGCGAATGGCCATGGTGAAGATATAGGAGTGAGTTCTTTTGGAGGAATACACGGAACCGGGGCGAATTACTGGCACTTCTTGCATTTTCGAACAACTTCCATCGATCCGGCATACATTTTCGACCAATAATAGCCCATCCTTACCACTCTGTGGGCTTGGACTCTCCCGGCTGCGTGGCTTCCACATACACCTNATGCTTACCAAGGCTTCCGCCTCGGCCCATTTGGTGAAGTAATCCACCGCGACTACTGCAAATTTTACTTCCCCTTTTCCAGTTGGGAGCGGTCCCACGATATCTACCCCCCATTGCGCGAATGGCCATGGTGAAGATATAGGAGTGAGTTCTTTTGGAGGAATACACGGAACCGGGGCGAATTACTGGCACTTCTTGCATTTTCGAACAACTTCCATCGATCCGCATACATTTTCGGCCAATAATAGCCCATCCTTACCACTATGTGGGCTAGGACTCTCCCGCCTGCGTGGCTTCCACATACACCTTCGTGGATCTCACCCAATATGTAGGCTCCTTCTTCCGAAGAGACACACTTTAGCAATGGCAGGGTTTGCCCGCGCTTGTAGAGTGTTCCTTGGAGAATCGTATACTTTGCGGCTTTCAGTCTTATCTTCTTTGCTTTTCTTCCATCTTTGGGGAGACTTCCGTCCTCTAAGAATCGTACAATATCTTCCACCCAACTTGGCTTAGCATCTACTTGCGTGACTTCTTTTGTTGGGGCAATTGAGGATTCAGGTATTAGGCGAATCTGCTCCTTCGAGGAATCCAATTCTTCCTCCGACGTTGCCGCCAACCGGGCTAGCTGGTCTGTCTCGTTGTTCAGAGACTGCGGTACCTTTATGATCACAACCTTCTTGAGTTTCGTCATCAACTCTTTGACTTTCGCGAGGTACTTCTGCATCCGTTCTTCTTTAGCTTCGAATTCGCCTTTGACCTGTCCCACTATCACATTGGAATCACTTCTTATCTCAACATTCTTTGCCCCCAACTCCATAGCTATTGCCAATCCTGCTATTATCGCCTCATACTCCATTTCATTGTTGGTTACTTTAAACCCCAGCCTGACAGCGTACCTGAGCCCTTGCCCTTCTGGGGATTTGACTATCACCCCTGCTCCGCCACATCTCTTGTTAACCGAACCATCCACATTGACAGTCTAGAGGCCATCCTCTTTGCACTCCAGTTCCGCGGCCACATCTGTGAACTCCGTAATGAAATTTGCTACAACTTGTCCCTTCACCAACAACCTAGGGACATATTCTATGTCAAACTCTCCGACCTCAATTGCCCACTTAACTAGGCGTCCAGAAGTCTCAGGTTTGTGCAAGATTTGCGTGAGCGGAAAATCTGTTAACACTTTGATTGCATGGGCTTGGAAGTAAGGACGCAGCCTTCTTACGGCTACTATTAGCGCGAACACTAGCTGCTCTGTTCACGGATATCTGGTTTCTGCTCCGCAGAGCACTCTACTCGAATAGTACACGGGCCGCAACACTCTTGAATCTTCTCTCATCAGGGCGGAATTGACTGCGGACAACGACACAGCTAGGTAGAGATATAGTGGCTCGCCCTCTCGCAGTCTGCTAAGAAGTGGTGGCTTCGCTAAGTATTCGTTCAATTGCTCAAACGCCTTATCACAGTCTTCCCCCCACAAAAAAAGCCTTTCACAAAATTTTGAAGAAAGGTAAACATTTATCCGTTGCTCCTGACACGAACCTGTTTAAGGCAGCGACCCGACCCGTGAGCTGTTGAAGCTGCTTGGTATTAGTTGGGGGTTGCATATCCATTATAGCCTGTACCTTCTCCGGGTTTGCTTCTATCCTTCTTTGCGATACAATGAACCCAAGGAACTTTCCAGCAGATACACCAAAGGCGCACTTTGCTGGATTCAGTTTCATAGAGTAATGCCTTAAAGTCTGGAAAGTTTCTTTTAGATCCTTCACATGACAGCTCGCTATCTTGCTCTTGACCAACATATCGTCCACATAAACTTCTACATTCCTCCCGATTTGTGCTCTGAACATATGATTCATCAACCTTTGGTAAGTCGCTCCCGCATTTTTTAAGCCAAAAGGCATGACTTCATAGCAGTACAATCCGCGATCTGTGATGAAGGTTGTTTTCTCCTTGTCGATTTCATCAATCTGGATTTGGTTGTATCCTGAGAATGCGTCTAGGAAGCTAAACAACTCATGCTCTGCCGTAGAATCGACGAGCAAGTCAATTCTAGGAAGCGGGAAGCTATCCTTGGGACATGCTTTGTTTAGGTTGGTGAAGTCAACACACATTCTCCACTTTCCGTCGTGCTTTCTAACCATCACAACATTAGATACCCATGATGGGAACCTCACGTCTTTGATGAAGCTAGCTTGCTTAAGCTTCTCTACTTCCGTTGCTATAGCTTTGCTTCTGTCCGCGGAAATGAACCTGGGCTTCTGCTTCACGGGTTTGGCGGAGGGATCTACGTTCAGCTTATGAGTGATTACGGTGGGATCAATTCCTGGCATGTCTTGGTGAGTCCATGCGAACACATCCATGTTCTCTTTCAATAGCTGTGCGAGCATGGCCTTCACTTCACCAGTTAAATGGGACCCTATCTTCACAGTTTTGCCCGAGTCACACAACAGCAGTTCTTCCAAGTCTTCCGCGGGTTTGCCTTGGCATAGCTTGCTTTCATCCCTCACCTCCATAGCGACTGCGAGGGTTTCCTTCATTANGCGCACTTTGCTGGATTCAGTTTCATAGAGTAATGCCTTAAAGTCTGGAAAGTTTCTTTTAGATCCTTCACATGACAGCTCGCTATCTTGCTCTTGACCAACATATCGTCCACATAAACTTCTACATTCCTCCCGATTTGTGCTCTGAACATATGATTCATCAACCTTTGGTAAGTCGCTCCCGCATTTTTTAAGCCAAAAGGCATGACTTCATAGCAGTACAATCCGCGATCTGTGATGAAGGTTGTTTTCTCCTTGTCGATTTCATCAATCTGGATTTGGTTGTATCCTGAGAATGCGTCTAGGAAGCTAAGCAACTCATGCTCTGCCGTAGAATCGACGAGCAAGTCAATTCTAGGAAGCTGGAAGCTATCCTTGGGACATGCTTTGTTTAGGTTGGTGAAGTCAACACACATTCTCCACTTTTCGTCGTGCTTTCTAACCATCACAACATTAGATACCCATGATGGGAACCTCACGTCTTTGATGAAGCTAGCTTGCTTAAGCTTCTCTACTTCCGTTGCTATAGCTTTGCTTCTGTCTGCGGAAATGAACCTGGGCTTCTGCTTCACGGGTTTGGCGGTGGGATCTACGTTCAGCTTATGAGTGATTACGGTGGGATCAATTCCTGGCATGTCTTGGTGAGTCCATGCGAACACATCCATGTTCTCTTTCAATAGCTGTGCGAGCATGGCCTTCACTTCACTAGTTAAATGGGACCCTATCTTCACAGTTTTGCCCGAGTCACACAACAGCAGTTCTTCCAAGTCTTCCGCGGGTTTGCCTTGGCATAGCTTGCTTTCATCCCTCACCTCCATAGCGACTGCGAGGGTTTCCTTCATTAGCGGTTCCTTCAGGGGGCATTATAGCAATAACGTGCCACTTCCTGACTCCCCCTGACTACCCCCACTCCTAATTCCGTGGGGAATTTCATGGCGAGATGGGGTGTAGACACTACTGCTTTCAACGCATTCAATGCGAGTCTTCCGATGATGGCATGGTATGCAAAGGGTTTGTTCACAATTATGAAGTCGATCATAACAGTCACTTGGATTGGCTCAAATCCAGCGGTAACGAGGAGTGAGATTGCTCCCACTGCGCGAACCTTCTCGCCACTGAAGCCCACAAGCGGGGCGGTCATAGGGAGTATTCTCCCTTTATCTATAGACATTTTCTCAAATGCACCCATGAATAGGATGTCGGCTGAACTGCTAGTATCTTTGAGTACCTTATAAACGTTGTAATTGGAGATGAGTAGGGTTACGACAAGCGCATCGTCATGGGGGAAGACGATACCTTGGAGATCTTCGTCAGAAAACACGATTGACGGAGTTTCTCTTCTCTAAGACTTAGATGGCCTCGCTTCTGAAAGTACTTCTCCTGATGCGAGACTTCTGGCATGATTCCTACGGGCAGAACTGGACTCCCCACCTCCTGCGAATCCTCCCACGATTGTATTGATATCTCCTATGGCCCTGTTATGGATTACAAGGCGATTCTCTGGACGACGTCTCCGCTCCATTTCTTGGCCCCCTTCATTTCCCCTTACAGCGAGAGGAAATGGTTGTTCTTCTTCAGATTTCCCGTCTTCATGAGGAAGATCTTCCCGCAATGCACGTTCTCGATTCACATCCCTCCGCGACCTACAAACAATATCAGTCCTAGCGAGGGGGTCTCTATCCTGACCACCTCCTGGGCCTCGAATTCGATTATCACGGCATCGAGGTCGTGGTTGAGGCCTTCTTCCTACCGGCCCCCGTTGTCCGCCTGCGACAGGGTGTCCTTGGTCCGCTACAAACCTAGCCAGCTTACCATTGCGAATCAGTTTTTCTATTTCTATTTTCAAAGAAATACAGTCCTCTGTATCATGCCCGTGGTCACGGTGGTACTCACAATACTTGTTAGTGCTTCTTTTGTCAGGCGGAGCTCGCATTGGAGCGGGGTACCTTGCTTCTGGTATAGTCATGATTTCTCGTAGGACTTCAACTAGACCGGTGTTCAAGGGAGTGAAGTTCAATTCTCGCGTCACGGTTTGCTTTCCCTTGTCTCCCTTTTTGCCGAACAATCCCTTCTTTGGGAGCAAGCCAGCTGCGGAAGATTCTTTCTTAGGGGTCGTAGCCACTGCTCGCCTAGCAGCAGTCATGGCGCGGATGGCCTCCTCTCCATTTATGAATTCAGCAGCTTTTTCCATAAACTCTTGCAAGTCGGAAGGAGGTTTTTGAGCCACCTCTTGAGCCAGGGGATTCTGAGGATAAATCCCATTCATCAGGGCCATGTGGACCAGGTTCCTGGGCGCTGCCGCTACGGCTAACCGTTCTTTCTGGAAGTGGTTAATGTAATCTTTCAACTATTCTGAATCCTTCTGCTGAACCGTCATCAGGTAAGAGACATGCATCTTCCGCCTGTGTGTAGACATGAAATGAGCAAGGAAATGTTTCGCAAGGTCAGTGAAGTTGTCTATGGAGTTGGGCAGAATACTGGCGAACCATTCGTGGGCTGCGTCTGTCAAGGTGAGAGGAAATGCCTTGCATGCAATTTCATCTGGTACTCCGCGAAGAGCCACATGAGCTCGAAATTGTTCAAGATGGGCCATGTGATCAGTGGCCCCATCATAGAGAGACACGGGCGGAACCTTGAACTTGGGGGGCAGAGGGAAATTCAACACCCGCGGCGTAAAAGGCAAATTTGTATTCCTGAGCGCATCTTCTATTGCTGTTGACTTTCCTTTATCTGACGGGCCATGGCCCTACATTCGTCTTTTAACTCGCTGTACATAGTTTGCCAGTCTTCGCTATTTGACCCAACCGAGGGTTGCTTGCCGCGACCTTGGGAATCGCTCCTATTCTCAGGCAAAATATGATTTTCATGATTACCCTGCTCATGTGTTGTTCCCACACCGTACGTAGGTGCCTGTGCGGTGCAATATGGCGCAAACGCGTATGGTCCCATATAATTCGTGTATCCTCCACCACCCAGGTGATATGCTTCTTTGCCTTGGAACATGGTGTTCACGCAGAGAGATCCTTCCGGAGCCCCCTGGTTGAGGTGACCATGCTCCTGGTAACTGTGATCTTGAAACCCCATGTTACTGTACGGCCCATAATCTCCTTGCATCCCAGCATTGTACCCCCCGCGGGCCATGCCGTGGTAGAACTCATCTTCTTCTGGGGTTGTTTCGTGGCTTACATATTCATCATGCCGGAAGTATACGTCCGGTATTACTCCACCAGAACCATAGCGCTGTCCATACTTCTGGTGCCGCATTCCTCTCTCAGCGCTTCGTAAATACTCCTCAGTATGGACCTGCCGGGAAAGCTCGAGGTTTTGCTAGGTAAGCTCCCGGACACGACCTCTCTCCAGCTCCAGCTGGGAAGCGAGGTAGCTTACATGCGAGTCGCTGACATTAGGGGCTCCTATGGCTTCCTCCAGTGTAGCTCCATCACTGGTTCCACCCTGTGTAAGGACTATGCCGGATGGGGCTACCCAAACATGGGCCTCGATAGCTTCAAGTTGAAGGGCCGCTGACGACGTAGGGTTCTCCAGACCAGTCGTTTGTCCCTCGGTGGCCGACATACTTGTTTTAGCGGGAATGAGCTAAGACGGCTATGCTCGAGGTTCCCACAGACGGCGCTAAACTGTTAGTGCAATTTTTCGGTCAACACGAGGGAAAGGTTTTTGCCAACTTTTCACACACAGCAGAATTAGGAAAAATTTTACCTTTCATTAACAACGAACGCCCTATATATAGTGGTGCGTTATTGATTACAAAGATGACTGCTGTACTGGTGATTGATGTATACAGGAGCACATATCTTACATGGTATGGCCAATATCTTAGTTTTTGACGTAACACAGGGAGAGGCTACCCATTCCGATCCTCTGTCTTCGTACACAAGAGACGTGAGGTCGTACGAGCATGCCTTGAAGTTGAGGCGGTATGGGGATCCATGCTTTGGTTCAGCAGTAGGTGTGCGTGGTCCTTGAAGAGGCGAATTGTGAGTCCAGCGAATAATGCATTCCGCGGATAAGGAAGTCGCTTACGTGGGCGCTACGCGGGGCGAGTTCTAAACGGTTGTTGCGGGAGCCGCGATAGTTCATTGCGCTTACCCTAATCGCACGTGAGATGGTCTTTATTCCCAACATAATGTAAATACTGAATTCATATTTCGGGGTTGAGACCAATGATCCGTACCGCCAAAAATATCAATTAAAATTTAAATGACAATAAAATAAATGACTGAATATAAATACTGAATTCATATTTCGGAGTTGAGACCAATGGTCCATACCGCCAAAAATATGAATTAAACTTTAAATGACAATAAAATAAATGACTGAATATAAAAGTTGTAAAGTAAATAATATATGTAATAAATATAGGTAATATCATAAGCCTTTAATCAATTTGTCTATGAACTCTTATCATTAATTTATTTATTACTTTATTTTACATCATAAGCTTATTGGGTCTTAAACAATTAGATGAGAACAAATAATACAAACAATAAATCATTATAATTACACAAGAAACACTTACCCAATAAACCTTGAAGTAGAACTCCACCAAATCTTCTCTAGGTAACTAGTTTAGAAAAGCAAGGACACTTGAACACTATAGAAAGATTTAGGCCATATGATTTTTGACTTAGAGCTAAGAAAGAGAATGAAAGGAGGAACAAGTAATCTTTACTTGCTAGCAAAGTGAAAGAGCTTAAGTGACAAATGAATTTACTTAGGCTTCTATTTATAAGAGAATGAATGGTTAGGATTAATTTTCACACTTTTAATCTAAGGGTTAATACAAGCTTCTATCTATAAGAGAATGAATGGCTAGGATTCATTTTCATACTTTTGATCCAAGGGTTGAGATGTATTCAACCAAAACAATGAACCTAGTCTACTTTAACATTTTCGTCCAAAATGAGGGCAGTGTACTCCGATCCATTTTTTGATATCTAAACATACTTCGATTGACATGAAATTTTGAAGGTAGGTAGAGGACTCCGAGACAAACATTTTCTATTTTTAGTTCAACTTCATCCGAGTTCATTTGACTCTGTTTTTGGCCCATACAAAGTTTCTAACTTAATTAGACTTTAACAACTTGCCTTCACACTTGGCCACTTGCCACATTAAATTCTCATGATATTTTCTCATAATCATTCTTACTAGAAGCCTTCAAGATTTCAACAAAAGTGGCTAGCCTTGGTACCTTTTCTTAGTAGTTTTAATCTTTATTAGACAGTATGAAAATTAAGACACTGCTTTTTAGGCAAAGAAAACTATAAACTTCAAATTACTTTTTGACTTCACCAAACATTAATATAAATAATGTATTTACTAAATTGGGTTTAATTATGCCCATAAACATACTTATGAAGCTGAATTTGAGAATTAAAGTGATACTCAAAAGAGGTCAATAATCAATGTAATATATATCCTTAACATCAAATAATAATTTAATATCGTTAATTCATATATCATTACTCTAATTTATTTATTATCCTTTTAATCTATTTAATATTATTTCGATAAGAGTTTTAAAATCTAGGTCGTTACACAAAAGGTAAAAAAAAAAACAAAAAATGGGTATTGGGCTTTTAGGAGTGGTTGGACCACCCCATACCTGCGGCCGAAGCCCTTGGGGGTGGCCCGGCCACCCCCAAAAGCCCAATACCCATTTTTCTTTTCTTTTTTTTTTGTTTTTTTTGTTAGCCTTTTGGGGGTGGCCGGACCAACCCCTTGGGCATAGGGGTGGTTCGACCACCCCCAGACCAGCCGTGGGGGTGGCTCCCGATTTTCATCCTTTTTTTTTTAAAATAAAAAAATTAATGGCCAAAACGACGTCGTTTTGGGTTGGGTGGGTGTTGTAGTTTTGGAATCCAAAACGGTGTAGTTTTGGAGTCAGGGGTAAAATTGGCATTTTTCTGTATAGAATGGGCAAAGTGAGAGAAAACCAAACTTTGATACACCTAAGTGAGAAAAAACAAAAGTTTGATACACCTAAGTGAGAGGTTTTGAACGTTGGAGGGTATTTGCAAAAGTGGCTGAAGTTCAGGGGGTTAAGTGAAGTTTCCCAAAAAAAAAATTTCCCCTACTATTTCTAATTTTCTATAGTTTAATTTATATTTTTCTTTTTTCACACTAATAGTATTTCATAACTTGAGTTCCCTTGGAGTTCGGGTGACGATGGACAAAGTTTTCCTTCAAGTCGGGTGGGAGGAATTTTTTTTAATCTATTCTATAAAAATGACATGTGTCATATGTATGTCTCATTCGATGGAAAAAAAATATTTGAGAAGATGAGAAAGAGAGGCTCTCTGACTCTTGGTTGGGATTAATAATTAGGACATTTTTTTTAAATAATTTTAATATTAAAAAATTAAAATACATATTTGTAATTGAAATTTTTTATTGAACCTGAAGAATTGCATAACTCATAAAAATAAAAAAAAAGTATTGCTCCTTATGTAATTATTTGATCTTAAAATCCCATTTTAGAATTCACTTTTTTTTAAAAAAAAAAAAAAAAGTTTAATGCTAGAATTTATATTTTTATTTAAAGTTATTCCCAATATTAACATATTATTAGTCTCAATCTCAGAATTATTTTTAACAAGGACTAATATAAAAGTTAGTTGAGATAAAAAAAATAATATTGCTATTTTCTTAATAATCCCACTCCAATCTTTAATATTATCTTCTTGATTAAACTTTCCCCCACAAAACCCAACAAATCTGCAACTACATTGGACCCCACCAATTTAACCTTTTTTTAACTTTTCCCTAAAATTTTCATTTTTAGTTAATGCACTTCTCTCTCTCTCTCTCTCTCATATGAAGCTTTTGGAGGAAAGCAGGGCATGGAGGCTTGTATACTTGTTATCAAAGATTAATCTTAATCCATTATACATAGATTTTAATGTTGAAGTTTCAAGCTTTGGGGGTCATCAAGATCTGTTCATGCTTTAACATGCAAGCTTGAGCCACATGCATAAAGGTATGCTTCACTTCGAACATTCTGATTTTTGTTAAAGAAACGTTGTGTTTTTTCATAAACTATGAGAGTGTTTCGTGAAATACGTTGATGGGTAGAACAAAAAGTGAGCTGGGGTTTCCTTTTGGTATTGGATTTAAGCCGTGAGGAGCTCGTCTGGGTCATGTGTGAAATTCTGAAGGTGTGATTGAAGAAAGTCGGTGTTCTAACATTGACACTCCTTTGATGAGGATATATATATATTTTTAGGTTGGTTTTACAATGTTATTGTTTTAGCTGTTTGAAGCAACAATTGTTGGTTTAGCAAATTTGCATACCCTCTGGTTTGTTGCTGAAAGAAGTTGGAAGTAGAATGATGTAATATTTGGAATCTTATTATTTGCATGACTTCCCATAAATGGGAGATTATGTTCAATCTATCCAAATTATGGTTCTTATTTTTCTCTGTTAAAAAGTGAAAACTGTAAAAATTATATATAATTCTCCCCCAAAGAAGCTTTTCTCAGCTACTAAGGGGAGGGTGAAAAAGATGTCATTATAAGCTCCAAAGGCTTGCTTAAGGCAGCAATGGGTGTGGAATGTGTAAATCTTCAGCGAAGTTCGTCTCTTATCTTTCAAATTTGCAATAACAGTTAGAAACCTTTTTCAAGCACCAACAATGAATGGGCTGGTCAATTTGAGTTTCCTCATTCTGTGCCAAAAACTCAACATGTCTTTGGCATCAAGGTTGAAGGAGCTTTGTAAATGCTCTGCTCTATAAATAATCACTCATTTCAGCGCTGTAGTGAATCTAGATATTGATTCTTCCATCACTGTTTTGTGCTTTCATATTACAGTTGCTTGAGCTGCCAGGAAAAGTTCTGCTTTTCTTCATCCTTGATGGTTTAAAACTATATTTATCTATAAAATTCTGTTTAGATCTTGTATGCTATGTATAAGGATAACAACTTGATTAAGTCCCCCCCCTATCTCTCCAAAGGAAGAGAATACATAGCATGAAATGTTTGGTCACTAGTCTAAGAGATTCTTCCAGCTCTTGATTCTTGTTGTGAGTGCACTTGTGAGTGTTGTGTCCCACATTGAGAAAATATAAAAGAAGAGAGTTCTTAATATACCTAAGTGGACCTTAACCCATTAGCTTAGGCTTTTGGGCTAGAGTTGTGTTCAATTATGTATATTAATGTACTCTTGGTATAAACTCCATATCGCTTTATCTCCCAACACTATAATAGGTAAGTGGACGTTCTGTCCTCTAGAATCAGCAAACCCCTTATTATAACAATGAAAACCTAGTCATTGTCAAAGGGAACTCTTATAATTGTAGAATACTTTTACCAAGATATTCTAACAATGATTTTATGTTCACAAATTTGCTTTATTTTATTTTTGTTTTTTAAATTTTTTTATCAGAACAGGCCAGATGGACACATCATCTGTAAAATGTCTTATCAACAGCATTTCTCGGTTCATTCTTCTAGTTTCATGCCAGACCATGAAACCTTTGCCTATTCAGAAGGATTACAGAGATCTAGTTGGTGTATTAAAGCCTTTGAAAGCAGTGCTTGATGAAGTTGTTGATTACTTAATTCCTTCAGATGAAATCCTATATAAACATTGTGAAGAACTGGATATGGCTGTTAATGAGGCTAGGGAGTTTATTGAAAACTGGTCTCCAAAAATGAGCAAAATTTGCAGTGTAAGTAACCTCTTATTAACTTATTTTCCTGGATCAATTGTAAACCCCCCTGCCCAAATAAAAAGAAAAAAAAAAAGAAAAGAGAAAGAAAGAAAGAAAAAGTGTTTCTTAAGACAGTATTCAACAGTTGTATTACTGGTATATCTAGTTTCTGGGTCATGCTCAAGGAATATCAGCCATGAATTTCATGAAATAATGTTATGGTTTATTTGAATTATGAGAAATCACAGGGAATGGAAGCAAATTTGAAATATTGCAACAGCAGTTCGTCTATTTTCTATCCCTATGTGCTCTGGAAATGCAGTGGAGCATTATAAAGTATTCTTTAAGTTTTTAGGGTTGGAGGGGAAAGTGGTTTAATGACTTTCCATACGTATATGTTTTAATTAGTTATGTGTTATATCTCCAGATTCTGCAGAGTGAGCCATTGCTGATGAAAGTACGAAGCTCATCTCTTGAGATTTGTCACATATTTTGCAGATTAATGCAGTCATCTCCATCTACTTTAACTAGTGTGCAGGTATAATGTCTGCATTTATTGTTTTTTATATTGGTTTTAGTTGACAAAATTTCTGTTTGTTAATCTTTTTTTGCGAATTTTATATTTCCTTTCAAAAAGTGTTTATGTACTGGCTTTAAATAGCTATCAATCAACTAGTTGTCTGATCATGTAGGGCAATTGTGAGACTAATTTCTGGTACTGTTTCAGCACTGTATGCAGGAACTTCAATGTCTGAAGCCGGAAAGAATAACAGAATATATAGGAGAGGCTTTGAGAAGTCAAAGAGATAATATGGTTCCCTGCACCGAACATCTTTTGAAGATTATTGAATTGCTTAGTTTGACATCAAACCAAGAACTCTTGAAAGAAAGTATTTCTGTAGAAAAAGAGAGAGTAAATGCCCAAGTCAATAAAGTGAAAAGGGAACTAGATCAAATCTACCAAATTGTGAATCTTGTCTCTCAGATTCGTGATTGCATGATGAAAACTCAGTGCTTTAAAGACGCAAGTGGTGTCTCAATTCCTTCATACTTCTGCTGTCCTCTATCGTTGGAACTAATGTTGGATCCTGTAATTGTGGCTTCTGGTCAAACCTACGAGAGGTCTTCTATCCAAAAGTGGCTTGATCATGGGCTGACTATTTGCCCAAAGACTCGTCAAATACTCGCACACACAAATCTCATCACCAATTATACAGTAAAAGCCATGATAGCAAATTGGTGTGATGAAAACAATATAAAGCTTCACCACTCTGAGTGCACTAATTTTGTCTCATTGCCATCCCCATCAGATCACGTTTCTCCTCAAGGTTTAATCCACGCAGTTCATTCCCCTTGTTCTTTACACAATAGCAATTCGACATCAAGATCAAATGGATTTGAGAAGAAAAAGAGTGATGTCTCTCCTAGATTAAGTGGAGAAAAATCCAATGGATGCCAAAGCAGGGAGACAGAAAAGATTGAACATACATCCCCAGAGCAGTCTTATATTCATAGCAGGAGTGAATCAGCATCGAGTGCCATTTCCAGCATTGATTATATGCCTCCAGCAACAGATGACGCGTCAAGAATATCTAATAAGCATGAAAATGTGAATGAGCTGTCTGGAGAAATCACAATTGAATGTCCTGCTGCTTCTCCTCAATATAAAGAACAGGCATTATCTCCTTGGTTATCAGGAAAGAAATTTGACAGCTCCCAAACAAAAGTGGAAGTAGCAGGGAATGGAAACCATAATTACTTTAGAGCAAACTCACTCCCATTTTCGGACTCGGGATCTGATGAGTTAACCACAACTTCCCACATCAAGAAATTGATTGAAGACCTTAAGTCTCCTTCAAATGAAGTGCAAACTACAGCTGCTGAAGAATTGCGGCTTCTTGCAAAGCACAACATGGAGAATCGCATCCTTATAGGCCAGTGTGGGGCTATTGCACCTTTGGTGTCGCTGCTATATTCAGAGAAGAGGCTAACACAAGAGCATGCTGTGACAGCCCTTTTAAATTTATCAATTAATGAAAATAATAAGGCTATGGTTGCAGAAGCTGGAGCTATAGAACCACTTATCCATGTTCTGGAAACGGGAAATGATGGAGCCAAAGAAAATTCTGCAGCGGCTCTATTCAGCCTCTCTGGACTAGAAGAATACAAAGCAAAAATTGGTCGTTCCGGTGCAGTTAAAGCACTGGTGCATCTTCTAGCCTCAGGGACTCTTAGAGGGAAGAAAGATGCTGCTACTGCTTTGTTTAACCTATCAATTTTTCATGAAAATAAGGTTCGTATAGTTCAAGCAGGAGCTGTTAAGTGCCTTGTTGGGTTGATGGACCCTGCTACTGGGATGGTTGACAAGGCTGTCGCTCTCCTAGCAAACCTGTCTACAATTGGGGAGGGGCGTTTGGCAATTGGGCGGGAAGGGGGTATCCCATTACTAGTTGAGGTTGTTGAGTCAGGATCTCAGAGGGGAAAGGAAAATGGTGCTTCCATACTGTTGCAACTCTGCCTCCACAGTCCCAAGTATTGTACCCTGGTTCTGCAAGAAGGAGCTGTCCCTCCCTTGGTTGCCTTATCTCAGTCTGGCACACCAAGAGCAAAGGAAAAGGTACACAGCTTTTTTTATGCCCAGTCTTAGTATTTTTGTTTCTGTTGGTGATAGTATCAATATATACCCAGGCCTTAATATTGATATTCTTTCTAAGACAAAAATTGAGAATCTTACAATCAAAATATTTTTCAACCCCCTCCCAAATTTGATAGGTTGCTGTTCTTCTTCTAGAAAGTAGCTAAACTCCTTTGCCCATGTTTATAATTTCTCAATGGTTTAACCTCAGATGAGTGATCCATTTATGTCGCACAAGCTAGAAAGCTTGCATGTTGCATGCCCAAAAAATGTCTCAGAAGACTAATATTTTGAAGCTACTATTGATTTCTTGCTGCATCTAGGAAACCTGGAAGTCGGCGGTGGCAGTTATCATTGTATTTATATTAGTGACTGTATCTTGATACAAGATTTGTGTCCAAACTTTGTGATTGTGTGAGAATTATCTAAATGTGTGGAACAAATATGATGATAGATTTTATTTTATACTATGCAGGCACAGCAGCTTCTCAGTCACTTCCGGAATCAGCGAGAAGGGGCCACAGGGAAGGGAAAATCATAAAGAGACAAATTTTGTTGGTTTTTTGCTGCTCATATCTTTAGCATTTTTATCCTTGGTTGCTCTTCTTCGAGATGCTCCTTTAGGGTTTTTTTTTCTTACATTCTTTCGTACTTGATTATATCCATTTGCAGCCTAGTCTTGATTTTTTTTTCTTTTCCTCTATTATGGTGGATAGTGATGGATTTCTTATGAAGTGCATAATGGGATTGGATTTTAAACTTAGGTCTGATAGATTCCCTGAGAACATAGATTGGCCACGTATAATGTAGTCAGCATGGTGTTTATGCTGTTTTTAGGTCTTCAGTGTTGTACATATTGTTTATATCCTACAGTATTTATGCTATATATAGACTCTTGTAAATCTGCTGCAGAACCACAGTATCGATTTATGCTATTTGTTGTGCCAAAGTCCCAGTTTTAGTGGTATGCAACTACTGGGTTATCCGCTATTTGTAGCTTACAAGTGATACCTAGCATGTGGAGTTTACTTTACCATAATGTTGTGTTCAATGCTCAGATGTTCCTGTAAATGTGAAACAGAAAATAAACTTTTGAGATAATTGGTAATCATATTGGGTGTTAAATGTAGAATGGGATTGTGTTTTAGTAAATGCTTGTGAGGCTCTAGCCTCTAGTGGCTTTATGATGCTGGGATAATTATTTTCAAAGGATTCTCTTTGGCTCACTGGAAATTAAACAGTTGGGTGTGAGTAGAACATTAAGGAATTGTTTTTCCTCATTGACAGTTTGTCGTAGCCGTTGCAGGGTTAACTGCAAACAAAAAGGAACTATGGTAGTCGATGTGTTTTATATGTTTCAAAATTCTCTGATTCTTTATATTTATTTCTAGAGTCCTAACTTTCAGACTACAACTTTTATTATAAGTTCCTTACAAAAAGAAGTGGTAGTCCACGTAACACCCTTCAATGGTATAATAATGGTGTTGGTGATAGTTGTAAGCCCCTAATTACTTGGATTCTAATACAAGCATAAAGTAGAATTCAGTTCATCATTAAAAATCAACTTGCAAAGAAATGGTGACTAAGAGCTTATATATATATATATATGGTTAAGATTGCACTTAAATTATGTAAGACACTTAAGATTGTAACATACTACTATACTTTGCAACCGACATTTATGGCTGTTCGCTCTATTGAAATTGACTTGTTGGTAGCCTCTATTAATATTCAATGATTTAAATAGTACCAAGACAATAGGTCCCTTATTCCCTTCTCTGACGATCACAAAATCGCTATCAATTTGATCATGTATTACATCCGATCTCATATTTGATGTGGCAGTGACTTTGATACTAGGTAATACAACTTTAGATAGAACTCATGTGGCAGTGACTTTGATACTAGGTAATACAACTTTAGATATAACTCATTATTGAAAGCCAAATGTGCTCAAGAGCTTATACACCTCCCGACTTTGAAATTCTCTCTTATTTGTTTTTAAAATTTCATATGCTTGCTACCGTGGCCATAAGAAGAGTTGGGTTTTTCTTTATAGCACACTTGTTAGCTAAATGGGCCGCTATCCATCTTGTGTTTGATAGTATTTTTATAGGATTCCTTATTTTCTCTTCCATTCGGATCAAGAATAGGAAAAATTCACCCTTATAATCTCTTTCTCCTTTCAATTAGGTTTCCTTTTTTTAGGGGGGGGTGTTGTGGGTTCACTTACAATCTTTTCGAGACTCAAAACTTTGGCCCACAACGTGGTCGAGGGGCTTTTGGTCATAAGCCCAAAACCTACATCAAGTTCACTTTATGGGTACGATGATGCCTCTCGTCAAACAGTCATGATGGGTTCTTTTTCGCATTAACTTAAATTTAGGCATTAGGGCAATTTTTTTATTTTTTCTTGGTAAACTTTCAGGCTTTCATTAAAATCATAATAATACAACACGATATCGTGTTATGAATAAACATTTAGTGTCAATAAATAAACTTTAGTGATACCTGTATTTTTAACTTTGTACATACGTCAAGAATGCTACGGTAATAACATTTAGTAACCTATCAACCTCTTTGACACGTAAAAAAAAACTTATGTCAATAAAAAAATTAATTTTTTGTAGTGCCCGGAGATGGGGTGGAAGGAGCGGACGTCCTTTTATTTTGTTTAACTTTTTTTTTTTTTTTGGGTCTTTAGTCTTTACAATTATTTTTTCTTCAAAGACAAGTAATTGCGATGCCATATATATGTTATAAATTATGACACGTGTACAAACTTTTTGGACCATATCCTTCCAATATCAATAATACCAATTAGACGATATCTCATTTCATTAATTAATGATTAATTAATGGACTAGAACGATTAGCTTTTTTTTAACAAATTATATCTTCATTGATATAACATTCAAATGGGGCAAAATGCTCCGTACAATGTCAAAGATATAATTTGCAATATTCACAACTCAAATATTACCAATGACATACACAATATCCTCTTTGGATGTTATAAGACAATATGTATGAACATTCACCATCTTAATCAATTTCAGATCTATATCAAATTCACGATTAGCTTTTTTTTAACAAATTATATCTTCATTGATATAACATTCAAATGGGGCAAAATGCTCCGTACAATGCCAAATATATAATTTGTAATATTTACAACTCAAATATTACCAATGACATACACAATATCCTCTTTGAATGTTATAAGACAACATGTATGAACATTCACCATCTTAATCAATTTCAGATCTATATCAAATTCTGGCAAATCATATCTTTAGTTGCTTCCAGGTCTTTGATCCCTGACTTTTTTTTTTTTTTTTTTTCAATCTCAACTACTAGTGCTTTATCAATCGCAATCTCCTTTGTTGCCTTTACCATAGTGACAATTCTTCTTTATGCTTTATATTTTCTCCGTCATCGATCTATGGTTTGCTTCTAGAAAATGAACCATAAGAAAACAAAAGACCGACTGGAAACCAATTCCGTTATTCTTAAGGGTTCAGAAAAACAAAACTTAAAAAAAAAAAATAATAATAATCACATAGATCTCTACTAAGAGCAGATCTAGATAGAATACATTCTTATTTAAAAATAACGAAAATACAATAACAAAAATCCAACACATCCTCACGCGTTCCACGCTCCACCGCAAGCTAGCCATGTGTTGCTAAAAGCACCATGATTGGTTGTACAAACTTCTCCAACTTGCTTTACAAAACATTATTTGTGTTAGAAGATTAAATGAATAATTAAATTCACTCTTTTATTAACTTATTTTTTCAATAATTGATTATTTAATTTGGTATTAAAGCTATGAATATTCCAAGTGTTTGAATCACTTATTGACCAGGAGGAGTTTGGGTCCACACGTTAATAAAAATGTTAGCATATTAATTAAATTGTTACGATTCTAAGTGTCCCACATGACTTAAGTGCAATCTTAACTATATATATAAAGTCTCCAAGAGGTAGCTCAATCAACTGAGACCACGCCTAATGAAGCGGAGGTCACTAGTTCGAATCCCCTCCCTCCTCTTGTGTGAACATGTCAAAAAAAAAAAAAAACTATATATATAAAAGTTATTGTGCACACTCTCCTTACAAGCCAAATTCAATAATGAATTTTACCTAAAATTTATATTATTTGAAATAAGAACTAGTCACCATTGAACCCAACTCACCTATGAATTAGGTTGGCACATAATTGACCAATCAAATAGTCAAGCTAACCTTTTATTTAGCCTAAATGTGTGAATACTCTTTTTCTTTTTCTTTTTTTGAAATTTTTCCTGTACTTTCCTAGGGCCTAATAATAGGACCTAAAATTTGTGCACCCGATAGGTCGAAACTCATGTCTAGTACTTAATTTTTTATTATTATTTTTTAAAAAAAAACCACTCATGTCTAGACTGTCTAGTACTGATGAGATTGATCCCCACATCTACGATGTGATAATGCCTTAATGCAGTGAATGTTGAAAGTTGTTGCTTGGTATTGTGGGGTTTAGGCTTCAGTTAGGGTTCCTATATATATCGTGGTTTGCCAGACATTGGATGGGTCATCCAAAAACTCATGCATGTGCCACACTGTGCATGGCAAACGTCCATTTAATATATGATCAACCCACTAAAAATGGAATTCTGGCATAGATATGTCATATCAGGGCTTCCAAAGAAAGGGCTAGTTACTGTTTAGGTGACGTATTTAAGTTGCATTGAGGCACGGATATAAAATTATATAACTCAACTTTAATTCAATTCATTTAACAAAATGAGATAGACTTTTCAACTGTAGCTTTGCTAATTTTAGGGTTGAATGCATGTCGAATTCGCAAGTCATGTCAAAAATTGTTAACAGTAAATGTCAGGTATCGAATTATGATTGTATCAAGGCATGAATATAAGATTATATAGATTAACTATGATTCAACTTATTTAATTAAACGGATCAAACCTCTCAACCTTAATCCACAAATTTTGTGTTTTCTTAGTATATTTTCTATACTAAGAAAATATACATTGTAGTAATACTATACAATCTCGTGGGATTGTATAATTACACAAGAGATCATATACAACGTGTAGAAATCCTTTCCTTAGTGAGTGTGTATTTGCATATCTCTTAGAGATTCAATATTCTTTCCTTTGCATGTTGGAGATACGTAATCAGAGGGATACTTGACAGTTATAGGATCTTATGCATAGGTGCGGGGATTTGATCTGGGCAACTACAATCGGGCTGTTGCGCTCGATCATAATAGATTGTTGAATCGTAGTGGACTGAAGGAAGGATCAAGTGCATAGAGTCTGCGCTCTCGATCCCTAGATGTTATGTTGATTAACAATCAGGCATATAATTGTGAAAAGTATCGGCTCAAATAGGAACATCTAATCACAATTATAAAGGATTTTCTATAATTTAGACGAAAAATTGCAGGAAATCTTGATCCTTAAAAAGCCACCCTTACAAAGTCTCCTATTTTATTGTGCCTTTGTTAGCACATGCTTTTACTATGAAACATTATACTAAACTTCTTTTAAGTGTCGTTCTCTCTTTTGACAATAGAATATAATTTTAGAAGAAAGAATTTGATTAAATAATAACTCAACAGTTGAAAAGCTTGAGATAAAGATACCTGCAATATGCTTTGCTTTTCTCAAGGTAAGAGAACAGATAAATGCGGGCAGGTTTGTCGCTCCTGCCCGCTGTGACCGGACTTTCATTAGGAAAATTGCACGAACTTGCTTCTCCGTTGGGCAATTCAAACAATTTGACCTAGATATACGTACACGCGTAGCCTGGTAGGTTTTACTTATGGACAGTTTTCGTAGTTTTTTTTTTTTTTTTTTAAATGTAGACTATTAAATTGACATTTGTTTAGATTTGTTTAGAATATATATGATCACACTTTCATTTTTAATAGAGCAGTATGTGAAAATTAATCACATGGATTTTGAATAAATATTAGTTTAATAAATTTAATTGAAAGAATTTTCACAATTCAACGAACAAATATATTAAACTAGCTACTAAAAAGCATAAAGTAATTACACATCAACACACTGAAACTTTGTTGATAAAATGTAAACCATTTGAACACTTTAAAGATAAAATCACTCCGGGACAATAAAACCCTGAAATTCAACACTAAGAAATTAAAGATTCAATATGTATAGTACACTTACAAAGTCACAATTCTTTTGTAATTGATTAATTACCCTATTTCTTAGCCTCTTAGCTTCATCCAAATCACCTAGCAAGTTTTTCTAGGGGTGATTCAAGTTCAACCCTTCATTTGGGATGAGGATCATCCCTTCATCACTCTTGCTTTCAAATTTGGCAAGATTTTTCCTGTCTCACAAAATGCCTAGACAGTTGACTTCTTCTCTTTCCATAACTCATATAGGGTCTTTTCGGTTTTGAGTCTTAAATATATGGAAAATATTAGGGATTCTCCCCGTAAATTCTCCTGACGTTCTCATAGTCTTACGTAAAATATAATTAAAGAAAAAATAAAATTGTAGTGACCTCTACCACCCATTTTTTTTAGGCATTAGTACCAAATTTGAGGCATTAGCACCAAATTTATGAGGCATTAGCACCAAAATTGAGGCATTAGCATCAAATTTAGGATGATCAAATCCATTTTGGGTGATATCATCCCTAAAGCCTAAAGGGTTAACCTTCCACCCTTAGGTTTTAGTTTTGAATCCAAAAACAAGTTTTAAAGCATTAGAACCTAACTATTAACTCATAAAAATTAATCTGTTAGCAAAAAAATGGTACTACAATTTTATTTTTTCTTAAATCATGTTCTACGTAAGTTGGGAGGACGCCAGGAAAACACTACGGGAAGAACCCTTAGCAAACCCCTATATATATATAGTCTATTGATGATGTGACATAGCGTGTTAAAAGCTATTTCATCAATTAACAAGCTATAATATAATATCCACGTAATTATAATGAACTCAATCTACTACATATTATACAGCATGAATACAAATTTTGGAATGTTTGCACAAGCTAGTACTGGATTATCATGAAAGACTTATTATAGTACTTGATGACAATCTCTGAATGAAGATATATATATATATATATATATACGCATTCAAAATGCATGTAGTATATATACATTTAGTTTAATTAAAATCATAACTAATAGTGCATTGACCTCATGATTTCGTAGATAAAACACGCGTTTTTAAACAAAATCACAAAGTGTCCCGATTGAAAGAAAAATTTGTGGCATGAAAATGTAAATATAAAAAATAAAATCATTTTTTCAAACTTCAGGCAAAGAGGTATTTTTTAAAATGCGCGATTTTAACTCTTAAATTACGATTTTAGTAAACACTTACTGCCTTTTTAAAAATCTTGTTTTCATTACTATGCTTTGATTTTTTTGATTTTCTTTTTTTTTTTCAAACCCGCATTTTGAAATTGCTACTTAAACTTTTGGCATGTCCGCACAAGAGGGGGAAGGGAGATTCGAACTAGACACGCGTTTTTAAACAAAATCACAAAGTGTCCCGATTGAAAGAAAAATTTGTGGCATGAAAATGTAAATATAAAAAATAAAATCATTTTTTCAAACTTCAGGCAAAGAGGTATTTTTTAAAATGCGCGATTTTAACTCTTAAATTACGATTTTAGTAAACACTTACTGCCTTTTTAAAAATCTTGTTTTCATTACTATGCTTTGATTTTTTTGATTTTCTTTTTTTTTTTTCAAACCCGCATTTTGAAATTGCTACTTAAACTTTTGGCATGTCCGCACAAGAGGGGGAGGGAAGATTCGAACTAGTGACCTCCGCTTTATTAGGCGTGGTTTCAGCCGATTGAGCTACCTCTTAGAGACTAAATTGCTAATTAAACTAAACTGCCACTGCAATGCTTTTAATGAGGATATGGAAAGTTTTTGTTGAAGGGATCAAAATTGCTAGCAAATTGATTTATAGAAGGAAATATTTCACTTACCACTCATGATTTTGCATAAATTTTGCAATTAATTACACCCTTAAACTTTAAAAAGTGTCATTTTATGGTCATGATCGTTTAGAAGTTTGCAACGTTAAACCCTTTTGTCCAAATTCAATTTAACGGATAAAGTGAAGTCTTTAAAATATTTCAGTCCAAATTCAAAGAATTTTTGTAATTTTATAAACATCTTTAAGGGTATTTTTGGGATTTCATTCATCAACCATTTGATTAACGCTAAATTTTGACCGAAAGATTGACAATGCAAACTTCTAAAATATGAGACATGAAAAATGATAAGTAGCGATACTTAAGTGAAGCTTTTCCTTTATAGAATCTGTTTGAGTGCTTTTGTCCCTTCATATAAATTAATGACAGCACTCCGGCCATCTTACTCGAGATCAAACAAATTTATGTTGCCTAGCCTGTGGCTGTAAGTCTCAACGATGAGGCATCAAAATGCATAGATTGAGGCACAATTAAAGTTAATGAAATCATGGAGCAATGAGTCAAGAAAATTGACTCCATTTTTTTTTTTCAAATATTGTGAGAGAGCAAAAAAGGAAACAACCAATGGGTAAAGAAAATTGAACAGGAATCCAAAATTCAACCAAAGTGTAGCCATCATATTTGGCAGATTAATTGATTGATGGATAGGAAAATCAAGCTATAAGATTCAGATTAATTGTTTAAATAGTTGCAAAAGATAAAGGTCAAAAATCAAATTTATCTTTAGGTTTTCATGTGATTTTAAAGTCCTAAATTGTCGCAATAAAATTTAGGGATTAAATTTAATTTTCCCAAAGATAAATATGATATAAATTAAGACAATAGCAACACTAACCATTATTATATTTTGATCTAATTATGATTTTAAAAGCTATAATTTTTCTCTCTTCTTCTAGACAATACTAAGAAGAATTTCAAGAGGAGGGAAGATCTAGATCTAGATCTTCTCTCATCCCCTTTCATGGTAGCAGTGCTCGGTGTCTTCTCTGTAGGCTCTTCTGGTCTCTATTTCTGGCGGGTTGCTTTAGATCTAGATTCAGATCTAGTCTCTTCAACTTTAGATTTAATCGCCTTCTTTAGCCAAGGCGTGCCTTCTGAAGGGATGTCTACGATGTCGTCCTCCTCCGCTGCTACTTGTGGGGCTTTTGTTTTGTTTTTATTTTTTTTATTTTTTTGTTTGTCCTGACCTTCGGGTTGAGGATGGATTTGTTGTCCTAGCCTTCGGGTTGATGATGAAATAGATTCGGTGTGGGTGCTTAATTCTCATGGTTGGATTTTTAGTTTTTAGTTGTTTTTATTTTTTTTGTATTTTAGCAACCCATGTCTTAAATATAGTTTGCACGAAACAAATATGTTCTTTAAATATAATTGTACATGGGTTAGCGGAAACTTGAAGTCATTTTTATAACTTTGTAACCTTTATAGCTTTTAGCTATGATTTTTTAGAACTGTATGCTCGTAAAATTTCATCAAAGAAAGTTCCATATTTTTCAAAAAAAAAAAAAAACACTAACCACCGGCTATATCCAACACTTGAGCCCAGATGATCGAAAACTATAACAACACATGAAATTGAGTATTAAAATAATAATTAAATAATTAAATTCATAAAGATTTTATCGGTTCAAAAATTTTAAAATAAGTTTGCAATTTAACTGATTCACTTAAAATATATATATATTTTTTTTTCACTTATTCTTTCTTTTATTCTGTTTAAGGTAATCACAGTATACTTCTTCACTGATGCAGATTCCAACGTACGGAGAAGATTGCAGCTCCCAAGTCCAGGGAAACAAACACAGTTTCACATTTTAATACCCTCCTCTTTTCTTGTTCTTTTTTTTTTCTTAATATATATATATAGGTTGAAAATAAAATTTGACTTTGAGAAAATATTTGCTATATATATAAAAGAAGTTTGCTAGGGTTATCCTCGTAGTGTTCTCCTGGTGTTCTTCCAGTCTTACGTAGAACATGATTTAAGAAAAAATAAAATTGTAGTACCATTTTTTTGCTAACAGATTAATTTTTATGAGTTAATATTTTAGTTTTTAATGCTTTAAAACTTGTTTTTGAATTCAAAATTAAAACCTAGTGGTGGAAGGTTAACCCTTTAGGGATGGTATCACCCAAAATGGATTTGATGATCCTAAATTTAGTGCTAATGCTTTAAATTTGAAGCTAATGCTTCAAATTTGGTGTTAATGCCTAAAAAAATCGGTAGTGGAGGCCACTACAATTTTATTTTTCCTTAAATCATGTTTTACGTAAGACTGAGAGAACACCAGAAGAACACTATAAGAAGAATCCCTAGCATTTTCCTATATAAAATTGGCGCTTGTCTAGTGCCAAAAATGAAAAACCCCATGAAATTTTGGGAAAGAAAATTCAAGTGTAATAGGGCATATATAAGTTGTTTTATTGCAATAAAACAACTTTGTATTAATAGTTTTAGTCCTATTTGTTGGCATATATAGGTATTTAAACAGCTAAAAATAGGCCAATTTATGTGTCATAAATTTTGGGGAATAAAAGTGAAAGCAAAAAAGAAAAAAGAAAAAATTCATAGGGGTATTCTGGTCACTATAGAAGGAACTGTCATTCAATGCTACAGAGTCAATAAAACAAAACCATGTTATTCCCTTAAATTTTACCCTACAAACCTTTTTCTGTCTCCATCTCAACCTGCTGTCCACCCCCTTTCCAATATTGCCATAAAAAGCCCTAACATTTCCCTTCTCTTCCAACAAAAAGAACAGTTATAATAACCTTTTAAGAGAATTTATATATATCTAGCTTATTAAATATTTAGCTATCTTTTTTTTTTCTTCAAAATACCTCAATATTTTAATTATTCATTTTTACTGTCTATTTAAAATACTATTTTTTAATCTATTTTTATTAATATAAATTTATTGATCGAGCACTATAACAACTCAACAAATCTTTATTTATTTTGAGTAACCGGTTGCGGATAACGTTTTGGCTATTTTGGTTAACTCGAGGGGAATGTCCAAACAAGTAAGAGATGAATCAATAAAAAAAATAAAAAAAACCACCTTTTCTTAGAAAAAAACCAATGTTTCAACATTTCCAGAAACCAAAGCTACAACAAAAATTCCCACCAGTGGAAACATCCTTCAAAGCCTTCTAGTATTGCTCAAACAAAAGACAATCTTCTTCTTCTTCTTCAAGAGAGAGAGAGAGAGCAAAGAGGAGCAGTCCTCTCACTCTCCAATCAATCTCATCACATATATTCCTTCCCCCCTTCCCTCTGTATTGCATAGATTAAAAAAAAAAAAAAATTCTCATAATCACATATTCACATATTCACATCTTCATCAATATCAAAATCTTCTTTTGCTTCACCATTTGCAGCTCCCTTCCCTCTCCATCTCTCTCTCTCTCTTCAAAAACAGAATTTGTGGAACATCAATCATTACTGATCAGCCTATTTGCTTTTGCTTGGCTCATTGTTGTTTCCATTAACAGTAACATCTAAATAGAATAGACTGATCATCCACTTCTTCACAGATTATAAGAAACCAAAACATGCTCCCTCTCCTCAACAACTAAAAACTCTCCCTCTCTCTCTCTCTCTCTCTCTCTCTCTCTCAAGCTATATAGAGCTCTAAGAAGCAAAACCCTAGAAGCAGAAAGGTTGAATGTAAGAGCAAGAGCAAAACATACAATTTCCCAGAACAAATAAAAAGCTATTGTTAATTTCTCAAAGATCCGGATCCATGGATTCAATCCCAGAATTAATGGAGAGCTCAAACTCTGAGAACACTTGCAGCATCACTGATACAAGCACCAACAATAGCAGCAGCTTATCTGCAGCAGCCGCAAGCTCTTCTTCATCATCAGCTTCTGCTCCTCCAAGCAGCCGCTACGAAAACCAGAAGCGCCGTGACTGGAACACCTTCGGCCAATACCTGAAGAACCACCGCCCCCCTCTTTCCCTCTCAAGATGCAGCGGTGCCCACGTTCTTGAATTCCTCCGGTATAACATAAATCAAATAAATTCTTATTCATCAATTTATCAATTTATTTATGTACTTATTTCAACAGGTACCTTGACCAATTTGGCAAGACAAAGGTGCACACTCCAATCTGCCCCTTCTATGGCCACCCTAACCCTCCGGCGCCTTGCCCTTGCCCGCTGCGGCAGGCGTGGGGTAGCCTTGATGCCCTCATCGGCCGCCTCCGTGCCGCCTTCGAAGAGAACGGAGGGAAGCCGGAAGCAAACCCTTTTGGGGCTCGAGCAGTTAGGCTCTATCTTCGTGAGGTTCGTGATTTGCAGTCAAAAGCAAGGGGGATCAGCTATGAGAAAAAGAAGAGGAAGCGCCCCCGGCAACAGTTGCCGCCGCCGCCGCAGCTGCAGCTGCCTCCCCCACCAGGAGGTGCAAGTCTATAAAAATTCTACTCTCCAGCAGCCACCTCTCTTATATTGCAAAAGTCTCAAAATGGGTACTACCTTTTTTCTCTTTTATCAGACTTATGATGATATGGTGGTTCTTTCTAGTGTATTTAGCGTTCAGTTAATTTTCTCAAAGTTAGCTATCATATGCAGACTGTCTTGTCTGTATATATTCTGTTGCCTTTTACAGAAGCAATGGTTAATGGATCTGGTATATCATAAGTATGCTTTTGATGCAAACAGTGTTAGTATTACTATCAGTAGACTAGTCGTGCCCATGGGTACTGGAAAAAAGTGTTAGGGAGAGTAAAATGTACTTGAAATTATGGTCTATGTGGAATTCTGAGCATATTATATATTGCTCATACTTTTATATATATGCATGTACTTGAATCTCAATCTGATTATGTCTTTCATCTCTCTTTTCTGATTAATGGGTGTTTGCTAATTGCTGCTGCCTGCTGGCATTTATTCAGTTTATTCATATTTAGTGAATTTTTTTTTTTTTTTTCTAAGCTTGATAGGACTTTACATAAGGATCACATATATGTCAGATATGTGTAGAGCTATAAATACTTTGTTTAATTGTTGTGTTCCAGTGTTGGTCGTCAGTTAAGTCACTTCTGCAAAAGATCAGTCTCATGCATATTTCTGACTTCCCCTTGTCTCCCTCTTCCTGTGAAGGCACTTTTGCTGCTTTACCGTCTGAGAACTAACAGAGATATTGAGAGTGTAATTAAAGGAAGTAAGTATTAATGTATATATATAATCTTTAATTAAACATCAAATCATAGGAAGTTTCCTTTTAGGCTAATTATATATATTGAGCATTTGCGAATGAAATCGTGTGACCAGTGGCTATATTACTTTATTTAATTAATATCGATTTTGTTCTATTAGTGCTGTCATTTCATTTGCCGGCTATAGAAGCAGTAATATAATTAATGGCAGACAAACGTAACTTCGATCGTCAGAGCTTAATAGCAGTTTTTATTAATTAACCATATTTTCGTTTGATCTTTTAATAAACTTTTAACCTATCGATTAGTAAAGTTTCATGGTAATTTGCCCCCCACACCCNCAAATTAAGCACTTAGAAGAGTGAAATTACACCCACATCCACATGAACATTGAAATGGCGGAATCTATTAAGAATTCCAGTCATGGGAAATATGCTTTAATTCCATTATTGATCTTAATTGGGAAAGTATATGCATGCACTAAATTAAAAATTAACAAAATACAAAATGAGCTATAGGGTGGTGGCATGGTTAAAGAATCACAACCCCACAGAGATTTCAGGAAAATTTTTGTTAATCAATATTCTGGCCGACAACCCATCTGTATTGGTTCATGACCTCTAGCTCCTTGATTTTCTCAATCCTACTTGGCTTGAAGAGGAAATTAAAGTGCTGATCATTATATCATCTGACCTAATAGGGAAACAAAAAGACACTGTTAGTACGTAGGATGCTAGCGAAACTTTAATTTTCTTCTAGTGATATAGTGGGGGCATGAAATTAACTAGCTTCCACTTTAACACATATAGATTATCTATTCGCGCCTCTAATCATTTGAGTTTATCAAGGATTAGCAGCAACATGTTTTCAATTAACTCAAGGGACCCTTTATATTTATATATAGTAAGATCGATAAGATATATAAACACTATTTAACAGCTTGCCTTTATAATATCAACATATGTTTAGAAGTAGGATGGGCCTAAATTTCGTGACAAGACCAGATATTTTTTTAGGGAACTGCTATGGTCGGGTCGGCTTTGAGAGCCTTTGGCTTCCTGCTTGATAATAAGAACAATATTATTAATGTTTCTCTTTGTTTTCATTTTAATAAACTAATCCAACAATCTTACAAGACCGAAAACTGTTTTTTTTTTTTGTGCGTGTGTTAGTATTATTCTATTTACTATAGACTTTGATAGTGACTTGATGATAAATTACTCGAGCAACCATCTACTTGGGTTAATGCTAATGACACAAATTAATTAAGCATAGATTTTTTTTCCTTGATCAATAGTTTCGATCTGCTTCTTGAGTTTTGTACTTGATGTTCTCTCTCAGCCATATTAGCTTTGGCTCTGTTTTATCATCTTCATTTAAGTAGGTATACGCTTTTCAATGATCATAATTTAATTTCAGTCAAAATGAAAGTTCAATGTTTTCTTTGCAGAAAATCTATCATCTATTATCCATGTAAATGCGAAAAAGATTTGTTATTTTTATTGTTAGACTATAGAGTTACCATATTATGATTAAATTATTTTCCTTATTGAACCATATATTTACTATAGATGTTTGATTGCATTAATCAAACTTCTATGATTTGATTAGTACTTTTCATGTACTCTCTTCACTTAACCTATTTTTCCTATAAATAGGGACATTTGTATTGTATATCTATTTAAGTGAATAAGAAAAATCTAACCATTCGGGCATAGTGGTGGGCGTTAAGGACAAACGTCACGAACCACTTCAAAATCTCTTGTTTCCCTTTTCTCTATTGCTTCCGCTATTTTTCTCTATTTTATATTTCATCACAAATTTCTACATGCAGTATTGTTTTTCATGGATGTCTTTTATATCAAGTTTTTTCTATCTCCATTTGTTCAAATATATTATATATGCATTTCTCAATTTCATTTGTCAGGTCCTTTACTAGTTTTCATTTCCACGATTTGGAGTTAAGAGTGCCTAATTCCATATATAGTGATGGGTATAATCTAGGTCTTCTTTTGATGCAGTTTCCCATTTCATTTGTACGTAATAGCTATTACATTTTTCTGCTGTGTATATATATGTGTAGTATGCATGCCTGTTTATTTGTACTGCCGTTATTCTAAAGGAAATATATACCAGCTATTTGAGGATATTTTGGAGCGAAGAGGGACTTTTAGCAATATTACTCATACGGCCAGGGACGGAGGTAGAGTTTGATATGGGTAGGGGTCAATGGCAAACAAATTTAGTACGTAGGGGCCAATAAGAAGCAAAATAGAATCTTCCCCATTTTTCTTTATTGGCATTTACCATGGTATCAGAGCCAAAGTCCTGAGTTCGAACTTTGATTTCATCATTTATTTCTATTTTAATTAAATATTTCACGTGTTGGGCATCACCTATTAAAAGGAAGTTTAAGCACACATATGAGTGTGAGTATTAAAGTATTGATTAAATGATTAAATTTATCTCTTTCTATCCGCTTAAGCTTTTAAGATAGAGAAATGCTATGAATATTAACTCTTTTACTAACAGAGGCTTACTAAATTGATGTGTAGCTCATTCATTGATACTTGTTATATTTTTCTTAATTAATTGTTTTGTTTTTCTCCAATGAATGAGCTACACATCAGTTTGGTAAACCTCTGTTAGTAAAAGAGTTAGTATCCCTAGTATTTCTCTTTAAGATCACCAGTAATTTAACAGTTGCAAAAGCTATATATATATTAAGGAAATTAAACATAAAGATTTAAGTGTGAATTCAAACCTTGGTGCTTAAACCATGCACATTGATTCATCTCTTTAAGTACTCTACTTGAATATTTCAACATTGAGAAAGATGGCCAAATTTATTATACGTTCTCAATTGTTACATCAATGCCTCTAACATTTATTCTGTGGGTAACTTTACTTAGCCCCCCTAAAATATCGCGCCTTTTCAAACTCTCCTCCAATGTTTAAAGTCTTTCACTTTGGTGTATTGAACTTTTATTTAATTCCAAGTACCCCATTTCCGTTAGATATTGGGGCTAAATGAGACGGTAAAAATGATAAAAAGACCTTTATACCCCTAAAATTTTGCACCATTCCGTTAGGATTTAACTGAAAATTCTAATAGACTAGGGTAACTGAAACGAAATGAAAGTTTAATACACTAAAGTGAGAGACTTTAAATATTAAAAGAGTATTTGCAAAAGGTGCGACATTTTAAGGAAGCTAAGTGAAGTTACCCATTTTTTCCGGGTACACTATGTACTATACATACAAATGAAATTATGAATATTGAGGCATAAATACATTATAGAGAAAAGTCTACATACTCTCGTCAAACTAGCTACCACCGAATTGACAATATTTTTCCAAAATTTTCAATTAGGATAATGTCCTCTCTAAACTACCAAAAAATTGACAACATTCCTCCTGATTGTAACAAAAAAGACAAAAATGACCTTAAATGTTTTTCTTAGAATAAAAAAAATTAGTAATTTGAAAAAAGTATGTAAACTTTGCCCTACATTATGATATTTCACTGAAATAGAGCACATAAAGGAAAGTTTTTATTACTATTGTTATTATTCTCATTACTATTATTATTATAATCATTATGATCGATCATCACTACCACCATCCATGATATATATATATACGGTGGTTAATGGTCAAATGGACAAGAAGTTGTACAGATGGAGCTTTCTTTTCATGAAATAGTAGTGACCAATTGCTACTTGGTCACGGGTGAAATCATTATACATTGCCCCAATTTAGTGAAGCCAATAATTAATGCATATCCACCAAGAAGGATTTGTCACTATTTGAAGCTCTCGTGGCGATGCTTGAAATGATGGATAAAAGTTGTATAAACAAAGGGAGCTGCACAACAGAACAAGAACAGAAGCCTTTGCATTTCTAAGCAATCTGAGTAGAGCAAAAGGGGTAGATGATCCTTTTTTTTTTCTTTTCTTTTTTAGGGTAAAAGCAATTGATCTGAAATCAAACAGTAAAGCATAATACCCGTGATGATCTTGATGAGTGATTGATGTAGACAAACACCCATGTATACTACTGCTAATTAAAGCAATGACCTCCACAATTTTGTCCTTTGTACAATTGTACATGTAAAAAAAAAAAACACATATTTTGTCATTAACGACCACATTTTTAGCAATGACGTTTCTCTCGTCGCTTAAAGATGTATGTTGAAACTAATAGCTCATTTTAACACTAGTGGAATGCTATATAGACGGGAATTGGAGTATTTTGAGAATTTTCAAAATATGTCCGGTACAATTAGGATTTAGGATTTTTCCTATATATATGTTATAATGTAACCATGAATCATTAATAGTAAAATATAGCTGTCTCTCTGTGAACGTAAACACATTGCAGAACCACGTTAAATATGTGTCTCTATTCTCTCTTAATCTCTTATTTTTCAATTTTATATTGTTCATCATTATTGTACACGGTAATAACAGTGTCACTAATGCTAGGAAAAAAAATCATATCAGAATTAACAAACATGTATGTTGGCAGAAGAATGTTATTCCTTACGCTCATTTTATACCGGTTGACGTGGTGTATTAAATGGCTAATGATATTAGGCGACACTTAAAACATGTAACATCAGTCAGTACTGTGAAATATATGTAATAAATTGGTGTCAAGAGTGTCACTTTTTATACTGGCCTATACTAAAGTCTGAAAGTTTTCAAAGAGTAATAGTATTTAATAAACTGTTATATGATTGTCATATAACTTGATGATTTAATAGTAAAATCAATCTTTGAATTAGTACCCGTAAAAAAATAATTTAATAATGACTAATTTTTATTACCACATCATTTCAGTTGTATAAACAGTCTGCTATATATATAGCATTACTCATTTTCAAAACCGACAAAGATTCCATCTATATATATCATAAATTGCCATTGAGCCATTGTAAATCGAAGAACATTTCAGGAACACTACAACCCTAGAGGTAATGATAGAAAGAAAATGTATAGGGTACTACAATTTTTATTTTAATCCCTTACAAACTCATGAATAGTTCATGATGAGTGCCATGTGTCATGGTAAAAAAATTAAGCAACAAAATTTGAATAGTAAATTTAATTGTTTAGGGATTGGAATTTATTATAAGTGATACGTAGGAACACTAATGATAGGAATCTAATATTTCTATAAAGAAAAAATTAAAATCATAGGCATCCTTACCAAAAATTACTTGTCATGTGATTACTTAATTAGGAAACTTAAGTCAGAATTAGACTTAAAAATATGTTACATAAATTAATTGACTAGTTAGGGTTAATTCTAGCTAGCTCTTTATCTCCACCATACCAAATTTGTGCTTGGGTTTGTGATTGTAAAGTGCTTTAATTGTCTGAAAAATATTCTCTCTTTTGATGGTTAAAATTGAACCTTTTTTTTTTTTTTTTGAACTGGGTTAAAATTGAACCTAGTTAGAATCAGTGATCTTACAATTCGTACAAAAGCTCTCGTGACACACACACACATATATATATATATATATATATGCACGCAACTAACGTACATTTGATTTCAAAGCGTTTTTTGAGGATTCTACTGAGAAACCAAGAGAGAGAGATGGATCTCTCTAGAAACGCCAGAAGATCCTTATAATCAACATAAGACATTAAAGGGACAAACTGTATTTAAGCCAGAAGAGAGATGGAGAGAGAGAGAGAGAGAGAGAGAGTCAAAGGGTTGAAGCCTATATATATATACGGTAGAGGAGATGGAGAGTTGAAAAGTCGAATACTCTCTATCACGTACTTGTTAAGAATTAAATGGAGGCTACAAACAAGTGATGATCATGCTGCTGTGGCCAACTGGCAGTATATAGGGTGTGTTTGGCAAAGGAGCGAAGATTTTTACGTTTTTTTTGTTTTTTGTTTTAGTTGTGTGTTGCAGTGCAGGGCAGCAGAAGAGATAGGGCAATTGAAGCCAAAAGCGGCAGAAAGGCTGCCCAAGATTTACGTTCCCAATAAGTGCATGATTTAAGCTTGTCCGCGCAATTTCTCTGAAGAAAAAGGTTCTTACAAAGGACTACCCACGTTATCTGCAGTAACTGCAACTTCACAATTATTGTTCCACCAGAAATTATACTCCCACTCTCATAACCATCCACACATGTTTATCGATCCTCATGCTTTTTTTCTTTTTCTTTTTTCCTTCCTTAAAAAAAAAAAAAAAAAAAAATGGTGGGAAGAGTACTTCTAGTTCAATCTCGCTTCTGAATGTTCAAGTGGGGAAAAAGAACAAATTAAAAAATAAATTGTGGATGATTAATAGTGCATGATTCTGTTGGTGAAAGGCTAGCTTCTAATTATAAGCGTCACTGTCAGAGAAGTGCTGGTATTATTATTATATATATTTTTTATTCTGAGCATCGGGGAAGGTTTTTACTGAGAAGCTACAGTCAGTAGACTCAGTAGTACTGCTACTGCAGAGGCATCAATATATATATATATATATATCTTCTGCACCAATATATATACAATTGCAGAAGAGGGNCGTCACTGTCAGAGAAGTGCTGGTATTATTATTATATATATTTTTTATTCTGAGCATCGGGGAAGGTTTTTACTGAGAAGCTACAGTCAGTAGACTCAGTAGTACTGCTACTGCAGAGGCATCAATATATATATATATATATATATCTTCTGCACCAATATATATACAATTGCAGAAGAGGGTATATATATATTGAAAGACATCGCAGAATGAGAAAACCGAACCCTAAATATATACATGAAACGCTAGCTTTGAAGCCATGAAAGATAGTAAGTGCTGATATGGAGTAAAGATGTGGTGGAGTTGAATGGAGCATGGATTGCAGTTGACCAAGGGGGACATGCGTATCCAAAGGAGTAAAGTGGGTTGCAGGCAACATGTGAAGCGGATCAAGATCCCTCAAATTCCTCAAATTTTAAATTATGATCGTTTATTTTAATTTTAATGGTAAAAAATAAAAGACTTTTTAATTTTTAATAATTAAAAAATTAGAATGTGTTTTGACTTTAAATGTGAAAATTGAAAAGCCTTTTATTTTTTATCATTAAAATTAAAATGAACGGTCCAAATTCAAAATTTGAGGGCCTTAAATTTTTAAAGAATTTGAGAGAATCCTGATCCTGTGGAGGCTAGGCCGGTTACCAAGTTACTACTAGTATTTATTGTAAGCCTAGGCTGTGTTTGGCAATGGGCTGCACTGGAGGAAGTGGACTGGTACTGTAACAGATTTAATTGATGTGAAGAAAAAAGTAAAAATATTTTGTATAGAAAAGTGAAATTTTTTGTTTTGTAGTGATTTTTTTATTTGAAAAGTGATAAAAAATTATTAATGTGATATAAAAAAATAAGAATATTAGAGTTAATTTTGAGAAATTTTTTTTGAAACTTTACAAAGTTCAGTCCGATCTCTTAGTAAACATAGTCCTAATGTTAGAGTAAAGGAGGTTGTTGTTTTTCTCATATTTATGTACTCTTTTTTGTTTTTGTTTTGTAACAACATATTTATGTACTCTCATTCAACTCTCACCCGAACCAAAGTACTTTAGTTTATTTCTAGACTTCTTGTCTTTTTCGTCAGTTTCATTGTACAGTATTGGAATAAAAATGTAATTTATTAAAATAATAATAATAATAATAAAAGACTTGTCACGTGTTTGGTTCTAAGATTTTTGCCAGTTAAACATATATTTCTAAATAGAATTAGGGCATGTTTGAAATTATGTTTGTGGACCTTAAAAGTGTTTAATTAATACCCTAAAAGCTCGTTTTAAAAAAAAATGCTCATTTGTTAAAAAAAATTCAAAGCGCTTTTGAAGGTAAAAATGCCTAAAAATTACCAAAATGTACTTTTGACGAAAGCTTAAAATTAAAGATTTTGCTCAAAAACTTTTTTTTAAAAAAAAAATTTAAAAGCCTTATTTCTCAAACACAATCTTAGATATATCATTAGACAAAGTGTTATGTTTAGAACACATTTAAAAAAAATTACGATTAAAAAACGTAGATTTGACCACATGTTTCAAATCACAAGTAATGAAATGCACTTTTATATCACACAATATAATTGAATTTCTTAAAAATTAAATTTATCTTATTTTTAATGAGAAAATTCACTTTACCCTCATGAAGTTTAAAATATTTTTCAATTTGAACTCCAATGTTTAAAAAATTGCAATGTATCCCCTAATGTTTCAAAAATTTGCAATTAACGCCCAACATTACAAATTGCCGTCTAAGTACACGAAAATTGTCGGCATAGGAGCCGGTGAGAGGCATATGCTCTTTTTCTTTTTCACTCCAATACCCACATAAAACCAAAAGAGGTTCAAAAGGGGTTGATGAGAAAAAAATCAAAACAAAAGTTAGGTTTTAATAAGAAGCAATTACGTCATTTCACTAGTTATGTTAGGTGCAAAATTAGAAGATGAAGCATAAAAATTTCACATGAGACATACGTGATGTCATTTCTGTATACTTAGACAGCAATTAGTAATAGATGGTATTAATTACAAATTTTTAAAACATTAGGAGATATATTACAAATTTTTAAACATTAAGATTTAAATTGAAAAACATTTCAAACTTCATAAGGGGAAAGTAAATTTTTTCATATTTTTAATTTTAATTATGTGACACTTTTAAAAAAATAAAAAATGTTTATAGACTTAAAATTTTATTTTTTTAACGTGAAAAAAAAGAAAAGAAGGGTTTCTGTGACACACACGTCAAGCAAACAGTCTCTCGTACGAGAATCCCGCATTCTACGGTCAATCCGACGGGACATTGAATTCGACGGAAAATCCCAAAAAAAAAAAAAAAAAAACTTTTAAGGAAAGCGGGGCCCGTATGGACCCACAACCGTGCAAGCCCCCACGTGCGCTCCTGTCTCTCATGTCGGCTACAGTGACATGCCCACAGAGACAGTCCCATCACCTCCGTCAAAAAAACCGGTCCCGCTCACTTACCCCACGTGGCGTGCTATCGGGGCCGCTTTCGCTTGGGCCTCGGTGAATGTGAACCGTACAAACTCGCCATGGCGTCCACATCGAGGCTTTTATGCTTTTCCTTGCTTTTTCACGTATATGTGGGTCCCTCCTCCTTTTACTTTTTATTGTACGGTCACTCCTCGGCTTCGATCCAAGATGGTAATTGTAATTTTAATTTTAATTTTTTTTAAAATTTTATGGAATTTTGCTTTTTCCAGATCAAGGCATGTCATGTCACATAGAAAGCGACTGTAGTGCGGTAACAACTGGAGATTGCTGGCTAGTGGCTGCCACTCCTCTTTTTTCTCCCTTCCAAATGCCAAGACATTATTATTATTATTATTATTATTATACATATTATCCTCTTTCATGATCACAAGAGTCGCTCAAAAACATAAATTAAAAATTTTGTATTTCTTGTCACTCAAGCTCTCCATCAAATCACAAACTTAGCTAATTCTGTGCATAAACCATTTTAAGAGTGAGCAAAATTATATTAGGAAAACAATTATGGACCCAAAATTCTTACAAAACCAAAGGTAATTTTTCTCATATATAATAGGAGGCTAGAAGCTTGTGAAATAACCATATTTCTATTGCATTTTTTGTTTACTTAATTGATGCAAATATATATATAGGGGATAAAGTCTTGCACACACAACGTTTTGTTGTAATTAGGTTTAAACTGTATTATTATTATTATTATTTTTTAGTCTTTTATTATTGGAGGAAAATCCACTTTACCTTCTGAAATTTTAGAAAATTTTCAATTTAAACTTCAAAGTTTAAAAATTGACAATGTACTCCCTAATATTTTAAAAAATTTCAATTCAGACATTTCGTTACTAATTTGAGTAATTTATATCTAATTGGACTGAAATTAAAAAAAAAACTTAATTGTAATTAAGTAATTTCATAGATTTCTGTTCAATTTGACGAAAATTAGAGACGGAAGTTTTAAATTGAAATTTTTTTTAAACATTAGGCGGTACATTGTTAATTTTTAAACTTTGGAGTTCAAATTGAAAAGTTCTTAAAATTTCAAAGGGGTAAAGTAGATTTTTCCCTTATTATTGTAATTCAATAGAAGGAAATTGTTGGTGTCTTAGGTTATGTTAGGTAAGTGAATGAAATTTTGTTAATCATAATTTTTTTTTCCCGACTTCATAGATTCATGAAATCGATTATGATCCCATAATATATATAGCACAAAAGAGATACAACTAACTAGTGGTGAAGTGATGCTAGAAGGAGGACTATAGTTCTTTTTGAGTCATCTTAAATATGATTTGACTTTTAAAATCACTATTAAATTTGAAATAATTATTATTAAATTTTAATTTACTGATAATTTTAAAAGTCACATAACATTAATTAAGAAGATTTTAATCCTCCTTTTAGCATACTCTTAGTGGTATTATATGTGCTTAATTAGTTGATATCTAAATATATAACTCAAAGTGGATGCTCTAATAATGAATCAAAATATGAAGTGGGGCGTGTGGCAAAGGAAAAATAAGACCGAAATGAATGGATTGATGTGAGGAAAAGGTAAAGGAATTTAAGAAAATTGTTAATTTTATATATTTGAAAAAAATTGAATCTAACCCCTTTTTTTGGTGGGTAGAAACTAGAAAGTGAAAAAGAAAAGGTAAAAGGGTTTACAACAAAAAGGGTTCAAAGGAGGTATGGATGTTCTATATATGTGTCCTATCAACAGACAAAATGGATTAACATTTCTATGGGCAGAAAGGAGGCACTCAAGTATTTATTTCTCTTATTGGGTTATAATTGCCATAGCTATATCTCATAGGTTCAGGCAATTATAGCCGCTATTACTAGGGTTCTTAATTATTGCAAGTTTAAAACACCATTATTGAAAACTTGTAGTAGCTAGGCTAGGCATAGAAAAGAATAACACTGACAATTTAGTCAATAAATACAGGAGAGAATTAATTAAATTTTCAACTCTTTGCATATTTGTTGAGATAAATAAAATAAAGGTTAAATATTAAAAACTTTCCTGTGGTTTCATTTTTTATTTATTTTAAAAGTTTAATTTTTATCATAGGAGAATTATGTGATTTTAATAAAAGATCAAAGTGATTCTTTCGTCCATTAATAGTTAATTGATTTAACGAAAATAATACGTGGATCAATTATATCTTGCCACGTGTCATAATTTATTTTTTATTTTTATTTAAAAAACATTAAAAAATATATTTAAAAAAAAAATTTGTGTGTGGCCAAAACCACCCCTAAGACCCACCGGGGGTGGCTGGCTCCAAGGGGATGGCAGACCCATTGGGGGTGGTTTCAACCACCCCCTTGGCCCCTTGGGGATGGTTAGGCCAACCCCAAATTTTTTTCCTTATTTTTTTTAAAAAAAAAAAAAAATTAAAAAAAAAAAAAAATAAATTATGACATGTAACGAGATTTTATTGGTTCATGTATTATTCCGTTAAGTTAACTAATAATCAATGAACGAAATGACCAATTTAATTCTTTATTAAAATTACAAAAATTTCATGCCATAAAAATCAAATTATAAAAAAAAAATAAACCCTACGAAATTTCTAGTATTTAACCTATAAAATAAATTATTGAGAATTTGGAATATCCTTTCAGTCGAACTACTGTTTATGCCTGGGTCATGTGATGATAACTTGAAAGGTATCTATCAGTAACTCTGTTGGATCAATAATTATATATAATTACCCTTTCAGTTAAAAAAAGCTTTTTACTAGTACAACTGTACAGAGATTGTGACTCCTCATTGTCGTATTTTATAAAAAGCAAGAGGCTATAAGTTGTAGGGTATTCTCATGCAGTGTACGTACGTACGTGATGAATAAATATCATGCAACCACGCAGGTCTAAGTTCTAACTAGCCCAATTTGTCTGTATATATGAATGAATGCACAGTTTTGTTATCTTCCTTCTTTTCAATTGAAAAGGAAAAAAAATAAAAATAAAAATATTTGGCAAGTTTTTATTAATTATCATCTATATATATATATATTAAGACATATATGCAGTGTGCTTAACCCGCCTATTCGATGGGAAGATGAGGTTTCTTTCAGTTTGGAGGATTAATGGAGGGATAAAATTATGAAAACTTATTTGTGTTGATTAATTTTTGCTTCTACAATATATAATATTTGAAAGAATCGTAATGGTTTGAGATATGACAATTATTTGTGCACTGAAAAAAAGTTTATTCAACGTATTAGATGAGAGGTGAGGAGTCGGTTTATTACAAAAGGTAGATTTAAAAAGACTAGAAGAAATGATATTATGCTTTGTAGTACTTGGGGAATAGATGAGAAATTGGTTTAATTTTTATGGATATATTTTGATGTCTAAAGTGACAAAAAGTTTAAGTGAGGTTTTTTTATATTTAAATATTAATCTTATATTTTTTGTATTTTTTTTTTTTTGAAAAAATATAAAAAAGCCCCCAAACTAAAAGACGTTTCCAATAGAGCCGTACAATGTTTAAAAGGTACTAGAGTAACCCATCAAACTATCAAAATATATAAAAAATGCTACTTATTTTTGTATATTCCAATAATACTCTGATTTTTCTTAACAAATAAAATAATTGTAAAAAAAAAAACCAAGCAAATTTTTTTTTTTAAAAAAAAAAATTCAATGGGCGAATAAATACAAAAAATATATATATTTTTTGGAACAAATAAATAATTAATCATTGTAGTTGTCATAAATTACGAATTACCCATTGTTTTTTTTTAATTATTTTATTAGTTAAAAGAATATGGGTACTATAGGAATTTTTTTTTAATATATTTTAGTAATTTGATGGACTACTATAATCTTTTTAAATATTATTGGGCTCTATCATAAACTCCAACTATTAGTTTGGGATTTTTTTTTATTTTTTATTTTATTTATATTTTTCCCTTTTTCTGAGCTTAAAAATGGGGCGGACAAATGTTTGTGTGATTTAAACACAAGCCCTAGGGTTAGTGGACGGTCATAATTGGTGAGGTCCGTGAGAAACACTTGCCCCAAAAAGAAAGTGTGGAGGAACAGCAAACACTGAAACAGTTTTAGTTGTCGGTACCGAAAACTTTGGGGGTAAATTTCAGTAAAAGATGCCTCAAATTCACGCATGATAGTAATATTATAAGTCTTTTTAGAGTTATTATAAATATGATGTAATTTAAAAAATTATTATTAGATTAAAACTCAATAAATTACATTTTAAATTCAATGGTAATTTTAAAAGTCACATCACATTTGTGATGACTTTAGGAAAATTTTAAGAAGTCTTATAGCATTACTCGATGCATGAATATATATATATTTTAAGTAAGAAACAACAAATTACAAACTAAGGGCTGAGCAACCCAAACATAAACTTCTTAAATCACCGAAATAGGACAAATAAACAGAAAATAAAAGAGACAATGCATCGAATGAATGACACAAACCTATGCTTCCTTGGTGCAAGGACTAAGAAAATTGACCACCAATAAAGGCGATAAGACTTAGTGTGTCAAAGATGGCACAACCAAATGATCCAATGAGAAGAACAGAACCGAAAAGGTTCCATAATCCTACCCAAACCACAAATATCAAATAATTACAAACAGTGGAATAAACTCTTAAAAATACAGAAAAAATGAACAAAAAGACAAAATACAAAACCCAAAATAAACTAGACAATAGCATCAAGCGTATTAAGTGAGAGGTGATTAGAGTTTAATTGCTCGAAAGCCATTTACTTGAGTTTAAATAAATTATTATTCTATTTATTAATTAGCCCTATAATTTTGCAACTTAAATGCCTTTAATTAACTCATTTACTACAAACTTAATTATAAACATATTGTTTTACTCTAAACTAAATTGTAGGAATTTTATTTAATTCAACCTATTAAATTTGTATGAATTCAAGTATGCATGTTATTCTTGTATATAGCATACGATTCTCACACGATAAAATTAAAAACAAAATTTTATCCGGTAATAAATTTATAACTTCTCACTCCTTGCATGGATGTCGGTACCAAGCATAGTTGAAAGGTCATGATCAGCAATTTAATTACTCCTTGTCTACTTGCCGTGGAAATCAATGAAGATTCTAAGTTTCCACCCTCCTTAAGTTTTCCTTCAAAATTCAAGATCGAGGGCTAAAAAGCAGATTTTTGGGCAATCAGATCAGGCGATGAGTGATAAGTGACTGATTACTTATAAGATAAGATAAAAATCATTGAAATGACACCAGCTAGTGGTCGACATGAGAGCCTTTAATACTTAAGTTAGTAGAGTATCTTTGAATCAGGGAATGAATAATGATAATATTTTTCCGCTTAATTTATGGTTGAATAAAGGGGGTGTTAATTAGGTGGTGAGGGCCATACATTCATCTAGGACAGAAATTTCCTCTGTCCTTACTAGATTGTTAGTTACGCAATGCACTTCTAGACCTTTATGAGCCTTTTTATTAGAAGGACCCGAGAGGCTTTGAGCCCTAAACTTATTTATGGTATCATCAATACATATGAAATTAAATAAGATAACACATGATTTTTTTTATTTATTTTTTTTAAAAAAAGCGTTTGATTAGGATTGACAAGAAAAGTGATTGAGATATTTGATTAGGAATGAAAATGAGAGAAGGAGTGGAGGTGGGTAGCATGCACCACAACCCTAACGCCGCTTCGATGCAATAATTCATCCCCAACACCACTCAAATCCTGCATCACAGTAGGGTCGATCGAGTGAGAAATATTAGAGGTGCTTTCTCATGGGGCCCTAGCTTGAGCCTTGAGGACTTTTTTCTTGAAATTACATCCTCACAAGCCTAAGTGTTAGGCCGATTATTGTGATGGATGTGATGGGTGACTACAACTTGGTGATAATTGCGGTTTGAAAGTTTCATGCATCCTAGATATCAAACATTGGAAATGCATGGGACAGCTATCCCCAGCAATGGACACTTCATGTGAGACGGTATTCGGGCTTCGTTTTGCTCCGACAAATATATTTAGGTAGTTCAGATAAGTGTTGAAATTTTTATCCCAATAGATCGATGACTCTTATCTTACTTAATTGACAGGGCATTTAAATTCTATCTTGTTTGAACAAATCCAAACGAGTGTTCCAAATTTTGAACCAATAGAGCTGAGCCCGAGGCCATATCACATGAGATTGTCCATTATAAATCTTTGTACTACCCCCATCTAAAAATTCTAGCTAGGAAACGGCACGTTATAAGGTGAACTCCAATTTTTCTTAACCCCCCTCCATTTGCTCAACGTCCTCTGTTGGGTCAAAAGGGAACATGGAGGAAAAGAAGAAAAGGGAAAATTTATGAATTATACATTGCACGTTAATTGCTATCATTTTCAAATTATGCGGACTCACCTCAACTAAATCATTACCTATATATATTAGGTTCAGCCAAGTCAATCACCTATAGACGAGGTGCCATTTTTTCTAAGTTAAAAAAAGTAATTAAGGCCCAATAAGTCAATAATTCAACTCATCATTTAATTTCTTAGGTTTTCTTAACAACCAAACGGGTGCCCAGTTTCGAACTAGATGTCCGAATTATTGTAAGAACACTAGTTAATATAATAATACGTTGATTTAATTTTTTTTTTCTTTAATCCACTTAAGAGAATATATATATATGCCTCGTACCTTCACTTTAACGCTTGAATGCTTGCACAAATTTTCTCCATACATAATCATCTGCACCAAAAGAATGGAAAATAAAATCATTTTTTTTTTCATAACTAAGTGAAACCCTAAACCCTAATCCCTAAACCCGATACCATTAGCATATATAGCATGACTCTAGGTAGTTGGAAAGACCATATGCTTATGTAGTATGTTTCTCTAATTTCGCTTGCTGGGTTAGCATGTTTGTCTCATTCTGGAATTAACAATCAAAATCGATTTATAATTGTCGGTCTTCATGCTCAATGACAATAAGATGGGCCGTGTTGTCACGGTGCAACGCCAATAAAAAGGTAATATCTTTAGAAGCCGGGCTTTGTTTAAAAGCCCACTTAGTTATTGATGTTTTGGGCGTCTATAATTTTTTTTTTTTTTTTTACATGTCTGCACAAGATGGATATCATGAAAAAAAACAAAACAAAACAAAGGCAAAGCTTTGAATTCTTTTCACTTTGCATACGAATTTGTATTGAAAACAATAACAAGAACAAATCCATTGGAGTTGGCTTCCATACAAGGCCGTTGATGACAATCTTAATATTCTCTTCAGTGCTACAATAATTGAATTACAGATGAACCCTATGCATAAGGGAATAGGATCCTCTCCATTTCAAATGAAATGGATAATATCCATTTAGTGTAAAATGATGGGTAATATTGTAAATTTAGTCCTTCAACTTTAATGTTAAGACAATACTACCCCTTATTTTACACTAAATGGATTCTTCAGTGCTACAATAATTGAATTACAGATGAACCCTATGCATAAGGGGCGAAAAGAATAAAGAGAAGAAAGAATTGTCACAGAAATTAAAACCTAGAAGACATAAATATATATAGCACAAATGCAAGTCAAAGGCCTGCCGAGACTAATCCATGCAATGTGACAATGCCAATCAATACATTTTGATGGTCTACAACGGGCAAAAATTGCACAGGGGATGGAGGTGCTTCCATCTTTTTCATTGCCTCCACTGCCATTGCATCTGGACTAATGGTTCTCGGCTTCCTGAAATAACCAAAAGGCTGTTAGTAATTTGCAGCGGTTGTCTTTGTCACTCGCTCCTGTCTTTCAAAGATGTGCGTTTGTGTGTATATCTCTGCGTTTTCAACTCAAGAATGTTCTTTGAGACCTATTCCTATAGGGTGAACCCCATATACACAACTCTGCCCGCAAGAGCTGTGTATTAGGTAATTGAGGAGAATCAAAGAACCGACCTCGTGGTATTACACCGAACAAGCGACCATTTGAGTGTTAACCTTTGTAAGCTCAAGAATGTTCAAAACCATTTCTTCAATCTTTTAATCAATAGCAGTTTCCAGAAGATTCAAATATTTCATCTTTTCAGCCTCCAATCACAGTTGGCTAAATTTAGGCAAATTTCATGAGCAACAAGAAACTCCAAAATACTCTATTAAACAAATAATTTCATAGAAGCTAAAAATCATAGTAACATCTACTTTACATGCTACCAACCAGGCTACCACTATGCAAGCTGCTTTAAATTTTGAAATTAAAAATAAAATAAAAAATAAAAAATTGTTGCAAATGAACCAGCTCATATGAAAATTGACAATTTGGAGATAAAGAAGATGAATTCAGGACCGTTCTACCTGTTGCACATTTCTCCCACTGTGAGCTTAAATATGCCTTCTCCACTAGCCTTGAGTGTACGCCGAAGATCACCATCAGTAAATGTACCAATCAGATGATACTCTTCATCTATAACAAGCAGGCACCCACATCCTTTACTTGTCAGCTCCACTAGCTGATCCATTATCAGATCTCCTTCCCGGCAAACTGGAAGCTCATCTTGCTTCTTCATAACATCTTTCACCTGAACCTCATTTAGATCATACCCTCAGATTTTCTTCTTACAGATCATACGCATTTTTTGTCTTTTTTATACGCACTTATATTAGAGGCACAAAAAGTAGAAAAAGATAGGTAGAATTAAATTTAGTAGGGTGGCAGTTCGTGTTCATATGTCGAGTTCAACTCATGTTGAGGCATAGGTATAAGAATATATAAGTCAACCATAACCCAACCAATTTAATTAAACGAATCAAACCTCTCAACTCTAACTCACCAATTTTGTGTTAGGTTCGTACCGGATTTGCGGGTCATATAAAAAATTTTCAACTCTACAATTCAAGGACATAAGGTGACTCACAACAAAACCAAATAATGTACATATTCATTAGAGAAATCAAAGCTCTAATTTTAGCAGCAATGCCTACTTTCACTGTGACGTCCCACATTCTCTGGGTGTGAAAAAAATAATGTATTTATATGGAATATGCTCTCTTCAAATGGTATGAGGCCTTTTGGTGGTAAACCAATTCTAAAACCGTGTGAGCTTGACGCAAAGTAAACAATATCATATTATTTAGGGCGGGACGTTACATATGGCATCAGAGCCATATCCTAGCCTGAGATGGGGGAGAGTGAAAAAGTCCATAAGGGTCGCTGGCGAGGACATTGGATCCTAAGAGGGGGTGATTGTGATGTCTTACATTGTTTGGGTGTGGAAAAGATAATGTATTTATGCAATATGCTCTCTCTACATAGTATGAGGCCTTTTGGGGTAAACCCAATACTAAAACCGTGTGGACTTGGCCCAAAGTGAACAATATCATATCATTTAGGGCGGGACGTTACATTCACAACCCCCACCACAGGCACAGAACCTTAACAAGCGTTCGTAGCCACTGCTAAACCACCGCTGTCAACAGCATCTGCCACTTCAGCTGGTACCACCATAGCCATTATAAATGGCACACAGCGTGTGCTTTGCCTACTACTAACTACGACCGGTCATATTATTCATTCCCCTTATATTTGATGCGTGCCAGCTTTTATCCACATCCAAGACTTACTAAAGAACACAGATCAGAATCACCACTAAAGTATTTTTATCAACTAAGATTTTTCCTCATCAAACAACAAACTACCAGCCAATAAAACCAAAATTTGTAACAACCTGAGATGCTCTAGGACTCACCGTAATCACTTAATACTAGGGCTGACAATCTTTTACACAAGCTGCAAACCTGACACAAACTCAATACGAAATAGCTAGTTAAAATTAAAGGGTCTAACTCATTTGATTAAATGGGTCGGATTAGAATTGACCTATATAATTTTATACTCATACCTCGACACGACCCAAAACCAATATGCAACATTTAGGGCTAGTAATTTTTTACATGACCTACAAACCCAAGATGAAATCAATTAGTTAAAGGTTGAGGGATCTTATCCGTTCAATTAAATAGGTTGGGTTAGGTTTGACCTATATAGTTTTATACTCATTCTTTGATACAATCCAAACCCGACAAATAAACACAAATTGCCACCCCTACTTAATAGCCCATAACAACCAATCCATGATACCATAGAAGTACAACCAGAAGATCAGAAAAGCAGCATTAACACAATAATCTTCCATGGAAAACAACTGATTAAATTTAAACCAGAATTATCATTAGCATATGTATATATATATACTACGAATTAAAATAATTATTACATCTAAGCACACCCCAAATATAAGCTAATTGAACATGTATCCTAAAAACATCAATCCAACAAATAGTACCAACCATATATAATTAAGTCATTTTCAGATTTTAATTTCATTACCAACAAAAGAGTAAGACTTCAAAATCCACGTTATAACTATACAACGCCAAATAATTCAATCACACTGAGAAAATACAAAATAATCTAAGCTGATTGAGAGTTTATATTACCAAAAACAATTTAACAATCATTCGCAAAACTTGAATTCACTGACAACAAAAAAGAAGACATTGAAATCCACATTGTAACTAAACAACAGCAAATTATCCAAATCAAATAGATCCGATCTAAAACCTAAAACCTTACCTTGAAAATGAGACTCTTCCCGATCCGACCCGCGGGGTGGTTGGCCGCGTACTCGTCCCTGGTCAAATTCCTCGCCACCATGAGCGCGATCGCCACCGTGTCCCCAAACACCATCTGGATTGCCGTCGACGTGACCGGCGCCAGATCAAACGGGCACAGCTCCCTCTCCAGCGGCAAATGCACGTTCATATCACACGCGGCGGAAAGCGCGTTGCCCTCCACGGAGGTCACCGACACGAGGTAGGCGCCCTTTGCCCGCGCGCATGGCACGAGGCGGAGGAGCTCCTCGGTGGAGCCGGACTTGCTCAGCAGAACGAGGACGTCGCGGGGGGTGAGGGCGCCAATGTCTCCGTGTAGAGCGTCCACGGGGGAGAGGAAGGCGGAGCGGACGCCGAGGGAGACGAGCGTCTGGGAGATCTTCTGCGCGACGAAGCCGGACTTTCCAACGCCGGAGAAGAAAATGGTACCGGCGGCAGAGAGGAGGGTGCGCGCGAATGCCAGGGTTTGGGGGAGCGAGAGATTCTGGAAGAAGAAGTTGAGGTGGCTCTGCTGTGATTTGAAGAGGTTCTTGAGGGTAGTTTCGTCAATTCGGGCCTCCTTGGACGGTTCTGACGGTGACAGTGACGGTGGTGGTGGAAGAGAACCCATTGTTTCCGTCGCTTGGACCGAGAGAGACAGAGATCTGAGGTTGTGCTTAGTAATAACTACGCGGGATTTTAGTAACTCGCCGTTATATTTGTTTCGTCTTTTCGCGGTAATAATAATGAGGCAGTGTCGGTGGTGGTTCATTGTTGTGTAGTGACCGTGTAGCGTGTAGTGCAGCTCATTATTGTTAGGCCAAGTGGGATATCATTGCATGGATGCGATATCAGTTTTGACACATGTTATACAATTGTTTAAAAAAAAAAAAAATTATAAATATATATTTTTTATTTTTCCTTTATTGTCGAGAATTGAACGATTCATTTTAAATGAACCTTCGTAGTCTTTTTGACTTGAGTTAATAGATCCTTAAAGATGTTCTACATCTAGTGCCGTAAAGCCATCTGGCTTGAAAGTTAGTGGCCTAACACTCATTACATGAATCAATTAGAAAGCTTAAAAGAGCTGAGCATTGCAAAGCATATATAAAAAGAAGAAAAATGCATATGCAAGCAATCTCAAAACTTGAGAAGTGTTATTAAGGATTTTACTGCTTTTGTCTTCAATTAAAAACTAAATCGACCGAAAATCACGCATCATGAAGCGAAATGAATGTTACGTCCATTTGGGCTTTGAATTGCTCTATCATCGAAGTATGACGTCCATTGAGTACCCACGGCCCGATTCATTGTATAATCAATCCACTTGCTTCGCTACTCACTTTCCTTGTAGTTTGCTTCTCAGGAAGCCAAATTGCTCAAAAGAGACCCCTTCGGATCTTAGATGTCAGTGCCTTCTGAATGCTTAGAGAAAGCAACTCCTTCTACCTATTTAGCTGAACTGGAAGACAAAATCTCCTCTTCAGATTCTGAGGAACTTGACACACTTGTGCTTTCACTAGAAACTTCAGGTATCACCTCACTCTGCAAAAAGAAAGACTTGTATGCGGCCGCACTTGAAAAGATTGTAAATGCAGTTGTGTTATCTTCTTCGTTCGGCCTGTCCGACATCGTTGTTTGGCACGTATGTGCATCCGTTTCTGCCTTGATGCTAGAGGCAAAAGTACTAACAGTGATGCTTTCCACTGCTGCTTCTTGGGTTTTCACAGGGCTGCCTTTCGCTTTCAATTCGTTTGAGATTTTGGATTGGAGCATCCGTGCCTTCAATTCTGCCTTGATGCTAGAAGCAAAATTTCTATCAATGCCATTGGGTTTTCCTGCATCTTGGGTTTTGTGCTCCTGTTGTTTTGATTCTTCTGCATGAGAGGTTGGACTCTTTTTGGCGACAGATTGAAGAGACAGTCCAAGATCCTCTTTAGCCCATTTGTAGACTGCCCTTTGTTTTCCTTCCAAAGCTTCAAGAAGAAGATCTAACTCACTCATTTCATAACGGTAGAGGAAAAATCTGTCACTCCAAGGGCAAGAACAGAGCTGCTTTGCATGATCCAGACATGAAAATTTGTTTGGATTACATTGGCAACCTGCTGCAGAGAAGTGTAAATCATATAGGCAGACTGCGCATTCCTTTTTGAGGGCAGCATCAAAATTTTTGCTCATCTTCTGCGCCTGTGAAGAGTTGCAAAGATATTTCCTCCTAATACCTTCACACCGAATACGTGACTACACATGAATGAAGCCAAAAAAACAAAGAATCCTGAATTATGCCACTTGCTTCTTCAATGGACAAAAACAAAAACAAAAACAGAAACAGAACAATGTATTGTTGGTGCAGAATGCAAAGCAGAGTTACAAAATTCAAATAGACAAAAGGGAGAAAGCACCCGAGGGTGGGGGGTGGGAATACGTGACACTAAGAGTGAAGCAAAAAACAAAGAATCCTGAATTATGCAAAATCTAAAGCAGTCTCACAAAAGCTTAAAAAAAAAAAAACACTTTGATACATTCAGATTGGTTGCATCAAGGAGCTGGAGTTGAGTAATCTAGAGGTTACCTTGAATACTTTTGCTAAGATCCCATCCTTTCCACACGCATCTTTCCATCTCAAATTATCTGGTGTATTACTCCCATACAGTAAAATTTCCCATTGTGCCCTGACAGCTTCCTTAGCTGCTCGAAGGAGCAGCTTATCATGGGATATTGATGTCTTTCTCCCCTGCTCATGATAGAGTTCTACGGCATTCTGCCCGAAGGGCAACCAGTCAAGGGGAGCAAAATTTGCCACCTCAGAACAATTAAAACCACAATCAAATCCTGAATAATATGCTCCTGGGAGGATAAGAACAAACTCCCGAGGATACTGAATGCAACGGTAGACGGGTATACCCTCTGACTTCAACCTGGAGGCAGATAATTGCGTATCCTGTATAAATAATTCATGTCATAAAATATCTCTGAATATTATATAATGAATGAGAATGTTTTTCTTGTAATTCCTAAAATATCTCGCAAATCGTTAGCTTCCATTAAAGAAATTGCTGTGCCAATGAAAAATTAAACCACAGTACAATTTTCATAGTTACTTTTTTAATTATTTTTTGGGCATTCCATCTGAAAAATAAAAAAAGATCGTTTTGAGATTACATCAACTTGAGCATAGAAAACACATTGGTGACAACCCTCAGATTCAGGTAATCACCAACTCTGTTTTCATGTAGTGATAAATTACAGATCTTTTTCACCATTTTAAGTACATTCTCTGCCATAATCAACCAATTTGAAGTTACAAATGGAAACATACATACATTGAACTTATAATATCCACAGTAACCTCTTAATAAACTAAAACTGGAAGGATCATGTATAATAATGAGAAGAAACATATTAAAGCTTATGTAGTCATCAAGGAGCAGAAGAATTTGTGGCAAAGAATTATCTAATGCAGGGTAACATAGTTGCAGCGGGACTGACGGTCTCACATCTAAAGCTTAGTTAGAGACTACGTGCTCGACTTTGGGAGCATAAGAACTTCAAGCCTATCAGGAAACCTTAAAGGTTGGGTAAGGTAATATGCGTCTCTGGTAACTTATTTGGTCATAAGTATCATGTTACATTATAAATAGGTTTCGACTGCCCAAAGCTTATTAAGTTTTAATTAATGGAAAGATTTTCGTCATAAGGTCTCATTATTCTTCTCTCTCTTACTGCATTCTTTTTTTTGCAGGGATCGGGAATGGGATTCACGTTACGCCCATCTCTCATTTTTAGGCAAGGGTGGCCAAAGGTATCGGAACCTATTCCATTTAATTTGGCACTCTAGTTACCCAAGAACAACACTCCTATGTATAGTTTCTCTTCAATTTCTCTCCTTTTCTCTCATGTTTACTCTCTCTCTCTCTCAAACCCTCATCCCATTAGCACCCTCCACTGGTTTTATCATACCCTCGCCATCACCAACCCCTCCACCGCCACAACCTCCTATTTTTACCTTTTACATACCCATTCCCATTCCATACATCAAATAAATATGGGAAATTAAATATTTTGAAAAATTCCTATTCTTAAGTGTCAGTGTACCCCGACAAAGGAAAAGGAATGAATCGTTTGGAATGGGAAAGCTCCACCAATTTCCATTGTCACAACCAAACAATCATAACTTTATGACGATGTACGCTTTATACACTAAGCCATTAAATAAAGAGCCAAAATGCCTTAAAATAGCTTCTGCCCATAATTTCTGGCAGGGTGATTTCAATAACCACCACTTTTCAGCTGTAAAACCTTGTTAATGAATCCCAAACCCTTAAATCATAGTTCTTTGTCACCTAAGCCCACCAAATAAGCATTGGAATTTCAGTTTCCAAATCCATCTTTTGTCAACCAATTAGCACATTGTCTAGAGGCAGAAACAGTTATGTACTGAATCAAAGAGATTATTCCTTAAGGATTTTTGGTCATCAGAAAAGCTTGGAAAGACAAGATAATGATGTTGATTTTAACATCTTGGACTGCTTAAAAAGTATCAAAACATGGAAACCTACACCAAATACATAAGTTGAAATATTCTTTATGAGGTTCTGCTTTTACTGTGTTGCTTGTATACTTAGGTAAAAAAGAAGGAGGTAGCATATTCAATGTTCAAGATATACAAGATGTACTAATATAATCAAAGCCATGATAAACAAGTCCAGCCTTGAATGGCCAATCTTAAGATTAAAGTTTACCACTGTGGGACCACTTATGAATTCTTTGTGGCATAAATTGGAAAAATCATAGTAGGGGTGAAATGACAAGCAAAAAAGGCATGGCACGTTGAAACCAAAGTATATGATGCTTCTCCCAAAATTTTAAATATATGCATGCTACTTGGCTCTTTGTGTGATGAAAATAAGCCCACCAAGTAGTGCTACATATGCATCCCACACCATTGCTTTCTAAAACAACAGAAGCATTTTTCCTTAACGAGAAGGTTATCACAACTCACCAGCCTATCGCCCAACTCAGGTTGTTCAACTAACATATCTGGAAAGTATTTTTTCACAGCCGCCTCAAACCTAATATTACAGCTCCCTGGAACGCAATACCATATCTTAGGAGCACCCAGATGCATGTAACACAATGAGAACAAGTGGTGCTCTTCAGCTTTCTGTTTTTAAACACCAATTGAATGAGATTTGATAGGATGGACATTCAGCAAATTAATCAGGAAACCATCTATTTATACCCAGATAATCAAAAAGGATCTTACCCAAGGAAGTGAAGAAAAGCACATTCCTATCTGAAGCCGAGGCACTAAGATATGAGAACTCTCCCAGCTTTCGAAAGAAAGCAAAGAACCAGAAAGTTGAGGTACATTATTTAAGTTCCAGCCTGATTTCGAATATTTAGGATCACCAGATATCTCCACAGGATGGGATACCCTTGGAAATCCACTGCCAAAAACTCCAATGTCCAGATTTTTACCGCAAAGCACCTAAGAAGTGGACTAGCATAACAATATAAGATGTCCAATTGAACAGAAGTATTTACAGAAAATGTCACTTAATGAACTCATTTTATTACCTCCAACATACCTCAATTTCTTCAGTTGGATTCTCAACAATATGTATGTATTCACCCTCGATATTTTCCACTGGTGGTTCCCACTGCCTTTGAAACTCAATTGAATTTTTATCCGGACCTGTAACTTTGGCTCCATTACAAAAATATTGGCTCTTGAAATCATCTGCATACCTCTTAAAAGTTTCAAGAGTAAATTCTGGACGAGTAAATTCTGGACCACGCTCAGATCTGAAGCCTTCACTACCAAAATGTCCAGTGTCGTCACGGTTTGTTGTATCTTCATCACCAGACTCATAGACTGAACCCATTCTCAATCTTCTTCTCCTCTTACCCTTCATATTTTCATTAAATCTAGCCATTTTACTCTGATAAGACTGATTCCTAATCCCATCTATCTGCTGAATATGGGTAACAAATGTAGGCTCTTCCCATATGTGTCTCTCCTTAATTATGCATGGAGGTTGCCAGGAAGGAGGAGGAACAATACGACAAATTCCATATGGTTCTGCTCTGGGACATATACTCGCAATATACTTAACTGTGTCTACAAATTCCTGCAACAAAAGGTTCAAGGTCCTCAAAAATTAAAATTTCTATAAGAAAAAACACTTCACATTTAATAAAAGATACTGAGAGCACAAAAATGAAAGCAGAAATGAAATGCTGCATGAATATGATACCTCTTCTGTAGGGTGGAAAACAGGAGCCTCTTCAATGACATCTCTTCTTGCATCTACAGGATGCCACCTTGCTGTTACCTGTTTCCAAAATCTAAACCGATCATGAAACCAAAAATGAGCATCAAGAAAATGTGAGAACTTGACCTAGTAATGCTTAAGAATTTCAAGTCCAATGGAAAGGTTTAAACTAGCAACTAATAATCATATAATACAAACAGAATAATTATTGCAATGAACGAAAATCAACCTTCACACAGTTACTACAATCTGGACATCCACGAGTAACCCCTTTTGGAAGGCAAGTTTTCAAAGGGAGATCCTGCAAAAGAAATAAAGCACCATTATAATCACCACTTCCAACCAAAAGGAAATCAAACAGTCACTGCTTGCGATCCTACTATATGTCTCAACCATGAATCATCCAGAGGTAAGATATACTCTAAGGTACCATTTAAGTAGTCATTTTCTAAGAAACATTTCATATCTTATTCGCACGTTTAAGGTACACATTTTATGACTTATATGCTATGTTTCAATGTATACATGCAGACTATAGAGTTCCTGTCTGCCTGGTTTGGGCACCCACCCACCTAATATATATGCAGATATGCATGCACAAACCTAAGTGCCTGTGTGTATCAGCAAGAGTTATCTAGTGCACATTCCACGGAGTAAATAATCATATTGACCAAGACTCCTTGTTCTTTTTTCTGGAAAAGATACAAGGAAAACCTGCCACCTGCTCCCCCACCCCCCAAAACAAAAAAAAAAACAAAAAAACAAAAAGAACCAAAATTATCTCATTATAACTAAAACCTCGTGTATATAAACTGGTAAACCACCTGCATTCAACTTCCTCTTGGTTTGTCCCTAACTATTAACCATACACAAATGCATTCATTTTTTACTCTTGCCTCTTCAATATCAGTACCCTCATTTCAAGCTAAAATAAAAAAACAAATTTTCATATAATAGAAATAGATAGTGCCTCTTTTAACATATTCTTCGACATTAAGTTTAGAACAAGAAACACACATCATTGGGATGGGTTGGGAGAGATCTTCTCAGATACTAATAGTTATACTGACAAGGTATTCATAAAATAAAAAAATAGAACACAAAATCTCCTTTAAGTTACCACCATAAAGTAGCATAATACTTGAAAGCACCAAATTCATGCCTTCTAATAGTTATACTGACAATGTATTCATAAAATAAAATAAAAAATAAAAAACAGAACACAAAATCTCCTTAAGTTGCCACCATAAAGTAGCATAATATTTGAAAGCACCAAATTCATGCCTTCCAAGAAGAAGAAGAAGAAGATTTATGACCATATCAAACTGTTCCGATTCAGATTTTTCTAGGCTCTGATTGCTTTGGTCAAAAAGCACCCATGGTCTGCACTGGAGAGATCTCTTCAACTCTGCAATGTCAGTCATGTCGAACATGGAGCACGTCTTGATTGGGTCTTGTTTAGATGCACTCTCAAGGGATATGGAATTATTGGTTTCTTCACTTTTTTCCACCCTCTTCAGTATGAAGGATGTAAGAGACACAAAACCTGGTGGAGATGAGAGTCTTTCCACATTCTTATCATTAAGACAAGATCTTGTGCGCTTTGTTCCCATCAGCACTAAGAAGTAAAAAGAAAAAGGAAAAAATATTAAAGTATGATAATGTACAAGCAATTTACAAATCCAATAGATCAACAATTTAAAATATGGGGAAGGCATTGAAGTAGATTCAAACAGATTATCCTCAATGCTAAAAGCATTCAACAGTTAAAGCCAACCCACAACTGCATCTCAACAAAATCTTGAACTTGACTTTAGCAAGGCAACAAAAGAAGCATAGTTAATTACATAAACTTTGTCAATGTCTCACAGATTGTCCAAACCCAAAGTTTCCACATCCAGTCAACATGAATGCAAACAATTAGCACCATGTCCACACTTGTTTCAAAAGTCTTCATTGGGCTTCATATTATATGAAAAAATTTATTAAATTCATTAACAAGGACATCAACCTCAAGTTTATCAAAACAAGCAACTTCTTGCAAAAACATGCACGTTTACATCTGAAGACCATGTCTGATATAGAATTGGCTGTTAAGAAGACAACAATTCAGGTTCAAACCACATCTTTCATAGGCCAATAAGGTTATGATCTGATTTCCCTTTCTTCTCTCCCACTTTTGTGGCATCAAAATGGAATCTGAAAGACAGATATTTAAGCACAAGATATATGTATAAATTTAACAGTCAACTCATTGTCAGATAGTGAGAGAAAGAAGGGGCAGGGGAAAAAAATATCCTCCAGAACTTTGTGATTAGAGTTGCTGCTTACCTTTTGGTGCCAGATTTTTTAAGGGAAATAACTTCATGGATTTAGCATGTGAAAACATGCAATTAGGACCTTTTTTTTTAATCATGTGCTATCATAGCAGATCCCAAGGCTATTTGAGATGTGTTCTCCTTTGGTTTGAAGCAGCTTCAGGGCTGAAGATTAATTTGACTAAATCTAAATTGGTTGTGGATGGTCTAGCTTGTATTATGGGTTGTAGGGTTTTGTCTTTGCCCTCGAAATACTTGGGCCTCCTCGGTGCTCCATTCAAGGCTAAATTTTTGGGATACTATTCTTAAAAAAATGGAGAGAAGATTAGTGGGTTGAAAGAGGCTCTACCTTTCTTAGGGTGGTCAGATTTCGTTGATCAAAAGCACGCTTTCCAACCTTCCTATATATTTCCTTTCTCTTTTCCCTATCCCGACAAGTGTTGCTAATAGGACAGCAGAAGTGCAAAAGGATTTCTTATGGGCTGGTTTTAACATGCCTATGTTCCATCTTGTTAATTAGAAAAAGGTTTGTACTCCCCTTGATCTTGGAGGTTTGGGAATTAGAAGTTTGCTCACTTTCAATCAGGCTCTCTTAGGGAAATGAATATGAAGGTATGCTATGGAGAGAGAGGCTTATTGGCGACAGGTAGTTGATAAAAATTATGGTAGTCAAGCGGGAGGTTGGTGCTCTAATGTCGCCAGCCATCTGTGATGAGTCTTTGGAAACATATTAAGTGCGGCTGGGATGTTTTCTCTAGTTTTGTTAGTAGAGAGGTGGGAGACGCACTGACGGCGCTTGAACCAAGTTTTGGCATGACATTTGATGTGGGAAACGTCCTCTAAAGAAAACCTTTCTGGAGTTATTTTGCATTGCACATAATAGGGATGCTTTGGAGGCTGACCACATGTTATCACACAATGGAGAGGTGCATTGGGATATGAATTTCATTAGATTGGTGCATGATTGGGAGGTGAGTGATGTTTCTTCTCTTTTCAATGTTTTGCATTCTGTTAGATTGGGTTGAGGGATGAAGATAAGCTTTGTTGGATTCCTTCAAAGAGACAATCCTTTGAGGTCAAAACTTTTTTACAAAGTTCTCCTTCTCAATGTTGATTTCTCTTTCCCTTGGAATAATGTTTGGAGGTCTATGGCTCCTTTAAGTTAGCTTTCTTCACTTGGACAACATCCTTAGGAGAAATTCTCACCATGGACAATCTTTGTAAGCACCACATTATAGTAATTGATTTGTGTTGTATGTATAAAAAGAGTGGGGAAACACCTGGCATGTCCTTCATCATTGTGGTATTGGAGTTCAGTTTTTTCAGATGTTTGTAGTAGTGGGTTATGCCCAAAAAGGTGGGGGAGCTATTGGCATGCTGGAAAGGAAGGTTTGGGTGGAATGATTTTAACATGGTTTGGAATGTAATCCCTTCTTGTTTAATGTGGAACATTTTGAGAGGAATGGATGCTCGAAGTTTCAAAGATTGTGAGAAGACGAGTTTGGAGCTACAACTATGATTTCTTAAATCACTCTTTGGGTGGATCTTTTTTAACACTCTTCTCAATATCTCTACCTTTGTAGATTTTTGCACTCTTTCCTCATTCTTAATCTTGCAAAGTTTTAATTTCTTGTATACATCCTATGTACTTGAGTTGCGCCCCTTGCGCTTTTAATGAATTTGCTAGACTTATAAAAAAAACTAGCATATCCCAACAATAAAGCAATAGGATTTGAATATGATATCATTCTGTTTTTCTTTCACGTTATTATGCTAGACATGTCGAATTCATTTCTGATTCCTATCCTATACAATCTCTCCAAATATTTTTTCTTCTCTATCTTATTTCATCTCTATTGGTTTTGCAAAACATACCTTACTGATAATTAATCAAATTCAAGATTCTTGGATTTTACTGAAGATTAAAAAAAAAAAACAAAAACCATGAATGCATCACATATAGTCATCCTTTAAGTCACATATCAATCAATACCATCATAATAAATACATAATACGTGCTATACACATTTACCCATATACTACTATGAAAACTAATGTGCTGCTAATATAAAAGTTTCCTCCTAAAAAAAAAAAAAAGTACATTTATGACTTAGCTGCATTTTTAACTGCAAAATCCTCGCATGTATAAGATAGATACAGTTAAGATGTTCAAATGAAACAGCTCAATAATATAGCACGTGCCTTTATTCTTAACGAAAAAGACTACAAAACTGAAGGCACCAGCATTTTTTATTCCTCCATTTATCTCTCGATTGGTAAAATATGATCCTCGACCATTTGAAACAAAGGCATAACAATATTTTGCAGCTTGCTAATACCTCAAACTTACCCTCAATTCACAAAAACATATAAGATGAGAGATTTCAACCCTCATAAAATCACATGTCTACCGACAACAATCAGCTGGACATCTATTTCACCCAAATTAGTACTAAAAATGCTATTCCACAAAGATTTTCCACACTTGAACTGCAAATTTGACTTGTAAATCGTCACTGAAACCAATAAAATAGGTATGTTCCAATTTCATCAAATGGGTCTACTCCATTAGAGAAAATAAAGCCTCTCGGTTTGAACCCATCATTAGCATGTACCTCACACAACATATCTGTTCTGTACCAGAACTAACCGCAGAGAAGGATAGAAAATTTTCATTTCATAGGCATCAAATTCACAATAATCAGAAACGCATACCCAGAATAGATTCAGAACAACAATAGGTTGGCAAAGTCTTGCATGAAAAGCCTTCCAGGGCATCAAAACCTCGGCCACACACACCTACACCGCCGAAATATTGAAGAAGAAACTAGAATATTAAAACAAACCAAAACGAAAAGTAAGAAGAAAAAAAAAATAGCAATAGAAGTATAGAGAGAGAGAGAGAGAGAGAGAGAGAGAGAAATATTTACCCGAAGGGCCGAAGCCACTGAAAGCGGTTCTCTTCTCTAATGTGTATCTAGAATGCAGTTGTTGTGAAGTGGTGGTTTGTTTGCTAAGGCTTTGTTTGGTCTTGGACTCTTGCGAGAAAAAAAAAAAAAAAAGGTTTCGTTCGGTCTTGCAGCAACCTGCGATTTAAAAAGTAAAGGTGTTCTTCGCAATTACTTATATTTTAGGGGGGAAATGTAAAATTAGTCTATTTTGTTTACTCAATTTGTAATTAACTCTAGGTGATATTAAAATGAACTCACAAATCCCTGAAATATGCCAAAAAATAATTTACTCTCTAGAGTCAAGTTTCTAAATTATCTGATTATGTTAGTGTGACACTAATTTAAATAAAACACTTGTCACAATTTTAGGGTTATGATGTGTCATACTAACCGGATGTTGTCAAATTTGTGAATGGAATTTAACTACTATAGGGAGTAACTTTTTTTTTGGCATATATACCTCATGAACCATTTTGATACTATAAGGAGCTAATTGCAACCATGTAAACCACATTGACTAATTTTGTAAATTTTCTTATGTTTTTATTGTACATATTTAACTCACTTTACACCAATGGCGTGACATGAGTTGAATAGAGGTAAACAGTTTTGTTTTTTTGAAGTGGCCATTTAGCTCATGCCACTTCAACGAGTGTGAATTGGGTGTGCAAATATGAGTGTGAATAATAGATTTATTCATTTTAGAGATATGATAGGGGCTCAATTAAGCCCCAACTAAGAGTATCTTCAGCAAAGTAGATAAATGGCTCATAATAGCTATATTTAGCTATTATGAGCACTTTCTCTTTTGTCTCCAACAGATTAGCTTCAAAGTAAGTAAACTACATATTTTTTGAAGTAGCTATTCACTGTAGCACAATGTTCACATTTTTTAATATTTTTTCTCTCCCTCAACTTTCTCTCAATAGCCTTGTTCAGCACAACCTTCCTTGGTCCTTTGGAGACTCACTTTCTCTAACAAGAAAGTTCATCTACACTATGTTTTTATTGAGACGCCAACAATATTGGTTCCCATTGTTATCGTAATTCATTCTCATTCCTCAACATTATTGAAATTGTTATTGTTTTGATGTCGTCATTTATGCCCCCAGTAGATTTCAGATCAAGAGAGCATGACCCAAGAGGGTAGGGGTGTCAACCTGGTCCCGGTTCCCGGTTTTTGGCCAAAACCGGAACCGGGGTACCCCGGTTAACCGGCCGATTCCAGTTTGTACCCAATTATCCAAACTAGGTAACTGGTTTTTTTTAAAAAAATAAAATAAAATTATTTTTTGCTTATTTTAGGTATTGGGCCTAAAATAAACCTAATTTTTTGCATACTTTTGTCCATTTAAAAAAAATCTATTAACCTTTTTGTCCCAATTAACTAGATTTTGTTGTGATTGTTCCAAATAATTTTAAAAACAAACCTAAAAAAGCCCAAAAATCCTTAAAAATCAATATTTTTGCCTATATGGGCCTTAAAAATAAAAATCCACTTTTAAAAAATGCCTTAAAAATCATTTTAAATTAGATACCTAAAGAAGACTTCACTACACCTAAACCTAAACTAAAAAATATTAATATATAATTATATACATAAGTGGTACCCCGGTTCCTTGGTAACCCGGTAATAACCGGGTGCCAAAAATCGAGTATTGGAACTGGATACCCGGTTTTTATTTGGTTTTTTTCCAACCAAAACCGGAACCGGGTCCCCGATTTTCCGGTTTCCGATTTTCCAGTTTCCCAATTTTTCGGTTTTTTTTGACACTCCTACAAGAAGGCATGGATTTCTCGATAGCTTTGACCCAAAAGGGTATGGTTAATAATAAAAATCATACCCAGGAGAGGAGGAAGGGGTTCATATATTAGATGAGAATTGAGAAATGCTTCGGATCGATGATGAATGAAGACAAGAAAAAGAAAATAATAAAGAAATATTTAAAAATAATATTAAAAAAAGTAGATAATGAAATAAAGAATCTGCTGGAGTTGGCATTACAAAATGAGTATCTAAAATAAAGAATTGTACTTTTTGACCAAGTAGAATACATCTTACTGCTAGAGATACTCTAAGACCAACTTTTACTTACATGGCATAAAGTTACGTAAGAGTTGTGTCAAGTTCAAAATTGAAATTTAAAAAAAGAGACAAAAATCAAAACATATGTTTACAAAAGTTGGGTCTTACATGGGGCTCAATTGAGCCCCTATCATATCTCTTAGTTGACCTAGTGTGTTTTAATTGATTTTTCTTTTAAAATAATTAAAGTAACTCATATAATAAACCACTTAAAACACGCAATATCAATCAGTGTGAAATAAAGGTAATAAATGAGTGTAAAAAATAGCATTTCTTGTTTAATTTTTTGTTTTTTAAAAAAAAAAATCAATTTTAAAACATATAATTCTAAACCGTAAATTTTTAAAATGCAATTAAACATTTGGTAAAATAGCGGTTTGCATTTAAAATCATAGTTTAATTTTTAAAATAATTTGGTTTCAAAAACTTATCCCATTTCCTTCGGTTTGAAAGTGTAAATTTTTCTAAATATTCAAACTTTCATTTTTTATTTTTTTTTTAAACGCACAATCAAACAAAACTCTTTTCACATTTTTGTTTAAAAAATGCATTAAGACGTGTGCTTAGGTTAATATAGTATATATGAGATTTTCATAATTATTTTTCTTGGAACAATTGGGCATTTCTCTCTCGCCCAAGGATGAAACTAGAAGGGGTATGCAATATTTAGTTATTTACATATAGTTAAAAATATTTTTATACATATTCATTTCTTAATTATCTCACTCTTTATATCATTGGGTTTATATAGCACTACCCATCGGCCTTTGGATTAGTCTTTATAAAAAAATAAAAAAAATACAAAGGCCGACAAGTATTGACACATCAACCCAATGGTATGAGAATATGATGTAAGACATGTATTTATAATTACTCTCTCTCTCTCTCTCTACATATATATATATTCCAGTCTAAACATTAGGCTCAACCTCTATCAAAATTGAATTTGAATCCTCCTGATATAATTTGACTCCTATCCTTGCTCCTGCCAAATTCCATAAAGTATATATAGTAGCAAAACGGAAAAAAATAAATAAATAAATAAATAATTAAGCTAAGGAGAGATTTACATTTGTACATCTATTAGCTATCCAAATGAGAAAATCATCCCATTAGAGCTTTAGTCTTTGTGGTAGACTCAGAGGAGGCAGAGTTTAATATGGACAAGGGCTAAGGAATAATAATAAATTGTGTTGCTAGAAGCCGATATGCAAAAAAAATACTTATGAGTTGGGGGGTGGCCATGACCTATACCAGCCACCTCTTTCCTCGTTCACTGGTAGTAGTCAATGAGCTAGGTTGAACTTTCAAATTTTCTTGGGTGCAAACAATTTTTTGGGACCAACCCACCAATGAAACTATAATATTACCCAATTCGTGTGGAGAGAGCGCTTTACATGGGTAGATACACAAAGTGACATTGTCTTAGAGAGGCTCCTCGTTAAAAAATAAAATAAAATAAAATAAAAATCATCCCAAGGGGTCGGAATGTTCCACTACTTCTCCCACAAAGTGTATATATATATAAAATCCACCTCCAAAGTTTCAATTTTTTGCAATTTAACCAATTGTGTCCAAAACTTTTCATATTGTTCCTAATTTTTTATTTTTTATAATTTTTTTTTAAAAATAAAAAATAAAAAATTCAGAGTGGCTGCAGCCACTCCTTTTGGCCATCTAGCCATTTTTGCACCCCCCAATTTTTTTTTTAATATAAAATAAAAATTAGGGGCAATATGGGAATTTTGGGATAATATTGGTCGAATTGAAAAAAATTGGAACTTTGTGGGGGTAGATTGCAAAAATTGAAACTTTAGTATTTGAATTGAAAAACGATATCAATTTTGGAGGAGTAAACTGTAATTTTTCCTATATATATATATATTTCTATTCAAAGCGAGAGAGGGGTAAAAGCCTAAAAGGGAATTCCCACAAAGTATATATGGTAGATGCATGCACGGAGGCTGATCGAGAAGTAGCACGAAAAATATGCGATATATCCAGAGGGCCTCCACACCACAAAGAGCTCAATAGAGTCATCTTATTTCCACAAGGAAATTCAGTTGTATTGTATACTTTTGTCCCTTGTTTAGAAAAAAAACTCCTATTTGTAGTGGGTTTTTAACGGAAAGTGAGCACATATACTTTTGAATTGTTTACAGTATTTCATCAAAGGTATAAAGGGACATTAATATATTAATTTCACTTTATAGGATACTAATCTTGGCCAGGAAGCCTTAACATGGCTGCAATTAGATGGATGCCGAATTTAATTATTTAATTAATTCATATTTTAACATTTCTTGCTCCCCTTGCGTGTAACCTTAAACAATTTTCATTAATAAGCGAGACTCAACACATAAAATATTTATGAATTGAAATAAGAGGTAAACTACATAGACGATGCTCGAATTTAGAACATTTGTTATTGATATTATACTAAATCATCACTAATTGCACTGGTGATTAGAAGTGTAATTGATAATTAAAGAATTTACTAGGGTTTCTAAAGAGAGAGGCTTTACCTTCTCTCTAGAAACCACTTCTTCCCTCTTTCTTCGGGCAACAAAATTAGTAAAAAGCCTTGAGGAGGGAAGATCTAGATTTAGATCTAGATTTTCCCTCCTCCCCCTCTACGGCAGCAGTGCTCAGTGTTTCCTTTGATCTCCGTTTCGAGCGAGTGTTTGTTTTAGACCTAAGTTGTATTTCTAAATCTTGCTCTAGATCTAGTTTTCTCTTTCTTAGATCTGCTTTTCTTCATCAGCCTTGGTGTGTCTTCCTGGGGATCTATTCGATGCCAGGATCCTTCGCTGCTGCTTGTGGAGTTTTTTAAGTTTTGTTTTTTTGTTGTTGTGTTTTGGCTATTTATGTCCTAGATCTTGGTTGTTTGGTGCAGCTTTGATACATGAATTAGCTTTAATTGTTTTTCTTGTAATAAGGCATCATGGCTTTTTGGGTTGTGGATGGTTTAGTCCCTTGGCCTTGGGTTGTGGGGGTTCCATTAGGGGCTACACCTATATTTTGTTGGTCTCTGCTTGTTGTAGATCTGTTCTAGTATCGGAAGTCACACATAGATTAGCCGGTTGGTGAAGTCGCAGTTTTGGCATGGTTTTGTCTTGGCCATGGTTAAGATTTGTCAAAGTTTTGTTGCTCTGCGTTGTATAAGCTTTATGCTTTTGACTTCTACCTTAATGAGATCAGTATCTTTTTTTAAAAAAAAAAAAAAAAAAATCATCACTCATTCCAAAAGCTCAATAACTCATAATTAAGAAGGGAGATGAGTTTAATTAATAATTTGATTTATATATATTCTAACACGTGCGAATTGACGACCCAAGAAAATTTTCTGGACACTATAGTAGCTAGCAAAGAATCTTTACAACTGATAATTTAATTAATTTTATACAAATCCCCATTAATGTTGTATACAAAAAAGAAACAATTGGTACACTAGTACAAACCTTCTAATATATGCATGCAATCAAGCATAAGTTGTCCATCAAAGCCAAACACAACAACATATACAATACAAATAAACAAATTCGACGGGCATGTGTTTAATATAGATATAATGTATAAAAATATATATATGTATATAATTTTTTTTTTCATAGAAAAACCATGCTGTTGTCAATCTCAAATCTCATCTCCTCCATGTTGGGAGCTGGCGCCCCGTTTTCCAAACTATTTTCTTCCAAACTCATGTCCCATAAGAACCCATATTCATCATCACCTTTGGAGCTAATTGTCTGATTGTTGGTGCTTGTAATATCCTGAGAAAACTGAAGGAGATTTAGCAGGGAATTGCTTTGGCTTTGGCTTTGGCTTTGGTTTTGGTGATGAGATGGGGTTGAGGCAAAGGAGGTGATCATCATTTGGCTATACCCACAAGGCATGATTTGGCTTGTTGGAGGAGATGAAGCACAAGCTGTTGTGCTCTCAAACGTGCAGCTATTCTCCGAGTTTTGCATCATGCCCTTGCTTTTGTGAAACACCCTACACAAAACCCAATCCTCCTGCGATCAAAAATATATGAATTTCATTAGCAAAATATATACATGTGAAACCAAAAAAAATAATAATAATAACACATGCATGAATTGAAGTAGTTGTCTTGTCCTGACACTTATTTTTGGATAACGTACTTCTTCTTTTCGTCCCATGATCTCTATTTTTGGATAAATGGCTGACAACAATTGACTAGTTCTATGCACCTCGACTTCTCTACTTCTAGGATAGAAATTTTCAACAATTTTGCTATTTAGAATATTGCACTATTTGGCTGACAAATATGAAAGATTTTTTATGCGACCTATCTATCTGAACAGGTTTCAAAAAATCTGGCTCTAGATAACCTTTTGCTTTGGCAAGTACGCATCGGCCAACAAAGGTTCTTTCATGTTTGTTGTTCAAATTGCTAGTAATCTGAAAACACCTTGTCGGGATCTCTCTCACTTTCTCTCTCTCTTTCTCACTTTTCCTTTGGGTTTCTTTTGAGAGATGGATGAAACTTTTCTATTCTTAAGATTCTCTCTCTCTCTCTCTCTCCGCGTATGAGTGTGTTGGTGTGTGTTTGCGTAATTGCGTACATTGGAGAGCAAATTTCTTTGAAAAAGCAGCATGAATGAGACCTTGGGAGGCATATGTGGGGTCTCCAGGCGAAATTCATGCATGATCCAACCCGTTTTGATCCCGTTGGGAGCTCTGTTCCTATAGAACACCAAAGTCTTTCTCATCCCTACCACCTCGCGTGTCACTGGATCCACCACCGTGCGATCCTTCCCCGTGGCTTTCCAGTATCCAGATATTGTTGCCCGATTGGTTCGGAACCCTGTCGCATACTTACGGTCCCTGAAGCTGAAGAAGTACCACTCGCTTGCATTGAGCTTGGCCACCTCTGAATTCCATATATAAAAACACATGTTGGGGGTAAGTTTAATTAGCATTAAGATCGTCAAAATATATAAACTTTCATCAAAAGTATAGCAAAAATATTGATTAAATGATTAAATTTATTATTTATTTTCATTTAAATTTTTTAGATAAGTATTGATTTAATATTCTATTAGAATTCTTAACCCAACACCTACCTACATTTTCTCAATGGCTAAATATTCCAGCTCTACCTCCATTTTCTCCACTTCTTTCTTAGTATTAGAGTATGTAATTGTTTTAATTAAATATTTCACGTGATTGAAGATGGGTGTTAAATATTAATTATATATATATATTTTTTATTAGCTTAAATTATTAATCACTAGCTCAGTGATCACACAGTCATAGATAGCTGAAAGCTACATAAATATTTGACATGCATGTATGTTTGCTTCCGCTCTGTTGGGAGGTAGACTAGCATGATACATTAGAGAGATGGCAAGTCTGTGTCACATTAAAGAGTTATGTCTAAGGAAAGCTAGAGCTGTGGTTTCAAATTTAAGGAAGAACCATTTTCTGAGGACCAATTTCATGTGTAAACATCAGCTAGCTTTGATGTTGATCACTTTTTCATATAACTGTTACTAAAAGTTTGGACCTAAAGCTTATGAAACAAGCTGTGTCATAAAGAGAAGTTAACATAAACATTTTACTTGAACTGGACAAAGAAAGGTTCACTATTTCAATCCAATTCAAGTAAGAGATAATACCCATGCACCTAATTTTTATTTTTATTATTTTTTTATTTTTTATGCGTAACTCCTATATATATATTTCGTTTCTGGAGAACCTTATCCTTTCTCTGCAGCCCAGTATCTGTCCCATCCAGTCTACCAAGTAAATGAATTTATAAGAGTTGGAAAATATCTAAAGAAACCGGGGGAAATTAAGAGTACTGCAGCATATATTCCCCAAAAAAAAAATCGAATTTAATTAAGCAATATTCAGGAGGGTGATGATCACTCGGTCGCTTTTTGTACAGTAACTACCCAACAATTTACTTGGCGGGAGTTCACCGACAAGCCCAAAAGATGATCTTTTTACTGTACGTACGTGAAATTCCGGTGCTCATGACGTGGACCACCCATGTGAAGTTGGTCCTGTCGGAGTTAGAAGCCTGTGCCGGAACTTCCAGCGCACTGGCCGGCCGGAGACAATCGTGTATATATATATCAACAGACAACAGCCCATATAGACAAATAGATTGGGGGTTGGCAGCCACCCGGCCAGCTGATTAATGCATGAGTACAGCTCTAAGACAGACAGAAAGACAGAGTCACAGAGAGACAGAGTTTGAAAGATACATCACCTACGTATATATATAATAGCCAGCCATGATGTTTCTATTCAAACAAAGAAAATTTATTTGTATAGACTGCTGTGTTCGGCTTCGGCAAGCCCAAAGTGTTGCCATTGATTAGAAGTCAAAGGTGCCTGAAACTTCCCCGTGATTTTATTGTCGGTTCTTTATTAATTACAATGACAACAAAACTAATTAAAGAATCATATATATATGCATGTACATATAGGCACCAACTTAGCAATATATATATATCAGACAAAGGATTGAATAAACATATATCTGAATGGAATTTCTCTCTCTCTCTCTCTCTCTCTCATCTGGGTCATGTTTTGTCTGCTCTTTTGCGTTGCAACTATGCCGACATGTTAATCAGTCTGCCTCTCGTACAAGAAACTCAATAATTTTGTCTTCCCCCATGCTAAAAGCCAGACAAACAGAAAGCTAAAACTTTTATCAAGGCATTAATTAATTAATGATTAATGTTTCATCAGTTAATTATTTATATAAAGAAAAGAAACGACGGCAACAAGAACCATCTTATAATAAACTGTCGTGGAAAAATAGTAACGAGAAAACAAAGATTTCAGCAAACAAAAACGAAGGAATTATTAGGAAAAGAAAGAAGATATTGTAATTTAAGAAAACATACCAGGAAGCTGCCATGGCTCACATGTATGCAAGTCGATTTCCATCAAAGTACCCTTCAAAACTTCCTCGTTTGTGATCTTTTTGTAAAGATAATGGCAGACCAACTCCTCATCACTAGGATAAAACCTAAACCCAGGAGGGAGTGCCGCTCCAATGTCTCTCAGCCCCATAAAAACTTCTTTTTTTTCTTTTTTCTTTTTTGAATTTCAAAGCAAATTCTAATTTGGATACGTATATATGCAGGTGGGAGAAGGTTTTGAAAAGAAAGCTTGGGATTTCGGAATATTATTGTATTGAGGGAGAAAGGTTGGTAATATATATATAGTTATGATGATGATAATGATGATGATGATGATGATAAGTGTGTAATATTCTGGCAGGCCATGCTTGTGTAACTGGTTAGTTATGGTAGGAAGTTTCAAGAAAAACCAAAGTTACAAGAAATCTTCCAGGAGTGGGAAGAGTTCATGCAACATATATAGACAAAAGCCACGCCGGCCAGTTTATGAGAGAAACCCTCCAAAATACTCCTTTTTTATTTCCTCTATCTTTATCGTTATTTATTTGTACATTAATTTAACAAGGTTAAGAGTCTTTATGGGTAATAATAGCTAGCTTGAAAAGCAAGGGTCAATTTGCGTGGAAAGAATCGCCTACGTTTCATACACATATTGACGATCCAAATGTAAAGTAGATAATCGCTTAGACAATCATATCCATCCGATATATATATTTAGATTCTATAATGATTAAAATATTATTAAATAAATTTTACTCTTTTTTATGGTTTTATTTAATGGAGTAATTAATGTCTATTTAATTAACATGGTATATATCAAACTTCCAAAAGAGGTAATTTAACAACTCGAATTTCTTTCTATCAATCTCCACGTTCCTATGTCCTAAATTTGCGAAAAATCCAATTTTTTTTTCTTGGTTGGATCTGTATATCCTAATTTGCTTAATTGTTGTAATGATATTTTTTAGCATCAAACAACATTACATTCGATTCTTGGACTGTAATGCAATTGGAGGGATCTTAAAATCGTGCCAATTAAATACTTGAAGTAATTCATAGACGATCATGTGGGTGTTTATCCTACTTTCTTTTTTCTTTCAATCCAATAATTAATCGGCTCAGCTAATTAAGATCAAGATATCGAGTAATTTATGAAAAAAACTTTTATGAGGCCTAGATATGGCCATGGATCCATGGGAGTAATCTTCTCAATGGTCTCGGCTATTCTATAATCATCAGCACGTACGCCACCCTCTTCAACAATATCCTAAAACCCCCAATTGGTGTAAGCACGTGAACAATTTGATCGATCTGGCATTCCTGCAGCCTACAACATTGACAGCTCAAAAGAATAAAAAAATATATATAAATAAATAAATAAAATTAAAATTAATAGCTGGAAAAAATGAGCATTAATCATGAACTTCGAAGAGTCCCATCTGTTCCATTGTCGATCTCAGAAGAGTACCTTTGGATTGATGCAATCGTGGGGCTCACAGAGTGTCTTGGGGCATGGCCCACTAATGATATATATCAAGGCCACCATGCATATATATTAATATTGTACACTTATCTACATGAGTTTTGTGGTTTTTGTTTCCGGGTGAGTAATGTTAGAAAGGCAATAATAATCGAAATATGGACAAAAGGATGTTTGTCATGGCATGTATCATCTTAATGATAATAATTAGGTCACTATATTATAGACCATGACTGGACTGGGGTCACCATGGCTAGCTACCACAGTGTGATTGAAATAATGGAGCTTCAATTTCAGTACTATATATGAGAGTGACAGAAAAAAAAAATTATATAATAATCATAATAAATAATATATAAAAAAAAAAAAAAAAAAACCTAGGTAGTTATAAGGATCTAATTAATTAATAGGGTTACTTGTGCAATGGGTCAGTGGCCCCCTTTGGATAAAATTGGTCATTTTCGCCATTAAACGATAAATATCTACCTTATATATATGTGGCAAGGAAAGCAAAAAGCGATATTGCGACACTAGTCATTGAAAATGGTTATTAGTTGTGATGCTGTCAGGGAAACAGTACTTTGCTAATATAACCAAAAATTGTGAGGTTATAATTAACAAAAATATCATACTAACTAATTATTGAGATGATCATAGGATTGGTCTTTAAGCTAGCTAGCTAGCTACGAGTCCTTATTAGACATGATAATTCGTATTCGCGTCTCGAGACATGTGTATAAGACTATATAAGTTAACTCTATTTTAACCCGCTACTAATTTTGTATTTGATTTGTGTCAGATGTCAAAAATTATCAAATCATAAATGTCGCATGTTGAGTTCGAATCGTGTTGATGCATAGATATAAACGTTAATCCAACCCATTTGATTAAACGAGCTAGAGTTAAACTTTTCTACCTTAATAATTAACTTACTAGTTTTGTGTTAAATTCGTATTAAGTTCGTAAGTTATGCATCACGGCCGGCCAGCTGCCACTGATCATGTGAACTGCGTTGTGAGTTTGTAAAGAAAACAAGACATTTTTCTTGAGGTATAGTCTTTGTCGATATATTAATAATGGAGAAGGAAAAATGGGTTTACATATGCAGAATCAAATTCGAGATGGGCCATTGAGATTTCTTGAACAAATTGTAAACTAAAACTCATGGTGACAGCGAGTGGGATATTGGAGATGAGATGACTCAGGTCTTACTAGGGCAAATGATGATTTTGACAAATTTTCTCAAAAAAAATACCCTAAATTTACGGGACCGAACGCGCGCCGGAAGACATGTGATTCCACAAACAAAGGTCCACGTCATAGGTTTTTGACGTGTGAAATATTTATTCTGAATTAAATCATGCCTGTCCCGACCAAGCAAAGATAATACAAATGATTGTGAATGTTAGGGTTAGGGTTTTTTTTCCAAGGAGGGAATTTTTGTTAGGTGTAGATGTCGATTATGTTGGAGAATGAGTGACGGCTTGATATTCTCCCTGGGAACCAATAATTTCACAACCTCCTCATACTCAAATTCATTTCCATAAGTTATGGGCTACTTTTGGTATAACAGTCATCCACACCCTCTTTCTTCTCGAATACAATCAAACGGTCATCGGAAATGCCACGTCAACAAAATAGAATAAAAATGTGGTGTACCGTGTACGTATAGCAATATTAGGGTACGTTTGACATTGTAATTTCTTAGCTAATTAAAAGGTGCGATTTTAAACCAAATCGCAGAAAATAAATCGTTTAGAATTATGTTTTTAAAAAATTGTGATTTGAAAACGTTGAAAATATGCGTTTTTAAATCACAGCTAAAGGGAATGCTTTTTTGAAAACGCACAATTTTAAAGACTAAATTTCAATTTTTCTAAACGATTAAGAGCATGTTTGGGATCGTATTGATAAATAGAGTTTTTAAGTCAAAATGTGTTTTTTGGTAAAAGCTTCTTTTTTATGTTTTTGCCAAAAGTGCATTTTGGTCATTTTTAANCGAATACAATCAAACGGTCATCGGAAATGCCACGTCAACAAAATAGAATAAAAATGTGGTGTACCGTGTACGTATAGCAATATTAGGGTACGTTTGACATTGTAATTTCTTAGCTAATTAAAAGGTGCGATTTTAAACCAAATCGCAGAAAATAAATCGTTTAGAATTATGTTTTTAAAAAATTGTGATTTGAAAACGTTGAAAATATGCGTTTTTAAATCACAGCTAAAGGGAATGCTTTTTTGAAAACACATAATTTTAAAGACTAAATTTCAATTTTTCTAAACGATTAAGAGCATGTTTGGGATCGTATTGATAAATAGAGTTTTTAAGTCAAAATGTGTTTTTTGGTAAAAGTTTCATTTTTATGTTTTTGCCAAAAGTGCATTTTGATCATTTTTAAGCTTTTTGGATTCTTAAAAGTGCTTTCAATATTTTTTACCAAACGGGTACTTTTATTGTTAAATGCACCTTCAGGCCCCACAAATGTACACCCAAACATGCCCTAATTATGTTTTTAAAAATCATCTTAGGTTTTAAAATTGCACATTTTAAAATCGTAAACCCAAACAAATACTTACTCAATACATGGTCATGAAGAGATCTTGTACAACAAATAATTTGCATTCTTTTAAGTGGGTCCACTTTGATTACCCTAGATGATCAGATTATCCAGTCATGTACAGTATCCTGGCCACACAAAAGCTGCCAACTAAGCATGTCCATGCATTGGCACATACAGCATCCTTAATTTTCATTGGCAAATTATTAATTTCCCTTCTGCAATTGGGCATCACCATCAAAATCAATTCTGTGGGGCTGTACAATATGAGATATAATATTGAAGTTTATACAGGTTATACATATATTATATCAATGATTAATCATCCTAAGATTTGCACAGTACTGAGTTGACAAGCAAATCTTTCAATCATTTTTTTTATTATCTATTCACTCTTCAGTTAACAATAGCATAATGTTCCTATTCTTGATCTTCTTCTTCTTCTTCCCCTCTCTCTCTCTGCCAAGAAATTATTTTCCTCACCATTGGAATACTTTTCCTGCTCATGAGAAAGAGAGAGAGAGAGTTATCACTCTTCATTTAATTGGCTACTGCTTCCACAGTTGCAGCATGAAATAAATCAGACCTTTATTTCAAAATCAAGCTCGATCAATGTGAAAATATATTGGTGAGAGATAATTTGTATACAGCTTTTACCCGAGAATAAGCCAACTTTAATTTGGCTTGTATATTCAACAAGCAGCTTTTAGAAAGTTAGGTGACCACATTGGCTTTATAGACTTTTGAAGTTGCAGCTAGCAAGGGATCATGCATGAGATTATCGATCCATAACACTATTATAAAACTTTATCATGAAAAGCTTTTTCTTTTTTTCAGAGCTTATCAAGAAAAAGCATTTGCTTTTGAAAGAAATGACATATTGCATATATATAATATCCTTCCATATTTATTTAATCAATCTCCATTTTCGTGCTGCAAAATACATGAAATAATTCGCTGAAAAGGCCATCTTGTCCTCAAGTTCATTAAAGAAAAAAGCAGATCTAGAATATTGTCGTTTAAATTGTACAATATCTTACACAAATCAGAAATAATACATATTATTAAACCAATTTCCAGATGATCATTAACTATAAGCTAACACTTTGCCCATTATTATACAGAAATGTCTGCGTCAAAAGCTTTCTTAAAAAAAAGCAAATTTTCTTTAAATGTTATCAGGATAATTAACTAGCTAGAAACCTCTTTGTCAACGAAGCTAGCTAGCGTACGTAGCATGCCGATGGTTTATAAATGTTATGATATTATTTGCAGGCTAATTTACCATCAAAAGGAATTTTACACAGTACTATTAATGGAATAAAATGGCACTCTCGATGGATACATGATTAGTCGTATACGTACACACCCACAATTTAAGACTTTACGTCTTTTTCATACTTAAAAAAATAAATTAAAATACAAGAAAAAAAAGAAAAAAAAAAAGTGTAATTAATAACCACATCAAAAGATTCGGTTGATAGCTTGAAAACGTGGGAAATTGATTTCTACAAGTATAAGCTTCGTCGATCACGCAGGGCCTTAACTGATGTGATTGGGAATCAAAAAGGAAATCTGGGTACAATATGTAATTACTAATTAATAAATAAAACGTGGTAATTAATCATATTAATTTTAGAACTCAACAGCTATAATTAATATGAAAAAACATAAGTGGGAATAGACTGAATAGTGACTCTTTAGGGTTAATTTGCAACGACATTGTGCATGGCTTCTCTTTTCTATGTCAAAAACAGCAGGAGGAGTTGTTTGCCTACTACGCTGGCGAGAGAAAGAGTTCACAACAGACTATGATACAAAATGTTCGCGTTACTCTTATTATGATCCCCCCCACAAAAAAAGAAAAGCGAGAGAGATATAGAGACTGGGTGCAATTAGTTGTTCGTATCGCATTAAAACAGCTAATATGAGAAGGCGGGTGAGCTCCACCTAGCCTATTCAAACAAGTACGTGGACAGCCTGTATTAGGGCTGATAGTTTTTTACAGGAACTCAATACAAAATTAGCAGGTTAGAGTTAAGAGGTTTGGTTTGTTTGATTAAAGAAGTCGGGTTATAGTTGAACCTATATAATCTTATATACCCAAGTCTCAACACGATTCGAACCCGACATGCATCGTGCCAACATGCGGACTCGAAACAAACTCAACAAAAAATTAGTGAGTACCTAAGATTGAATGATTTGATCTATTTAGTTTAATGGATCAAATTAGAGTTAACCTATATATATAATTTTATACTCACGCCTCATCATTCAACACGAATATTAATTTGCTAGCTCTACCCCCACCTTCTTACATTAAATATTGTCTATATATATATATATATATATATATTATAAATAATGTAGATCCCGATTCCAAAACAAGTACTGGCACAAGAATAATTAGGGTTGCTTGGATGGATGTGAGACACACAAGTCCTTATAGCTAGATATATGGCGTTGGGCAATTAGCCTCTCTAGCTTGTGGACAGGTGTCCAGTTAATATAACATCGTGTGGGGTTTCTGGTGATAGAGAGAAAACGTGTATGGGGAGGTTGAGGTAATGTGCTACTCTGCCACCTTATTGTCATTAGTTGCGCCGCAAACGTGGATGATCCCCACACACACGCACACACACGTACGCACAGAAACACACAGAAAAATGAGAGAGACAGAGAGAGAGAGAGATAATTAATTAAGCCAGAAAATCCATGTATATATATATATGCATAACTATCACATGAGGAATTTCTCAATGACATGAGAAATCGAAAGAATTATCATACGGCTTGGAATTTACGTGGATATTGATTGCTGCATCCATTATCTTCTACGTTATACGGTATTGAAGCCCCATCCTAAACCCTATCCGGCTATCCCTACTGCAGTCTCTGTATAAGCTAGCTGTTAACTTTGTACTATAAATAGAGAGAAAGCTATCTTTCAACCGAGCTAGCTGTTCTTTTCCCTGCATGAGCAACCTATTTCGTGTTTGAATCTTTGACATTAATTAACCTAATCCAATCATCCAATCACTCTCACTAATTCTAGCTGCAGTTCAAATATCTATATATATATATATATATATTATTGCATTTATTTTACATATTTTTCACCTTCCAATAATAGAGTGAGAGAGACACAAAAGGTTGCAAGCTACCAAGGTGGATAGCTAGAATCCGTGATTCATAAGCTAAAAGCAATAGTTTGAGACATATTTTTCATGTCAGTCAAGCTCATGACTCATGGCATGGCGGCTCAAGGGAACTAATTGAGGCCTATAGTAAATATGATCAATTTAAAAAGTACTGTTCTTCTAACTTTTTTTGATATATATATATATATTTCTTGTAAGATAGTCTATTAATGTAACAAGTATTTAATTAATTGCATACTAAAATTAATGGCTAAGTGATCAGAGCTTGTAACAATGACCTTTAAAATCAACGGTGCATGTCTGATAGTAATTAAAGGGTAAAATATCAACCGTGTCGGATAAAAGAAATACAAAATTTTCTTTTAAAAAAAAAAAAAGTGGGCTATGCTTTAGTTTGGAATCTTTTGACATTTTAAACATGCTAGGTCACCTTCCTTTGTTTTTTCTATGGCCTCATATATATAGCATGTCAAATGACCTCTCTCATTTTATTTTTCTTAAGGCCTTTCACCCTTTTTATTTTTATTTGGACAAATTTAATATAAAAACACCTTTTTTAGGGGACCTATTTATAAATCGGAGGGCCTTACGCAGAGGCAGCCTAATTGGCCTTACCATTGAGATGACCCTGATGTCAAGATTGTATAAGAAGCTTTATAAAGGAACACAATGAAAATAGAAAATATTCATAAAAGGGAACATACTAGAAGGAAATTGACAAGATCGAGTACGGGGGATATGGTCTAGTCGTTTGGTTCCTAAGATTTTTATCTTTTACTAAATCACTCCTTAAAGTTTAAAACTTTTAAAATTACTCTCTAAGTTTCACACCATTATTAAATGACTCATTCAGTATCCCTTTAGTTAACTTATTAACAGTGATGAGTGATATACGGCCATCGAACCATGTCATGTCCAATAATTTAACAAAAAAAAAGGTTCCAATTGATCCAGTCAACTATCTTACCATGTAAGATGAGCCGCATCGTCATTATAGATCTTTAAAAAAGTGAAAACTTTAAAGAAAAGAAAAAAAAAATACCCCTTTGTTGGGAAAGGATATGACTACACGGCCACCCGGCCCATCCCTCTATTGTAGGAGAGGGTGGTCGCACAATCACCCTTCATCACCCTTCTATTGTAGGAGGAGAATGATTTTTTTTTTTTTTTAAAAAAAAATGAACTCCCAAATAAAAGATATGTACATTGGTGGGCTGTTACTATTGGTTTCCATTCCATTCCAATGTTTCCCCCTCCATCCAAATGGGTCGTTACTCGTTAGGATGAAAGAAAGTGAATGTTTTAGTTGGCAACAAAATAGCAACACAATTATCTAATAAATTTCCATATTGAAGAGACAGTTTTGAAACAGAATGACACGCGTTGGGGGGTGTTTGGCCCTCAAGAAATGTTGACAACGAACAGTTCAATGGCTGCATCAATCATATATGGATTCTTCTAATCAATCACTGATCATTCTAATGTTTCTGGCCTACCATCCTTATAATTATAAAATTATTAAGCTCTTAATTTTAAGCTACACCTACCTACCTAGCTAGGAATGATCTGTACAACATATACATATATATATATATATAACCATGGTTTTAAAGCAAGTTAATTTTTTAATTAATATACATAATCGAATTCTAAATTTGCATAATTTGTACTAGTGAAACAAAACAATAATATTAATTAAAAAATTTATATATATTCTTTATAAAATTTATATGCACAGTACAAACCCTAAATGCCCAAAACATTCATAACTCGTAACGGCATGACTTTTTTAAAAATTTAATATCCAAATTTGAGTTGAATCCGCTTCCAAACAAGGCTGTAAAATGGCTCTAGGAATGATTGGACAAACTTAGCCAAATTAATTATTGCTTTCAAAAATCTTTTCAAGCCAGATTTGTGTGGTGGTTAGCATTAGACATATGCCCTTGTTAGTGTACTATCAAAGTTGAACCTAACCTAAATATATTGTCATCACCAAGGAAAGCTTCACTCCATCTAAGCTTGATTTTCATCGGATTCTAATTAAATGTTTGGAACAGTTTGTTAAATCCCATCTGTGGGTCCAAGTTTCTTGTCTTCTTTTGAATCTTGTTCCTTTTTTTTTTCTTCTCTAAATTGAATAGGTATGTGATTAGAAATGTTTGAGTTCCTATAGTGTTTTTTTTCTATGACCTTCTTACAAATTAACTCTTGTTCTAGTCCACATTTTATAAAAATTAGTGTCATGTGGACTATTATATGATAGTTGTTACGTCAGTTTATAAACATAATAAACATCATATGAACTGTCACGTCAGTTTTCCTTGCTCATATTTGTTTCTTTGTAAGCGCTTGCTTATGTAGGCTCCTTATGACTTTTAGGCCCCGTTTGGTTTGCAAAATAGACCATTGAAATTAAGTAGCTAATCCTAAACATAACTATTCCTTTATTTGGTAACACACTATTTATGAGAATAGTTTATTCCCATTCAACTACTAATCCTTAAGGAATTGAATATATTTTTCAAAAATACTCATAATTAAAAAAAAAATGAAAAATAAAGTGGGTGGGTGGCTTGACCAACCATTTTATTTCAGGTTTTTTTTTTTTTTTAATATGAGTTTGAAAAAAAAAGGGGGGTTTCGTAATTTTGATTCAATTCTAATTTTTGCATGTATGTTGTTAATTACCAAACTAAGGAATATGAATAGCTATTCTATTTCATACTCTTTTATTCTTAGTAATAGTTATTCCCCCTTTATTTCAAAATAAAAACATTAACAAACAACTAAAAACATAAAATATTGACAAAACACTCAAAATTACTTTCATATTTACGTCGTATCAACATTTTTTCAAACAAAAATTTTAAAAACACCCTTTAAAAACCTTATTTTGACAAACGAAACTGATCGACCAATTGATTCAAATGCCTTCCACCCAATTTATTTGTTTAAATGATTTTTTTTTGAAGGAATTAATAAATTATCAGCAAGTGCGCGCGTGGTTGGTTAATTAAGCAGCTTGTTTATTATTATTATTATTAGTATTAGTATTAGTATTAGTATTGTTGTTGTTGTTGGAATTAGCAGCTCATATTAATACCAATGGAAGGCTAAGGTAGACGAGAGTGGAGTGAACGTCATGATAGGTACGGGGTATTTTGGAATTTTCAAAATACGTTCGTACAACAGGGTTTAGGGGTTTTCTTATAAATATATTATGATGTAACCTTAAATCATTAATAGCAAAATATAACCACTCTCTGTGAACATAGGCACATTGTCGAACTATGTTAAATCTATATCTCTACTCTCTCTTAATCTATCTCTTAATCTTTCCTTTCAATTCTATATTGTTTATCATTATTGTGTGCGGTAACAACAATTATTATTATTATTATTATCTTCTTTTTTGGGTCTTTTAGTACTATTTCTACAGGTGAAATCCAAGGCACTTTAATTGTGAAATGGGCTGGATAGGCTAGTCGTGGTAAGTGCTTCTGCTGGGTTGGCTTGGAAATTTGGAAGTCTGCAATTTTTTGTCGGCCGATTTTGCTGTGATCGCTTATTATTTATTTCAAAAAAAAAAAAATATAGACCGAATTAATAAGATATCGATTTATCTTGTTATATAGTCTATATTTTCTGTACTATTTTGTATTAATTCCCTAATTGTATTTCCTATTATAACCGGCCTTATTGATCAACTATAAATATGTTACAATGCATACAAATGGAAAATGCTAGGTGTTTTTCTAATGTTCTCATAATGTCCTCCCAACTGTGATGTGACTTTTAAAATTACCGTTAAATTTGATATTATCATTATTGACTTTTAATCTATTGGTGCTTTAATTTTAAAAGTTACATCACAGTTGGGAAGACACCAGGAGAACACTAAAAGAGTACCAAATTCTCTATTCAGTTCCAAATAAATATGCACATTCAATTCCAAATAAATATACACATTCAGTTCCAAATTCTCTATTCTCTATTTTAGTTCTACATTAACAAGGGCTTCTACTTAATTTGGAACTAGTTCTATGTAATTTGGATCAACTTAAGGGGCGAGATAGAATAAAGTTTTTTTCCAAATCGATTGAAGCAAATTTTGTCTACAGTCTTTTACATTAACTTGTGTGCTTAGAGCATCTAAGAATTAAAAATACATGTAAAAATTACGTGCTCTAAGAACATGTGATAGTTTAATAGACTAGGTTGGAAGAATTTATCCTAACCCAATTTGAAAGAAAATTTTGACCTAATCTTAATTAAATAGTGATGTTTAGAGTTTAATACGTTTTCACTATAAAAAGTTGATAGGCTGAGTTTGGCTCCTCTGTTATGTAAGAAAGTGACCATAATTTTGTAATTGCTTTTAGATTTTTGTAATTGTCAACATCAAACATGAATTGAAAGCTGCCATATGGTAACTAAACCCCAATTGATTTCATGATTTATAGCAAAAGTATACAGATCTGAATCATGTGTAGTAATAGGATTAATCTTTCACATGTCAATATGAAATCATATGTAACCCTTTCAAACTATTAAGCATATGACATATCACATATGCATAAGTTTTGCAGGAGAAGAAGGGCAAAGTTTTCATCCACACAGGATAAATTTTTTCCAACTGATTAGTCTATTAAATTGACATCTGTAGTGTAATCGATTAATCTTATTCGAAATACAATTGAGAATTACATGCTCTAAAGAGTATCAATTTAATAGACCGAAAAGATTTATTTGAACCAAAGTTGAAGGAAAATATTCTTGATTTCTCACTGTTTCTGTTCTTCTGCCTTGAATATATATGTTAAAATCACAATCAAACGCTCTAAATATAGATATTAATTTAATAGACTGAAAAAAAAAAAATTCTTCCAACCAAGGTTGAAGGAAAAAAGTAGAGAAAATGAGGCTGGTCTCATAATCTTCTTGATTTCTTTGTTCTTCAGCCATGAATATGTTAAAATCATCACCTTAAAAAAAAAAAAAAAAAAAAAGTAGCAGTCATTTCTCCATGAAACCTAAATTGAAACTTGCACAACCATTAACCCACATAAAAATACACAAATTCAGGGTGGTAAATCCCCAAGCAGAAGAAAAAATTGGAGATGATTTCAAAATTTATCTGAGAAGCGGCTCATTTTGCAACCTGATGTGCTCAATGATTAGCACTCGTGAACAAGTTGGAGTTGCTGTTGGATATCTTCAATGACGGGGGCAAAGATCCAATCAGGGAAGGGCCCGGATTTGTTGATGGGTTCAGGAATGAGAGATTGAAATGGCACCCGGATTTGGTCTCATTGTTACATCAAAATTTGCCTTTAAAAAAGCCCGGGGGAGGGGGGAGGCGGGGGTCCCCTGGGCACCTAATTAACAGACCAATTTTGCGGTTAAGTTAAAAGATCTGAGCTTTACAGGGGCACGGCTGCATAACAGACACGTTGCCAAGAGAAAGCTTAACGAACTTATCCTAAGTTTCTGATTGATGCTGACACAATTGGAATCATATATTAGAACATAAAGCAATTCAATTTACAATCAGAGAAGATCATGGAAGATACTTGTGATGTAAATTGTAAAGTAAAGGGGTTTGTTTACTTTGATTTATTTATACGCATAGCCTTTCTTTTTCTTTTTCTTTTTCTTTTTTAAATTTATTTTTCTTATTATAAGAAAAGGGTCGACCTTTTTCCCAAGTCCTGTCATTCCAATAGGGGGGTGGGGGGCATATTCTCCCTATGCCTTGTTAATATCCCCCCTACCCATCTAGTTTGAGATCATTTGAATAATGGTCTCTATCAGGTTTCCATTTCATGATTTTTTTTTTTTTTTAAAAAAAAAGCAATCGAATTACTTATGGTGCACTCAAGAAAAATGAAATAATAATAAAAAACAAAATAAAGAAGGGTACAATTGGCTAATTGAATTACACGTAATTCATGCGACCCCACAAAGAGAAAGCTTACTTGTCGCTCACAAGTAGCTTGAGGTGCGGATTTCACTTGTCCGAGACAGTACAAATTTGCAAGTGGGTTTGGGTTTTTAAGCATGATATGGGTCTTGCTCGTGGGCTTACAAGTAAGCTCAAACAAACCCACCAGCCCATGGGCCAAATGACTTTGGTATGGGTTTCTCTTTCTTTCTTTCTTTTTTCATCTTTCGATATTTGATAACAGTAGCTGATGCTCAGGAGGCTTTCATATTTTTAAAATTGTGTCGTTAATGATGATTATTTTTGTATAAATTTCATTTATGTCATGATATATTAATGTTACCATAGCTTACTTTCTAGCTTGAACCCAACCGACTTGTTGGTTAGCCCAAATCCAACCCCAAGATAAGGGGGTTTGGATCCCTTACTATCTTCTGCCCAAAGTGTCAAGGGTAAGAAAAATTGTAGGGGGCTGTGAAAATGGCCCCTGACCGAGCAAAGACTCCCCGTCCCAACCAATTTGTTCAAGCAATTTATCACATTCATATCACACCAGCTGACATAGTGTGTTTTAAGNTTTCTTTTTCTTTTTCTTTTTCTTTTTTAAATTTATTTTTCTTATTATAAGAAAAGGGTCGACCTTTTTCCCAAGTCCTGTCATTCCAATAGGGGGGTGGGGGGCATATTCTCCCTATGCCTTGTTAATATCCCCCCTACCCATCTAGTTTGAGATCATTTGAATAATGGTCTCTATCAGGTTTCCATTTCATGATTTTTTTTTTTTTTTAAAAAAAAAGCAATCGAATTACTTATGGTGCACTCAAGAAAAATGAAATAATAATAAAAAATAAAATAAAGAAGGGTACAATTGGCTAATTGAATTACACGTAATTCATGCGACCCCACAAAGAGAAAGCTTACTTGTCACTCGCAAGTAGCTTGAGGTGCGGATTTCACTTGTCCGAGACAGTACAAATTTGCAAGTGGGTTTGGGTTTTTAAGCATGATATGGGTCTTGCTCGTGGGCTTACAAGTAAAGCTCAAACAAACCCACCAGCCCATGGGCCAAATGACTTTGGTATGGGTTTCTCTTTCTTTCTTTCTTTCTTTCTTTTTTCATCTTTCGATATTTGATAACAGTAGCTGATGCTTAGGAGGCTTTCATATTTTTAAAATTGTGTCGTTAATGATGATTATTTTTGTATAAATTTCATTTATGTCATGATATATTAATGTTACCATAGCTTACTTTCTAGCTTGAACCCAACCGCCTTGTTGGTTAGCCCAAATCCAACCCCAAGATAAGGGGGTTTGGATCCCTTACTATCTTCTGCCCAAAGTGTCAAGGGTAAGAAAAATTGTAGGGGGCTGTGAAAATGGCCCCTGACCGAGCAAAGACTCCCCGTCCCAACCAATTTGTTCAAGCAATTTATCACATTCATATCACACCAGCTGACATAGTGTGTTTTAAGTGACTTGCGCTTTTTCTTTTTTGCTTTAAGTGTCGAACGTGAAAAGCCACTCAAAACGCGCCACATCAGCCATTTTAACATATGTGATAAATAGGTGTAAATAGCAGCATTACTCAAAAACAAAGGAAACCTACTTAAAATATGTCATGTGCCAAGTTGAAATGTTTGTGATAGCTGAGTGTGAAGTGTAACAATTACTCACAAACTAATACTACCTCATTTGTCACATAAATTGTTTAAAATAAATTACATTTTTTGTTTTTATTATTTATGATATATAACAATAATGTTTTTTTTGATAAGTGATATATAACAATAATGTTATCAATCGTATACTGCCTAATCATGCGTGCTAGGGTGTCTGTTTGTGAATGTAGAGTGAAACATCCATGTTAAATGTCCTCACAGAGGCTCCCCTTGTCCTATCCATTCTGGCAGCTTATGCCCATCCCATGTTTCTTTCACAAGCTAATACACCAAAACCATTTTACATTCCTTGATGGTGATGCATATGGTCCCTGATATCTTTTCTTTCTTCTCTCTCAGCCAGCCTGGATATATTTTATTCGTTTAATCACTATAAGAAAATATGCATGCCGCATCAGTAGGTTATCAGTCAGAGCATAAGCAACTTTACCTCTTCTCAAGATTGACAACCAGGAGAAGTGTTTGTAATCATCAGAAGGATCCAATAGGAGATGTGTCTTCCTGGATTTAATCTTTTGCGACTCGAACAACTAATCCAGTTGATGTCTGGGCTGTTTTGAGGTGACCTGAGCCGATCAGATCACGGAGATGGAATCTCATGTCAAGTGGAGAGAACCGGAGACGCTTCTTCTCCATAGAGGCCAACATCATCTCTTTGTATCTCTTGCGGTTTAGAAGAGAAAGAACTTCCTTTCTTCCCTGTAAAGAATAAATGTAAACAGATCATATCCTGTTGTTGGAATGATGACTCACAACTTCAAACTTCGGTTATAGTTTGGCTAAGAAACTCGTATCCACTTCATATAGCCCATTACCAAAATAGTAAGTAAATAAATAAACAAAGCATTTATATACCTGAGAGAGACCCTTGAGTACTGAACCAACATTTGGAATTACGAACCAGTACATGTTTGGATCAATAAGCTGGCGTGTCTAAAGAGTAGACAGCAGTGTTAGTAAGAAGGCAGACTGGTGACCATCAGACCTGCTTGAAAAGAAACCAAAACGGGAAAAAAGAAACACTAAAAGAACAAGACAACAAGGAGATCATGAGGCTTCCTATGAAGACAAAGTACTAGGAGTGGGAATAAAGCTCCAGCCGTTAGCCATGAACTCCTTCAATATTGCACCTACTACAAAAGACTATCAAAGAAGGGATGGGATAGACGAAGCCATCTCTTACTCACCCCACAGCTCAAACAAACTAAAAGATAATATCTCCCCAACCCACCCACCCCAAAAGAGGAAACTTAATATCTGATCCATATCAATGCCTCTCAAGGGGGAAAAAAAGTGTTTCTCTCTCAACGTGCGCACGCACAGTCTTTTCTGGTAACAAGACAGGACTTTTGTTTGTTCTGACCATTTTATCAACATGTTTGTAACTGACCAGGTTGATACACCATGTATAACATCTCTAAAACTTTACTCTTCCTAGTCACAATTTCAGTTCAAGTACCAATTCCGGCAACATTTACATACCCATTCACAGCAAAATAGGCACAAAATACAACTGTAATTAATCTTTGAATTCAAAAGGTAGCAACATTGCAATATATTATTACAAATCCAAGTTTACTTACAAGAAGGCCAGCATTGATTAAAATGGAGAGGTGTCCATCCATAACCTTTCCCCCAAGTGATAAGAGTGTATGCTGCAGAAAAGGTGTCATTGTTTTGAGTTGTGTAGTATCTGATAGCTTAAATAGTTCTAAAAAATAGCATTAAAGTTTATGTTTGACTAATCTTAGCAAGGTTTCTGGTAGGAGGAAAATATAAAGCAGATTCAAAAATAAATAGGAAATAAAAGTGGATTGATATTCGAAACACTTACAAGCTCTTGATGTCCTATACTAGGTTCCAGTTTGGAATCAATAACATGTGTTCTAAACCACTTAAAAACTTCAAGATCACCCTGCTTCTTTTCTTCCAATCTCTTCACAACACGTTCTATCTAGACACAAGAAACTTGTCAATAGCCTGCCAATCCATTAAAAGAGTTGCATTGCATTATCGTATGGCTGTTACACAACAAACCAAGCACACCATAGTCCAATGTCCAGAACTTCACCACCACAAACACACCCAGGATATGGGCAGAAGAACCTCCATTTCAATTTTCATATTAAATTACAGCATTGGATGTGCTTCCAAGAAAAATCTGACCCTCTACCATTCTATACTGTGAAATTACACAAATGCAACCAACCTGGTTTAGATAGTCATCCAAAAACATTATAGCATGATCATCTTGTCCAGTATTTAATTTGAAAATGCGCACTATTTTCTCTCTTCTTAATGACTGCACCCAAAAAAAAAAAAACACCACAGCCTATATCAACCATTTAAAAAATAAAATAAAATAAAAAAGAATTAAACAACCATGGAGTGAAAACACAACAAACATCAATAGTCAAGGAAATTCAAAACTAAATAAGTAATTCCACATGTGTGAAAACCAATTTGAAAAATCAAATAATGTTTAATTAGATGCATCATACACAGCATGTGATGTGTTTATCTCTTCATTCTGATTTTTTCTTTCTTTTATTGTTCCTTTTTCTTCTTCATTTTTCTTCATTTATTTAAAATTAAAATTTGAAATTACATAGCCCAAAAACAAAGGAATTACATGGTATACTCCAAAAAAAATTTCCAATCATTATACATGGTAATGCATATGATTTTTTATTTTTTTGCTTCACATATGGACAAAAAAAATCCTTTGTTTAGCACCTAAAGAGAATAATGAACTAAACAGATTAGATACCTTTTCTCCATATTCATACTACTATGCCTAAGAGGGAAGAAAGATCATAAATGAATAAAAATCCAAACGAATCAGAATTGCGAGACTGATGCCAAATATTGGAGTCAAGAGAATTATTTAAAAGTTAAGGTTAAAAAGCAGACCTCTAACTCCCTATCCACTTGTGTTCTGTCCTCTACACTGCTGTACAATTGTGACCTTAAAATAAAGGGCTGAACAGAGACCTGAAAACATGCATTAATTAAAAATAATTTAAGGATGTTAATGGAAATAAATAAATATTACCAATTTACCACATACAATATTAAGTATTAAAAATTCCGCATAGCATGGATGTTCAATAACCAGAGCCACTTGAAGTTCAGTGACCTGACTTGCTTGTGAACAGCTTCATTCAGCCATTAAGAAGCTTGCTCAGACTTGTTCACTAATTAATTAAACCAAATTCAAACTTAAGTCACAAGCTCAATCCATCAGCTTAACAAGATAAGCTTGACAAACACATGCCCCACTCAAACAGGCTTGTAAAGTTGGCATGATGCAATGTAAAGTTACAACCACTTGAAAAACTGATACAAACGTATTGAAAAAGTAAAAAACAAATTTAAGCAAGGGATAATGAAAAGCAGCATAGCTGTTACGACTTCGGAGTATGTCTTGTTAGCATAAGATTTGGTAGTTGCATAAGCCTGGACTAGGGTAACAAACCTAGCTCAGTTAGGATCTTGAATAAGTTAGAGGTCAGTCAAACGAAAGGAAATTGAAGCTTGAATAGGGCAGTTGAGTTGTAAGTATGCTCGACCTTGGCTTGAGCTAATCAAAATCAGAAGTAGCTGAGATTCAACAGCCCAATGCGCACCCCACAGCAACACATTGCTAATAAGATAACTTAACAGAGACATTATTGTATCTGTGAGAGTGTGTGAGTGTCTGTGACATGAATAACGGGTACTAGGAAGAAACTAGTTATCATTATTCATGTACACCACTCAATAACATTTGGTAGGACTAGCCATTTTTCAAGGCCACCATCGGATCATGATTTGTGCCCCAACTCATCATATATCCAGACACCGATCAGTTGCCAATAGTTTAACAACTCAAAAAATCACATCTCTTATTTGTTAAATCATCACTTCTCCCAAAAGCTTAAGTTAATAGGAAATAATGGATTTAATCATTTAAATTAATATTCTAACACTCTCCTTCACATGTGAGTGCAAACTCCCCTTAACAAGTAAAGTCCAACACATGGAATAACTGGAAATGGTCAACTGTGAAGTCGCGGTTCAAACTTATGATCACTGCTCTAATAACATGTTAAATCACCACTTATCCCAAAAGTTTAAGCTAATGAAAAATGGAGTACTTAATCATTTAAATAAATATTGAAACTTTAATCTAAAACTTTTAGGGTGGTGTAACACAATAAATCTTACATCTGCCAAGTACAACAGGCATGAAAATCCGGTGAATAATTGACACTTCTAGTTGCAAAACACTTAACAGTTCAAGATCAATAAACTAAACTCTGAATTTCAAGCTAGAAAGATAGTCATTAATTCCTAATCCACGATATTAAAGTTTTACAATCATCAATTTCCAAATTCAACGATTTCGAAATGTGTGAGACCAAATCTGAAACATAAAAAGTGTGTGTGTGTGTGTTTGTGCGTGTGTATTGGGAGAATGTGATGAACCCTAACCTTCTCAATGCGCGGGAACTGAGCTCGCATTATGCGAAGCGCCACCAGTGTGTCGCTAAATGTAAGACTTTCCTCTGCATAAATCGCTCAAGGAAAATGAAAACTATCCAAATTCTAAGCTAAACAAACTAAACAAACAAAACCAAGAAAAAAAAAACCAGAGTACTTACCTAGTGATAGAGTTTGATCGAGATCGATGCTTTTGGGTTCGGAATCCTCTTGGTCTCGCTGGCGTTTCTTTCCTTTGGATGAAGATTCTGGTATCTTCTCCATCTTCTTCTCCGCGCGAGACTCTAACCAGAAGATTTGGTAGCAATTGGAATATCCTTTAGAGAATAGCTGATAAATAAATATTTGTTCAATAAAAAAAAATATAAATAAATATTAACAAAGTTTTTCTCCAAATTTATTCCTTCAATCTAGTCCTTCAATCTAGTTTATTAAGTTATGATAGGAATTTACAAATGATTAGTTTTTACATCAAATAAAAAAGGCTCTTCGTTAAAATTAAGGGGTAATTATCCTTTTTTCCCATAAACTACCACGCGATTACAATTTTCTCCCATGAATTACAATTTCGTTACCAAAACCCTTCTTTCGTTAGTTAAGGTCGTTAAGTCAAACGGTTAACTGTACTGTTCACGATTGACAGTACTGTTCACAACACTATTCACAGGTACTGTTCACCAACTTAACGACTTTGACCGACGGAATGAGAGTTTTGGTAACGAAATAGTAGTTAATGGGAGGTTAATATAAAGTTGTTCATGAGAAAAAATAGTAATCGTATAGTAGTTCATGGGGGGAAAGGATAATTTTTCCTAAAATTAACTTATTTTCAAGAAATTATTAACAAATGGAAAAAATTGGACGTATATATCGATAGATAGTGCAGAGTAGCTCACTCAAAATCAATTCTCACTAGAATCAAACACAAACACAATCAATGGTTTAAGCCACATGTAAAAGGTAACGAAAAAAATGGAAAGACGATTGACCCTAAAGATTGTTGATACAATTGACCGCACGGTGAGACTTTAGCCAAGAATACTTGCAATAGAGATGAAGGTTAAGAAAATGAGCTTGTCGAGTGAGCCAATGGAAGACCACTCTAATACACAAGTCAGATGGATCTTTGGTAATTAGATACATGGGAGGCGATTCAGAATTTATTTGTAAACCCAACATCTTTTCTTTGTATTGCCGCCTCTACTTTTTCTTAATGAAGATCTTCCATTATGCAAATTAATCACAAATATAATGAATATAAGGTGGGTGACCCTTTGGTCTCACTCTACAAATATAATTAAGGCAACACCAAAATCTACAAAAGTTGTAACTACAAGCACCTTTGAGGCCAACTTTAGCTCTACTCTCATAATGCCACATACAGTTTAACTAGACACAAATAAAGGTGTTCGGAAATTTATTCTAAATAAGGAATTATTTGTGAAAATATATTTGAAATTGATTTTTATTCCTTAATGTGATAAATAATTAAGGAAAACTCTTAACTAAGGTACATGACCTAGTCTATAAATAAAGAGCCTCCCCCTTGTAACCCTTTTCCCGTCTTCAATTATAATGAAAAAAAAAAAAACATACAAAGCCTGTGTATTCCATCTATAAGGCATTATTAGACATATGTTGGAAGACATGTCTCATTTCTTTCGCTGATGTTCTTTGATTTGCTTGAACGGATATATGGTCGGAGGTAATTATAAATATTTTTTCGCTCTGTGTGCTATCATGAAGGAGACTGGAAGCCAGTGGTGTTTCACGTTATTCCAACTCCCTGAGGCTCTCACTTGTAAGCCAGATCTTCTTTTGGATAATGAGCACTCTATCATCCTCCTCTTGCTCGGAGTCTTGGTCTGCATCAGCTGTAGCCAGTGTCTCCCAGTGTAACATTTGGAGATACTTCTTTATGAACTCCACAACTGAAGGTTTATCGCGGACAATGATGAAACCTTTAGGCCTAACTATCCGGTCCATCTCAATCAATAGGTCCTCAGCACTGCAGCCTTTCCTTTCAATATCAGAGAAGACAGTCCAAGCATGAAGTAGATCATAAGTTCGTGGGTAGGTTGAGAAGGCTTCACACCTGCAGTTGCACCCAAACAAGGCATATCAGTAATAAGTACAATACAAGAAGGCATGAAATTTATCATCATATCTAGCATGGCCATATCCTCTGCAATGTCTAGTCCCCGTTTGACCAAGGTGACTTTCCTAAAGTGTCAGTCGCTGGCACGGTTGAAGCTCATTCGACCGAATTGTTGCATATTACGACAAATTGAGATGTTCGGCAGATCCAAGCTTGTTCGACCGAAGGCTTTATTGCAAGGTTTGGACTTTTCTTCTATATAAATAAACTAAAGATGGCTTTGGCCGCAGTTTATGTGTATTTTTCATCAATTTTAAATAAGAAATACTCAAAGGTCAAGTGCTATTCTATTTTGCCTCAATTCCTTGGTTTAATTCTTGGTTTTGGGAAGAATTGCGAATTTTGTGTGTTAATTATGTGACCTACTACACCACGCTGCATCAGAGAGATTCCATCGACTCTCGTTAGTGAAGCAAGCCTGAGATAATTAAGGTATTTGCACAAATGGTAGATAACTATATGTGGTGGTAAGCTATGTAATAAGAGTACATTAATTTTGCACTTGTGAGTGTTGTGTCCACATTAAGAAAATATAAAAGAAAAAAGTGCTTAATATACCTAAGTGGACCTTAGTCCATTAGCTTAGGCTTTTAGGCTAGAGTTGTGTTCAATTATGTATATTAATGTGCTCTTGGTAAAAACTCTATAACCGCTTTAATCTCCTAACAAATGGTATTAGAACCATGATTACTTTTCTGGAACGGGTGTATGGATGCATCAGGTTTAGAGTTGTGCCCCCACCCGCAACTCGGGGGGTTTAGAGTTGTGTCCGCCTCCATAACTCTTGACGTGAGACACTTTTGAAAATGTAAAAAGACTCACAAGTGAGGGGGAGTTTGGTCAATGTGAAGAGACTCACAAGTAAAGGGAAAAGTGTTGTGAGTGCACTTATGAGTATTGAGTCCCACATTGAGAAAATATAAAAGAAATGAGTGTTTAATATACTTAAGTGGACCTTAGCCAATTAGCTTAGGTTTTTAGGCTAGAGTTGTATTCAATTGTGTATATTAATGTACTCTTGGTAAAAACTCCATAACCGCTTTAATCTCCCAACAAATGGTATCAGAATCATGGTTACTTTCCTGTGACGGGTGTCTGGATGCGTCAAGTTTAGAGTTGTGCCTCCATCCACAACTCGGGTTTAGAATTGTATCTCCATCCGCAACTATTGACATAAGACACTCTTGGAAATGTAAAAAGACTCACAAGTGAAAGGGAGGTGGGTCAATATGAAGAGACTCACAAGTGAGGGGGAGATTGTTGTGAATGCACTTGTGAATGTTGTGTCCCACATTGAGAAAATATAAAATAAAAGAGTACTTAATATACCTAAGTAGACATTAGCCCATTAGCTTAGGCTTTTGGGTTAGAGTTGTGTTCAATTATGTATATTAATGTGCTATTGGTAAAAACTTCATAACCGCTTTATCTCCCAACAGAACTGAATAGAAGTCTAAATGCAGTCTTTTTGACACTGAAGACCACCAAGAAAATAACGATTCATAATCTTAAACAGTTATTATTATTTTTAGTAGTTTCCAAAGCAAATGAAGTATTAAAGACAGAAATTATGTTATCATTTTGCAAATAAACCTAGTCTTTTGTTTCTTGGTTAAATCAAATCGACATAGTCACTTATAACTTCTCAAAAAAAAAACTGTTAAAACATACCAGTTATGAACTGTGCCAATCAAGCCTCTGTCATACACTATCTTAAGAGTATTAGGTCCATCTTCTGGCACCACGTTCATAACCCAGACATCCTTGTTCTTCAGAGCAGCTGCAAATGAACCCATATTTGCCTTCATGTCCATCAAGTTCCTCAGGGGGTCGGACTTGATCTTCGAGCCCAAAAGATTCCAGTAATTGTCAACTCTTCGTTGCCAGACTTCCTGTACCACATCAATTTAGTAATATACCATGTTCTTGCATGTGTGTTTATCTTTACATAAAACAGATCGAGATTGTGTGAAAAATTACCGTGTCCTTCTCAAACGTTTCATCGGAATAGCCAAAATCAGCTAGACGGGGAGTTGGAGTCGTTAATCGAGCAGGCCAAGGGGCCAAACCGCTTCCTCTTGCTCTCTGGATTTCTGATCAGACCAACAAAATATTTTGTTAGTGCTTTTTCAGCTTCCAATGATAATTTCATGACATTATGGAAGACTATAATGCAGTACAACAAAATAAGGCCCTTTTATCTGCAAGCAAATGAAGCTTAGAGTATTACACGTTGCACAAACAAATATGGTGACCTTGTAATAATTCCCTCTTGCAAGTTCTCTAAACAGATGGAGGATGTACTTGATTAAATGTTAGCAATTCCAAAATGGGATAAACTACAATCAACCAGACTTCTTATAGTCTTTAGTTTCAATCATTTGAACCGATTCCCAGATTAAGTGACTTACTTCAACAGAGTATTAGGACCAATTAGACTTTTTTCAGAGCCAACCCCCTCCAGTCAACAGATCTCAAAAAGGTGCTAACAAGGAAAGGAATGCAGAAAGAAATCAATATATCAGAAAGTAGATGAAGACATTCTTGGTCATCCTAATTCTGAAGACTACATCTTGAGTCATAATGCAAATTTTCCCTCTTATCCAAGAACCATAGAACATGACAATAAGATAAAATCAAGCATGACTGCATATGCCTTCAGATTTCACATTTTCAGATATATGTGCAAACCAGTATAAAATCTAAAACCAGAGACATTAGTAATCAGAAACACCTATGCATCCCCTAAATACGTTGAAGAATTCCTGAAACAAACATACATAACAACAAAAGTTATAATAGCTTTTCTCATTTTGATTTTTGTGTTTTGTGCTTAACAGTATGCTCTGACTTTTCATTTTTATTAGTCCTGCAAATGAAAAATCAGAGAGATTAATTTATAGATAACAAATAGGGGAAACAGTACTAACGGTCAGAGTAAGGTGTGATGCAAGCTTTCATATGCACATCCCACACAGCATCTGGATCATCATCGGATCTGCAGAGGGGAGGATGAGTACCAGATTTTCTTCCCATGTAACAATCATTAGTCAGAGGCTTCACCCAAATTACAGTTTGGTTCATTTTAGCAGCTATTTTCCAACACATGCGTTCCACAAGGGCACTCATCTCTCCCCATATTCTCAGGTCCTCTTCATCCTGTGCATAGGCTTCAGGGGAAGAGTAGGCAAAATAGCCTCCTGGTCTGAGTAACCTATCCAGCTCAAGGAGAAGGATGCCATCCCTTTGAAGCCAATCAATCCGACAGCGAGAGCAATGTGCAAATTCAAAAGATCTACTTGGGTAAGGGAGTCTCTTTGTCCCTAAAACCCCAAGGTACGCAGGAATTCCTCTCTCTAAGGCAAACTGGATTTGGTTTTGATGAACATCATTCGGTGCTAATGACATTGCAATAATATCAGAGGAAAGCAGGTATCCTCCAAAACTGGCAACTCCACAACCAACATCAAGGACTGTTCGGATCCTCCCCTCATTGTTTAAATTGTTTTTTGGAAACTTGAGCATCTGCCAGTTTAAACCATTGAAAAGAGTCATATTTTAGATGATTGATATTTTCCCCCCTACTGTGGAAGACAATTTGACTTACATTAGCAATTAATGCAATGTACTTATCAGCTCCATAATGGAAGTGAGTTCCTCCTCCAGGAAAGGCAATCTTTTCACCTTTGACAACCATCCAGTTCTGGTCAGACTTCTCAGTTGCAAGGTGGGTATGAGGTATATTTGCTTTCCATACCTCATCTCTGCTTTTTGGCCATCTGATTGGTATCTGTTTCCACAAAGAACAACAGAAACTAGTAATGCATTTTTACCTCTATCTGGATGCCAAACAATATGAAGTCCTCAATGTTAGAATATTAATTTAAATCGATTAAGTTTACCATTTTCTATCAACTTAAGCTAGTGATGAATTAACGTGATATCAAAGCAAAGATTTTGAGTTCAAAATTATCTCCGTCATTTACCTGTTATTTCAGTTAAGTTTCCTATCAGGTTAAGCAAGGAATTTACTTAATTGACTTACAGAAGCAACTAATTGACTTACACAAGCAATTAATGCAATGTAATTATCAGCTTCTAATACAAGCAGTGATTTAACACTCAATTCCATTTAACAAAAAAGAGTTGAGTAAGACTTTTCACCTTGTACCCTGGTGGAGGAGGAATCAGACAATTATAGCGTCTCTCCGGCACCGGGCAGTGTCTCTCATAGTGTTCCATCAGGGCTAGATCCAACTTCAACCTTGTCTGGTATATGAGATTCCTGTCTAAGCAAGGAATCAACTCCGAAAGCCGACCATCACAAACCTTCAACATGAGATTTAGAAGCAAACTCACAGTAATTATAAGTTCAATTTACACAAGAACATACTAAGAATCTGTAATTATAAGCTCAGCGATGTATAAACTCACTGGAATGCTCTTTAGCACAACACCAGCTTCGCCAGCATCATCATCCCCACCCCAATAAGAAGAACCAAATTTTTTTAAGGAATTTGTGCCATACGCTAAAGCAGATGAACCATCTTTTCGAGAATAAATGTAAAGAAAACCGCAGAAGATCACTAAAACGACTACTGCAATAACCAACGGATTCTTTTGGTTCCCATGAGCTCTTCCCCTCATCATCGTCACAGCGAAGAAACAACCACCCGTCTACTGTGACCTCAACATGCAGAAGCTCAAGATCCAAACTTTACAATCCGATTGACTGATTGTTAAAAACCCAATACAAAGTTTTACCCACCAAGCCTCAAAACGATTCCATTGCAACAATTAGACCCCAGAAGGGATAAAAAGTTGCATGAAAACTGAGTATCAAGAACTTATCAAGAAACTGAGTTTATATATAGCATGAATGTCTGATTGATATCATATACAACGCCGCATAAACAAAGCAGAATAGTGAGAGCGAAGTAGGGGGGGTAAAAGAAGGGAAGAGTAATCCTAAAATGGGATCAAATGAAAAGCACCGACAAGTGCCAGCTATTAATTGCCAAGCCAGAAAAAAGCAGCCATGAAAGGGATTGACGAAAACCCAGCTCAAAAGGCATTACGTCATGGATTATACCTTGGTCACTGAATCAAAAGCTCAATCATCCTTTTATCTTTATTTATTTATTTTTATTTATTAAAAACAAAAAAAAAAACAAAAAAAGTGTCGGCAATATGTCAGTTATTCTTGCAGTTCAGTTAATTCTTGTTGTTATTAACTCTGTAAATCAAAAGCTTAATGTGTTGATGATGACTGTGTATTGGCACGTCAACATTCGGTTACCCAAGACAAGACTTGTCTCTACTCTGTGAGTGTCACTGTGCCATTGCCATCCGCAGCCTAAAACTTTAAGAAATTTAGAATATGGGATTTTGATTTATCTTTCAGTAATTATTGTAGTGTTGATAGCAATTTAGGCAGAAAATTGTTGGAATTAGAATCCCTTTCAATAAAATGTTTGTTCTGCCTCACAAAATTTTTGAAGTTACATCTATGCTTTTTAGTTTTAAAAAATAAAATAAAGATCAGAAATTCAAAATAAGTTTTTAAAAAAGGAAATAAAATAATAATTTATTTTTAAAAAAAAGACCGACAGCTTGTTGAATACCCGTGACCAGAAAATTAGTAAGAGTCCAGTGTGGGATTAAAAATTACTTTGAGTATTTAAAAAGTTGTGTTAAATAAAAGCTGATATGTTTGATAAATAATTTCAAAAGTACTTCTTTGACTTGTTTATTATAAAAATGATCAAAATGTATTTTTAACAAAAGATTAAAAATAAAGCTTTTGGTAAAATGCGTTTTTTACTTAAAAACTATATTTTTCAAACACAATCTCAAACATGCTCTAAATTTAAACCCACATACATGGCGAGATCATTGTTTTTCTTTTATCTTCTATTCTTTTTTAATTTATTGAATGGGGGTATTTTGGTCACTTTAGTTTTCTTCATTTAGGAATTTTATTTTTTTAAAAAAAAAAAAAAAAATCTTAAGAGATGAAGTAATTGAAATGTCACATTACAAAATTTTTAAAGTTAAGAAGATCTTAAAAAAAAAAAAGTTTTGTAGTTTAACAGAATAATTGAAGTTTTCCTAATTGTAAATTTATGACTTAGCAAAAAATTCACATGTCACTCTTAAATTACCACCCAATTGACAATGTTCTCCAAAATTTTCATGAATTGTGATAAAATGTCTTCCTTAAACTACTAAAAAATTAATAATATGTTTAAAATACATGATTTCAAAGGGCAAACCATAATTTTAAAGACAAAACTGTGATTTTGCCAAATACTTAATTACGTTATTAAAAACAATGTTTTCATTAATAAAACTGCTAATATGGTTGTACCCGAATGAAAAGACATCACTAATTAACCTCCAAAACAAGAAAGGAACTCCCACCAATTACCAAATATCAGTAAATAACTGAATTTTGTTCTTTAATTTTGTTTTATATATATATATACATTAAAACAATGGCAACTAGCAGCAACATAAGAACAGCAAAAGCAATGGCAACTCACAGTAGCTTAGTGGTTTTCTTACTTGTATTAGGGTTTACGGCCATGGTCCCATGAGCCTTCATCTCAGGAAGCAAATAACATTAATTCTAAACGTGTAGGCATGCAGTAACGTTACACACGATTTGTGCACATTGTTAACGACATGAGCGGCGGACAAAAATTGTTCATTCACTGCAACTCCAGAGACGATGATCTGGGCATGCACAATCTCTTTGAGTTTCCGACCAAACTTCTGGGGGACAACGCTTTACTAGTGGTGCTACATGCGCGCCGACAATAATGTTCATGCAGCACGTACTCAACGTGTTTTGGGATGATACCAATGGCTGGCTTTCAACTAGATGTGACCAGAGCGATTGCATTTGGATTGCAAAATATGTCAGAATTTACTTGCAAAACGTCTCAGAAGACCATTTATAATAAGATTGAGCTTATTCACAAATGGGAACAAGGATACTAAGGGCCCATTTGTTTCGTGGAATACATTCCTGGAATAGAATGACTATTTCTATAGAATGATTATTCTTTTGTTTGGTAAGAGTCTATTCCTAGCTAAGAATAGTAATTCCCATAAGAATCACTAATCAGTCTAATCCCTTACACACAGGAATGCAAAATATGTCGGAATTTACTTGCAAAACGTCCCAGAAGACCATTTATAATAAGATTGAGCTTATTCACAAATGGGAACAAGGATACTATGGGCCCATTTGTTTCGCGGAATACATCCCTGAAATGAAATGACTATTCCTATGGAATGATTATTCTTTTGTTTGATAAGAGTCTATTCCTAGGAATATGGGAATCACTAATCAGTATAATCCCTTACACACAGAAATAGTCATTCCTCTAAAAAATGAGAAGAATAGTTATTCCTAAGTGTAATTACAATATTTTTTTTAAAATAAGAAAAACCATTTTTTATTTTTTTATTTTTTTTTCTCTCAAACTTAAAATAAATAAATAAATAATAAAAACTAAAAAATGTTAAAAGCAAAAA
>CM017321.1:37281949-37448259 GCA_006937295.1 Carpinus fangiana
ATGCGTTTTTTACTTAAAAACTATATTTTTCAAACACAATTTCAAACATGCTCTAAATTTAAACCCACATACATGGCGAGATCATTGTTTTTCTTTTATCTTCTATTCTTTTTTAATTTATTGAATGGGGGTATTTTGGTCACTTTAGTTTTCTTCATTTAGGAATTTTTTAAAAAAAAAAAAAAAAAAAAAAAATCTTAAGAGATGAAGTAATTGAAATGTCACATTACAAAATTTTTAAAGTTTAGAAGATCTTAAAAAAAAAAATTTAATAAAAAAAGTTTTGTAGTTTAACAGAATAATTGAAGTTTTCCTAATTGTAAATTTGCGACTTAGCAAAAAATTCACATGTCACTCTTAAATTACCACCCAATTGACAATGTTCTCCAAAATTTTCATGAATTGTGATAAAATGTCTTCCTTAAACTACTAAAAAATTAATAATATGTTTAAAATACATGATTTCAAAGGGCAAACCATAATTTTAAAGACAAAACTGTGATTTTGCCAAATACTTAATTACGTTATTAAAAACAATGTTTTCATTAATAAAACTGCTAATATGGTTGTACCCGAATGAAAAGACATCACTAATTAACCTCCAAAACAAGAAAGGAACTCCCACCAATTACCAAATATCAGTAAATAACTGAATTTTGTTCTTTAATTTTGTTTTATATATATATATACATTAAAACAATGGCAACTAGCAGCAACATAAGAACAGCAAAAGCAATGGCAACTCACAGTAGCTTAGTGGTTTTCTTACTTGTATTAGGGTTTACGGCCATGGTCCCATGAGCCTTCATCTCAGGAAGCAAATAACATTAATTCTAAACGTGTAGGCATGCAGTAACGTTACACACGATTTGTGCACATTGTTAACGACATGAGCGGCGGACAAAAATTGTTCATTCACTGCAAGTCCAGAGACGATGATCTGGGCATGCACAATCTCTTTGAGTTTCCGAGCAAACTTCTGGGGGACAACGCTTTACTAGTGGTGCTACATGCGCGCCGACAATAATGTTCATGCAGCACTCAACGTGTTTTGGGATGGCTTTCAACTAGATGTGACCAGAGCGATTGCATTTGGATTGCAAAATATGTCGGAATTTACTTGCAAAACGTCTCAGAAGACCATTTATAATAAGATTGAGCTTATTCACAAATGGGAACAACGATAAGGGCCCATTTGTTTCAATCCTTGGAATACATTCCTGGAATAGAATGACTATTCTTATAGAATGATTATTCTTTTGTTTAGTAAGAATATATTCCTAGCTAGGAATAATAATTCCCATGAGAATCACTAATCAGTCTAATCCCTTACACACAGGAATGCAAAATATGTCGGAATTTACTTGCAAAATATCTCAGAAGACCATTTATGATAAGATTGAGCTTATTCACAAATGGGAACAAGGATACTAACAGCCCATTTGTTTTGCGGAATACATCCCTGAAATGAAATAACTATTCCTATGAAATGATTATTCTTTTGTTTGGTAAGAGTCTATTCCTAGGAATAGGAGAATCACTAATCAGTATAATCCATTACACACAGAAATAGTCATTCCTCTAAAAAATAAGAGGAATAACTATTCCGAAGGGCAATTACAAGATATTTTTTAAAATAAGAAAAACCATTTTTTATTTATTTATTTTTTTCTCTCAAACTTAAAAAAAATAAAAAAAATAAAAAACTAAAAAATGTTAAAAGCTAAAAAAGAAAAAGAAAAAGAAAATAGATGGTTGGCCGACCACTCCAATCCATAAAAGGCCTTGGCGCCACCCCCAGAGGGCCACGACGAGGTTCTCTGGGGGTGGCGCGGCCACCCCTAGTGCATGTTGTGGGTGGCCGGCTACCCATTTGATTTTTTTTTAGTTCAACTTTTTTTTTTTTGAAAAATTGAGTTTTAGAAAAATTAGAAATCAAATGGGCATTTTAGTCATTTTAGTTCAATTCCAATTATCAAATATGTGTTGCTACCAAACTAAAGAATTTGAATACTTATTCCATTCCAACATTTTATATTCCTAGTAATACCTATTCCTTTTCCCAATGGAATACCCATTCCCCAAACCAAACGGGCCTAAATGCTGAAGCTCATCAATATAAATTATTATCAAATAATATGATGTATATATAATTTCCTTAATAGTAATTTATATACTATTTATCACATTCATGTGGGTATGTTTTACACTTATTTATGGCTTGTCGATCGGGATGTTAAAATGATTGTAGCAAAAAGAGTTGCATCTGGATCAGTAATTTGAAAAATCATTTGACAAGTTTTTGCTGAGTTTACCAACCAAATGTAAAAAAGAAACATTTTTAATCTCTAACATTCTCCCTCGTCTTAATAAATAATATTTAAATGAAATATAGAAAGTGAATAGCTAAAATAGAGAGTCGTGTATATATATATATATATATAGGTGATTTAGAAAAATCGGTGGCTAACATAAATAAATGTAATTTTTTAGTTAAATGGAGAGCAAAATTGTTGAGCCGAATATGAATGCAATAAATAAACCAAAAAAAAAAAGCTAAATTTGTAAATTTGCTTAGCATCCGGTCAACCAAGTAATTGTATCTTATAATTAAGTTTATTGGAGTGGTTGTATCAATCATAAAGAGCTTTTACAAATTGGATTGAAAATATTATATAGGGAAATTGTGGGGGTGGTATATAACATTATTTTTATCGTATTTCTAGAAATAAAAAACTAACAAATTTATTAAAAAAAAGTAAGTAAAAAAATCACGTTTTTATTTTATCACTACTATTTCATAGGGGTGTCAACCCGGTCTCGATTCTCAGTTATTGGCCAAAATTGGGAACCAGAACCGGGGTGCCCCGGTTATTGGTTTTTGGCAACTGGAACCGGGTAACCAAAACCCAGTTAACCGGCCGGTTTCGGTTTGTAACCGGTTATCCGGACCGGGTAACCGATTTTTAAAAAATAATTTATTTTGGGTTAATTTAATAATATTTTCCTCTATCCTTCACACAAACACATCATTAATCTCAAAAATTAAGAATATAGAAACATAGGTTCACACACTGAGGATAGAAGCAAAAAACATAAAAGCAAAAAAAAAAATATTAATAGATATATATATATAAGCACCCGATTACCTGGTTATAACTTATAACCAGGTGCCAAAAACCTGGACCAGAATCGGGGTCCTCAGTTTTTGATTTTTTCTAATCGGAACCAGTTCCCCAATTTTTCGGTTTCCTGGTTCCAATCTTAGTTTTCCAGTATTTTTTTGACACCCTTACTATTTCATTATGCCAACATAACATATCTTATCACTATTCACATGGGCCAAGATGTATGCTCTCGCATATGCCAACATATCATACTGACAACTTGATGGACACAATTTGCTGCCAGAGCTCAGGCTTTACTACCAAACTGCCTCAACGATTCATGGCCCATGGGCTCAAGCCCTAACTTCGTCCATTTTAGCTGCATTTGTTTGTCATTCAATGGACAAGGATCCTCAAATTAAGTTGTCATTCAAATTTGGATAGTGAAATTTCAAACCAAATCTCAAAAATTTGTTCATTTAAAATTGAGATTTAAAAAGTAAAAAATACTCATTTTGAAATCGCAGGCAACGAGCCTTTTTTTAAAAAGGCGCGATTTTTAAATGTTAAACTGTAATTTTAAATATCAAATAGTTAACTATATTTTTAAAGATTTAGGCAAAATGTTGTGTCACGGTTTCTTTTGTCTACATGCTTAAGTCTGCAGTCCTTTGTTTGGTCTTGCATCTTTATCCTCCTTATGCCCATCTCTTTCTCACACCACTCCACCTAAAACAAATAAAATAAATAATTGTTGTTTGTAAGGTTAATACTTTTTAGATTATATATATATATATTGACATAAAGATTAAAATATTTTTGAGTGTTTATGTTTTGAATTGTTTATTAATATTTTTGTTTTTTCTTTTTCTTTTTAAATTCATAAAAGGAAAGCAAACATGATAAGTCATCGTCTCACGAATATGGCAATTCAACTGTCTCACAAAAGGGGCAATCCTTATCAANTCTTGCATCTTTATCCTTCTTATGCCCATCTCTTTCTCACACCACTCCACCTAAAACAAATAAAATAAATAATTGTTGTTGTAAGGTTAATACTTTTTAGACTATATATATATATAGAGAGAGAGAGAGAGAGAGAGATTGACATAAAGATTAAAATATTTTTGAGTGTTTATGTTTTGAATTGTTTATTAATATTTTTGTTTGATTTTTTTTTTTTTTTAATTCATAAAAGGAAAGCAAACATGATAGGTCATCATCTCACGAAGACGGCAATTCAACCGTGTCACAAAAGGGGCAATCCTTATCAATGATATTATAATAATTGAGCGAGATGCTTGATCATGGTTTTAATGAAAGTCTAAAATAAAAATACAATCCATCAAGCGAACATTTTGAGCTTCCTCTCTCATAGTTGGTCTAAAAAATTAACAAAAAATACCAATTATGTGTTGTACAAGATTTAACAAACTCAACTCAATCATAAGAGACGTTCACCTCATCCTCAAGCATGTGATTTTGTAGACAACATTTAACATTTGTGGCAATGTCAATTCTTTCACACATAATCTCACGAGATGGGTTGGCCCCAATTTGTCGCAATGTCTTTTAACATTGTCTTGGTTGGGAGGTGAATAATGTTTTCTACATTGTTGGCACAAGTTGGGATTTTCTGGTTAATACACTATAATCATATTATTATTATTATTGAAATAAATATTCTAGATGTATTAATAAAAAAAAACAAATAACTCAAATATATATAAAAGGAAATCATTCATGTGACTTCCTACTTTGCTTGGGTGTGAAAAAGATGATGTATTTATATAGAATATGCTCTCTCTAAATGGTATGAGGTCTTTCTANACAATCCATCAAGCGAACATTTTGAGCTTCCTCTCTCATAGTTGGTCTAAAAAATTAACAAAAAATACCAATTATGTGTTGTACAAGATTTAACAAACTCAACTCAATCATAAGAGACGTTCACCTCATCCTCAAGCATGTGATTTTGTAGACAACATTTAACATTTGTGGCAATGTCAATTCTTTCACACATAATCTCACGAGATGGGTTGGCCCCAATTTGTCGCAATGTCTTTTAACATTGTCTTGGTTGGGAGGTGAATAATGTTTTCTACATTGTTGGCACAAGTTGGGATTTTCTGGTTAATACACTATAATCATATTATTATTATTATTATTGAAATAAATATTCTAGATGTATTAATAAAAAAAAAACAAATAACTCAAATATATATAAAAGGAAATCATTCCGGTGACTTCCCACTTTGCTTGGGTGTGAAAAGATGATGTATTTATATAGAATATATTCTCTCTAAATGGTATGAGGTCTTTCTAGGAGTAGACCCAATACTAAAATCGTGCGGACTTAACTCAAAACTAACAATATCATATCATTTAGGACGAAGCGTTACAATTCCAATATCATTAATTGATGAATGATACATCACATAACATCACATAACAAAAACTCTTAAAAAATTATAATCGAAGTTATAAAATTATAAGTCATAAATACATATAAACCATCCTTAAAACGCAAAAATAATTGTCACCTATATATCATATTACAGTACTTTTTTATTTTATTTTTTTAAAAAAAAGAAAAAAAGAAAAGAAGAATAAAGGGCAAAAACGGTATGTTCTGATTGTGCCTTGGCTGTCTCTTCATTACAGTTGACCTTTCAAGCACTCCCTTCAAACCCACGTCTCTCTCTCTCCCTGTGCTCCTTTGATATTGATACCTTCCCTTTCCTTCGTTCGCACATTCTCTGAAGGAACTCACAGTCCCATCACACAGACAAAACCCAGAAAGAAAAAACGATGTCGTTTAACCAGCAACAGCCAGAGGATGACGACGAAGAGGCCCTGGAACAGACCCTCCTTGTGGTCCGCGAGGTCGCTGTCTACAAAATCCCTCCCCGCCCCACCTCCGGCGGGTACAAGTGCGGCGAGTGGCTCCAGTCCGATAAGATCTGGTCCGGCCGCCTACGGGTCGTGTCATGCAAAACCCGGTGCGAGATCCGGCTCGAGGACCCGGCCTCCGGGGACCTCTTCGCCGCATGTTTCGTGCAGCCGGGCCAGCCCCGCGAGAGCGCGGTGGAGACCGTATTGGACTCGTCGCGCTACTTCGTGCTCCGGATCGAGGACGGCCGGGGCAAGCACGCCTTCGTGGGGCTCGGCTTCGCGGAGCGTAACGAGGCGTTCGACTTCAATGTCGCGCTCTCCGACCATGAGAAGTACGTGAGGAGGGAGCACGAGAAGAGGGAGGGTGGCGGTGGTGGTGGGGAGGCCGATGATAGAGATACCCAAATTGATATTCATCCCGCTGTGAATCATAGATTGAAGGTAAGAACCTCGTGTTTTTCTGGGAAATGATTTCAGAGTTTTTGGTTTTTTTGGTGGAATTGCGACATTGAGTGTAGCGGGTGATGTTTGTTTATGCGAAAGTTTGTGTCTTGGAGTAGGAGAATGTCTGCTTTAGTACAATAGGTGTTGTGTTCTTTGTGAAGTTTCATGTGTTGGATTAGTGCAATGTGTGATTTGGTGTAGTAGGTGATGTGCATTTGTTGAAAAAAAATGCAAATTTTGGATAGAAGAATGTGATATTACTTATTTTTGGCATAATGAGTGTTGTGGGTTTTGTCTATTTAGCAGCATTGTATATTTTGGAGTAGGAGATTGTGTATTATTTAGTATTGCAGTGCTGTGGGTTTTGCAGAGAGTCTGGGTTAGAGTTTATTTTCATGTATGTTCTGTTATGGCTTTGGGATGGTGACGAGTTGGAGGATACAATCTCTCCCCTCCAATCCTTGACGTTCTCTTCAAGGCCATATCTTTTGCAATGACCGAGGAAAAGTGTTAGCCTCATCGGAGCTATTACTCTAAAATGACTAGTCACCATCGCTCAAACAATAATAGTTAATTTGGAGCTTATCTAAAATCCCTTATAAACAAAGGAAAAATTGGAACTTGAAGAGAGGGGGACAAAACTTAAATAAAAATAAATAAAATAAAATTGGGTGGGGGGGTACAAATAAATTTTCAAAGAGGATACTCATAAAAATATATATATTTTGGGGGTGGTTTGGCCCCTGCTTATAAAGCCTAGTATCTCCTTAATAAGAAATCAATGTGGAATTTAGCACCCATTAGTGTATTTATAAACCACACATTCTATATGAGCTATTTATCTTCTCAATATGGAATTGGGGTGTTACAATACTCTTGCTACATTTATAAGTACATGCCACATTTGTCTTCATAACTCTGCGAGTGGCCCTTTTTCTTCAACCTCATTTTGTGCCACTTTATATGGGCTTAAATTGTGTCTTTGGCTCTCTTTTTTAGAAGGAATTGACTTTATTCTGATTTATATTATAGGAAGGTGAAACGATCCGGATAAGTGTGAAGCCCAAGCCATCTGGTGGAACTGGTATGCTCTCAGCTGCTGGTCTAGCAGGAGGGCTTTCTGGAACTGCAAAGCCTAAAGCTTTGAGCCTTGCCCCGCCACCCAGTGGGGCAGGAAAAATCAGGTCTCCGCTCCCTCCTCCTCCAAATGATCATGTGGTTGCTCGGATGACCTCTGCCAGTCAACATGGTGATGGTCTCAAGGGGCCTAAGGAAAATGTGAGGCATTCTAATGATCCATTGTCAGACCTTTCTCCACTTGAGGTTTGCCTCTGATCCTTCATCACTCATTCGCATCCTTTTCTTACACATGGTTTGCTTCACATGTTATGAAAACTTAAATCCCAGTATGCTTGTTATAACCATCCTGAGACGTAACATCTGGCTGTTTAATTTTGCCCTGATCTCTTTAATTAAAAAGAATCACTTGCTTTCTGTTCCCCAACACATAGGTAGGGAATCTTGTTTTGCAGAAAGAAGGCACGGTGGTCTTCTTATGGCTGACCATATTCATTCTCTGCTAGAGATTATGAAAAAATTACTAGAAGATTTGAGTAAGTGCCAAATTAGTTGAAGATTTCAGTAATAATATTATGATTTTACTCATAAAAAAAAAAAGATATTACAATTTCAGTTGTTATTATCCAGAAGCAACATAAAAATTATGGTTCGCCCTTAGCAAGATTGGTGAAACTGTGGTGATCATTTAAGATATTTTTTCACGTGGACAACCACATTGATTTCTTGGTTATAGATCGTGAAGAAGTGCTTGTGATTTACTATGGTTCTCATGTAGATGGAGTTAGGAATGATACTTTGGAGCTTTTCAGAACTTTTGGCAGTATTGACTGCTAGTAATAGTGCAGCAGGATTCTTCAGTTTTATACCTGTTGAACTTCATTGTGGCTTGGTGTTTGGATTATAGAATTTACATATGAATCGCATATCATAATGGATGTTCTTTGCATTTCTGACTTGCATGCACTTCTTTACCTGTATAGGGCACATCTTATTTATCTTTCGATATTGATATTGATATCTTTGTGTTATTGGAACTTGACACTTGGTTATAAATTATTAGTGAAGCCTGTGTGGAGAAATGGCACCTTGACATATTTTCTAATATCATGTTTTGTAAATGTAATCATGTCAAGTTACATGAGATGCCCGAGTAATTTTTCTTATATGTTACAATTCTTTTAGGGATCTCTATATGGTCAAATTCGTGTGCTATGTTAATATAGGAACCATACACTAATTGAAATCTGTTGCTTACCTGCTTTTAAGTACTCAACTTGCTGTGCTACTATACTGGTAGGAACCATCTGGTGTTAAATGCAAATCTGAAAGCTCTAATCTATCAGAATTAGTTTTTTTCTTACTTCAATGAACTTCTATATATGCTTGTTTGTTTTCATGTGGTAGATACACTTCTTCCCTGACACAAAGCATTGCAGTTACCATCATATAAAGCCTTTGGTTAGTCTTGCTACATGGGGCGGCTGAGTAGTATATCTTAGATATTATGATTCTCTGAGGGATTATTGATTTGTGGTTGTTATATGGCCACTGGTTTCCTTTGTTTATCCAAGTAGGATATGCTTATAAACTCCGTTTCATACATGTGTTTCAGTCCTAACCTTTCCATTCTAGTCACATGGGATCTAATCCTAAAGGATAGCTCAATTGGCTAAGGATCACGCCTCATGAAGCGAGGTCGTTGGTTTGAATTTCTCATTTCCCCTCTCCTTGGGGCCAATTATATATATATAAGTCACACGGGATCTGAATTTAAATCTATTATTTTCTACTCCAGTGAACTTATGTCCTTGCTTGCTTGGGTTCATTTGGTTGATGGACTTCTTCTCTAACATAAAGCATAACTTTCCTAATTATCCCCAACTTTACTAAAATTTACCCCTTTTTTAAAACTAATATTTAGTAAAAGCCCTAGCATACTGAACTTGGTAATTTCGGGTCTATGTGTATATGTGAACAATGTGTTTATAGCACATTGCTTGTTGGGATTTGCAGAGAAATCTTCCTTCGGCAACTGGATCAGGATCGGCAAAGACCACTGCTTCAGGATGGGCGGCTTTTTGATTGTGTGAGCATTTATTAATTGCGATTGAGATCTGTGTTTGATGTGTTCTTCAGAAGAAGTATTTAAAAAAGGAAAAAAAAAAAAGAGAAAATAACAAAGAGAACGAGAAAAGTAGAAAGCACAAGGTACCTAATTCTTCCATATCCCTGGAAATATATCTGTATGCCTCTTTTGTCCTGCTTGAGCTTGTAAGTTCTTAACTTTATATAATATAGAGATTTATTTTTCTTCTATATGGTTGATTGGCTGATATGCCCTATTGTAAACTGAAATGTGTGTATCTATGGGCCATCTATTAACTGTAATTAGGGTTGATACATAAAGGCACAATTAAGGCTATTAATCAGGCACATTTCTTGACTAATTGAAAAATGACCAGATTGGATAACCCTGGCAAAATCTGGAAATGAGAAGTGGTGGACAGACAGTTTCTTCAACTCAATTTATAAAATTTTCATGTGTCTCTTAATATGTGAGAAGTGCATATTTTTTTAATAGCATACAAGATTCTCTTGTTAGAGAGCTGTTATTGGATTTGGGTAAATTGTATCCTTAACTGAATTAGCAATACTAGAAATTACATTTTTATTTCACAATGTTGACACGTGACTATTTCAACCAACTTTTGGATTAGTAAAAAAAATAAATAAATTAAGGGATGGACGGGATTGCCACGGTGGTATTGTAAAATAAAAATGTGGGATATAACATAATCCAATTGAATTGTTTCTTGGTGATGGTTGAAAATTTGGGTCGGTGAAAGTTTGGAAATTGATGTATGAGTTTATGGTTTCTGTTTATGAATTGGTAGATAATTTTTCCTTCCTCGATGCTCTGAAGCACAAAAGCAGATTGACTATAATCAGGATGTTGAGCTTCCAGGCTTTGGCATGACCTTCAATTTAAATTCACCTGGACACGGAGGGGTTCAAAATTCTCCCCTCTTAATAGGCGAAAAAGTTGTACAGATTATAGAACCTAATACATGAGTGGCAAAATTTGTTGTGTTTTTGTTTGTTTCCCTTTCCTTTTTCCTGAAGTTTATAGAGAAATATATATATATATATACACACACACATACACATGGGCTTGAAAGATTATGCACATGAAAGGAAGAAATATGACCAATATGGGTTTCCTTGTTAGAAGGTTGCACAAAGATATCTGAATAATGCTTGAAGTTTCTCATGTGTCATTTTAAGAATAATGTGGCTTCAAAAATCACCATTAGGCTTGTGATTGATCATTATTGAATTTTGATTAAATTGTGATTTTAAAGGTTATCCCATTTTTGGAGGGACACAAGAGTAATTTCTAAAACTACACTAAAAAACTAGTGAAACAAGCAAGAAAGTGAGAAAAAGGTAGAAGTGCAAGAAAGTGAGAAAAAGGTAGAAGTGCCTTACACTTAGATATTTCGTAGCAATCAATTAATCAAAGAATATGCAATGCAACAATCACTTTATACACCAACCAGAATTTTGTCTATAACAAGAGGATACAATTTGAGAAGTGGCAAATCCCAAGGTAACAAGACCAGCAAAAAATAATGTGAAATCATATATATACCTCCCAATGGCATGGTTGAAAGTTAAAGAAACGTCTACATATTAAAATGGGAAAACTTCACAAGGACATGCTTCAATGTGTTTTGAAAAGAACCTCATAAAGTTCGAAAACTCTTATTTTACCTCGAACTTTTAATTGGATGTAATCTCTGTTAGGGTTTGACGTTAAACATAAATTAAAATGGATGAAATGACCTTTATACCTTTACAACTTTTATAAAATTTCAAATTTACATTTAATTTCACATTAATTTTTTTTTTTATTTTTAAAAAAACAACAACAACAAAAAGCTGAGGGTATTTTTCTATTTTTCTAATGGAATTGAGGAGATTATATCAAATTAGAAATTTGAGAGGTGATATTGAGAATTTTTTAAATTAGGAGAATTTTCCTCAAAACGTGTGAAAGTTCAAGGAATTTTTATGAAGTTAACCCTATTAAAATCTACCTAGATACACCACAAATATTTATAAGGAACAATAAGAAAGACGGCTAAATTCAAATTTATACAAATAAAAAGATTGCAAAATCTGTCTATATGATTGTACCAATTTGCAATAAGCTTTCTATGGTTTAAAAGTAGTTTACAACTTCTTGTGGTAAGCATAAATGACAAACAATCCTATAGTCCAAACTTCTGTTTGAAATTTTGATAGAATTTGTTGTTGAATCACCTTTGAGTCTTGAAAGTACTTTGACTGCCCCTTGGATAGGGGTGTCAACCCGGTCCGGTTTCCTGGTTTTTGGCCAAAATTGGGAATCAAAACCGGGGTACCCTGGTTCTTGATTTTGGGAAACCGAAACCGGGAACTAGAGTCCCGGTTACCGACCGATTCCAGTTTGTTCCTGGTCTAGTAACCGGTTTTTTGAAAAATTGTTTTTTTTTTTGGGTTATTTTAGGTATTGAGCCTAAAATAAGCCCAGTTTTTGCACACAATTGGCCAATTTTTTAAAAAATTATTAGTTTTTTTGTCCAATATGTTTTTTTTTTGTTTTTTAATTTTTGTCCAATTTGCCTTTTTGTCCATTTTTACCATCATTTATCTCCTTTAATTGTTTAATAATCACCCCATAATCAAAGAAAGTTTCCTTTTCCTTTTTTATTTTTTGATGAATAAGCATTAAGCAACTTTATTAACAAACAAATCAAATAGCCAAATACACATCACTATTATAAAGGCATCGACTCTTTTGTATATTACTCTAAGTAATGATATATATATATATATGTGTGTGTGTGTGTGCGTGCGAGAGCGCGCATTGGGTGCCAAAAACCGGGACCGAAACCGGGGTTCCTGATTTTTGGTTTTTTTGCAACCAGAACCAGCTCCCTAGTTTCTCTGTTTTTTTTACACCCCTACCCTTGGGCCATGGCCAAAAATGGGATGGTTAGATCACCCCTTAGATTTTCTTATTTATTTTTTATTTATATTTTTATTATATGGGACATGTGCGGTATTATTATTAGCCCTAGTGTGACATTTTGATGGTTTTCTGTCGAAATTTCAACGTAAGTTAGAATTAGGGATTTAATTGTCATTCAAAGTGTTAAATCACTTTTTAAACCCTAAAGAGCTTATTGTTCATCTATAAGAACTAATTTTGCACTCTAAGGAAAATATGGAAAACAATGAGCTCAGAGCTGTAACCTCCTTTCCGTTTATAATGATGTCAAACAAGCATGATGGCAACCCAAGCCAAGCATGATTGAACATTTTGGATGAATTTTAGAAGTCTCAAAAAAAAAAAAAAAAATCTACATTTTGTACTGTACAGCAAAAGATTGTTCAGTGAATCAGTGTGGTCTGAATCAGAAAGTGCCAAAAATGACCGAGAAACTGCAAAGAGGACTTTCTTGTCACCTTTGCCTGTCACTGAAAAACTGGAAGAAACAATGATCAACTGGGGAAACGACTAAGCAGTTATGAACATGGCTGCAGATCCTTGAAATATTTGTATGATTATTTCTGTAGATACTCTGGTTTTAGAACCCAATGCGATTCATTCAGGTCTTTCGCTAGTGTTGCTATTTCCTTCAAAAGATTCTTAAACAAGGGTAGATCCTCGGCGGGTATCCTCTCTTTGAAGTGCTGCACTATGCTGGCTGAAGTGGTTCTTCCACCTCTTTGTTGCATAAATGTACAGATCTGACGTATCAAAACTTCCGGCTGCACTCTAGCTTTGTTCTTTGATGGTCTAGAAGGCCCAGCATCAGCAGATCTTGCCTCGTTTCGAGAACTTTTTTTCGATGATGAGGAATCCTCCAAGGCAGGGTCGCTTTGTGTACCTATTCCTATTGGATAAACCTCGGATCCATGGAGAGTGCCCCCTCCACACAGAACCTCATTATGAGAACTTGAAGCCAACTGTTGTTCAAGTCCAGCACCAACAGCTCTTTCTTGGGTACTTCGTATTCTAGCTAATAGTTCGGCTGAAGATAGTGCCTTCCCTGCGGATGCCCCAGCTGCAATTCCATTTATACTGTTGGTTCCAGTGCTGGACAATTCATTGAGCGATTTAGTATTATTTGTCAACTGAGAGTTCATAGTTGAACCAAACTTTTGACGCATAGATGATGGTGCACCAGCAGTCCCGGATTTCCCGGTCCATGTTGGGACAGAAATACTGTCACGACTACGGAGCATCCGTGACTGGCGCAATGCTTCTGCTGCTCTTTGTGCAACTTGGGAAGCTTGCTCCTCAAGCCTCATCTTCTCCCCATCATGGGCGTTCATGATTACATCATGGTTCATGGCACTCTGTAGAAGAAAAACAACACCAAGTGAGGTTACAAAAGAAATCCAAAAATACCCAGACAAAATGGAGTTATGATGGAGCAAAAGTGGGATCTAAAATAAGTGGTTCGTTAATGCCTTGTTGTCAAAAATGCTTTGCACTAAAACAAGTGTGGATTAAGAAAACCCCAGTAATATCTACTTTCTGTTGCAACACTTGAGAATGATGTCAAAATGGTCTAACGCTTGCCTTCCCTTATCAAAATATACTAACATTCCAGCTTTCCAAATGCAACCAGACAACAATCAGGAAGAAAAAATTAATTTATGGTCGATTACATGATAATGCCATCAAAGAAAAGGTACAAACCAAAGCACAATAACAACGTTGAGGAAACTTACATGTATCCCATGGGCACCAAAAAGACTCCTTAAAATGCTTGTTTCTTCATCTACATCACCATCACTGTGATCAGCTTTTTCTTTCCCTTTCCCACTCGAAGTTGCAATCCCTGATTTGTTATCATTTTCAGCTGCAACAGCATCAGTAACTTCAAGAGGTTTTTGCTTATCCTGTTTATCTTTCTGAGCCCCAACAACGTTTACATCTTCAGAAAGTTGACCGAAAATATTAGATGTTTCAGTTGACCCATTCTCTCTGTCGTCATTCAGTACGAAAAGATCCTTCATATCCCGAGCTTTAAAGAACCTTCTCTGCTGTGGGTTATTCAAAATCTTATTAGTGAGAAAATGTTTGTAAATCTGCCGGTGGTACACCTTCTCCTCTATGGCTCCACGTGTGATCAATCTATACACTGTTACGTCCCGTTTCTGACCAATACGCCAAGCACGCTCCCTGGCCTGTTAAAGTAAAATGTTACCCTTGAATTACAGGGGTGTCTATTCAAATGAAGCAACATTTCACGTCAAGAATTAATTTCCATTCTGCCTGAAATTGACATAATTGTTCAAAGAAAAATTATGTGGGATTCCTTAGATATTAAGTTTATGAGGAGGCATCAAAAACATCATATCATATTTGAGAGACTCTTAATATTAATGAACTGGAGAATATTTAAGATGGGGTGGGGGGATCAAACATAAAAAAAGTACCTGCATGTCAGTTGAAGGGTTCCAGTCAGGATCGTAGATGATCACCCGGTCTGCACCAGTTAGATTTGTTCCCAAACCACCAACCTTGGTTGTTAAAATGAAGATAAAGACATCATTTGAGTTATTAAATTCATCCATTAAGGCCATTCTTTGTTTTATGGGAGTAAGACCATCCATTCTCCTGTAGCTGTAGCCAGTAGTAATCAAAAACTTCTCAAGAATATCAAGCATTTGTTGAGTTTGTGTAAAAAGAAGAACACGATGACCTTGTTCCTTCCAAACCTTAAGCACTTGGTCAACAACTTTCATTTTTCCACTGCGTTCTGGATTCCCATAGTCTGGATTGTGGCAGGAATGCTCCCTCTCAAGCAGATCAGGGTGGTTGCAAATCTTACGCATCACATCAATTCCGTAAAGAGAATTTCTATTGCCATCTAAAATCTGTTCTACCTCAGTGCTAGCTAGAAAAGCTCTATACACAGATCGTTGTTCTGCAGTGAGGCTGCAAAAGAGGACATGTTCGGTCTTCTTTGGAAGGTGGGCATTCACATCAGCCTTCATACGTCGTAGGAGATAAGGCATGATCAAGTCACGCAAGACCACAGCACACCTGACAACAACAAAATTTAAGACTCGGAAAGTACTCTTAAGGAAATTTTGAAAATCAGAAATGAAGAAACCTTTTTTGGGTAAGTTAAGAAACTCATGAAAAAGAAAATCGTGAATCATTCAAACTTAAGTGAATAATGAGCTCCTTCTCTTCCTGCCCACACCCTCTCCCCTCGGCTAGGGGCCAGCCGATCTTTCAACATTCAATACTAAGTGAATAACTCAAGACATGACAAACCAGGTTTTTATCTTTTAGCTGAAATTCTTTCCTGGGTGTCTCAAATCAGCTTGTACATACAAAAAATTTCAAAAATAAACTAGACCCTTCTAAAAATGTTCGGAGATATCACAAAGGTCACCTGTAAGCTGTGGATACTTGCAACGGTGAAGCATTAGCATAACCACCAACAGATATGGGGACTGCAAACTCTGCCTCAAATACAGGCAAGACACCCAGCTTCCCAGGGAAAACAAAATCAAATAAAGACCACAGTTCAGCCAGCTTGTTCTGAATTGGAGCGCCAGTCATTATTATTCGATGAATTGTCTGTAGCTGCTTGCAAACTAGAGTAATCTCAGCATTCGGATTCCGAATTCGGTGTCCTTCATCCAAAACTGCATAACCCCATTCAATATCAAGCAATTTTTCACCTAATATGCGCAGTTGCTCATAAGTGGTGATAAGCAACCCAGATTCTGATTTCAAAACACGGTTTATCAAGGAATCCCATTTTCCATTGCTCCTAGACAAGATATCTCCCTCATATTCACTGTCTAATGAAGCTTCGCTTTCATAATCACTATCATAAGATTTGGCTTGCTTCTTCCTATTAAGAGGATCCTGAGCAGAATCATGTAGTATCACCACATGAAAGCCTGGGTACCATTTTCGTGCTTCCCTTCTCCACTGTCGCAAGAGTGTAACGGGGCAGACAATAATGCTCGGTTTGTACATATTACTGAAATGCAGTGCACCAAGAAAAGATAAGACTTGGATAGTCTTACCAAGACCCATCTCATCTCCAATAATCCCACCTGCTCTTTGGCAATGCAATTCCCATAACCACTGTACTCCCACTTTTTGATAGTCAAAAAGTGCGCAAAAGATGCTTTCTGGTATTTTCAGCCCACCTTCAAGTGTTACATAAGGAGGTTCATAATCATCCACGTCTTTAACACCCTCTGGCTTCACATCTTCACAACTCGAGCTTACTACTTCGTCCCTTGCATCCTCTGCAAGAAAAATAACAAGATTGATATGAAGATATTAAATTCTGGACAACAATACATAAGAAACAAATTCTGGACATATAAACTTCTGGACACAACACATGATGCATGACATCTGCTAGCAACTTAAGTATAAGGTCAAGAATATACATTATGCAGGTATGATTGTGTGCATGTTTCATGTGTACAATGTAAATGAGAAAAATGAAGTTAGATATAATTTTTTTTTTTAAAAAAAGTCGATCACAATTTTTGGCTCCTTCCTGGCCCAGAAGTTCGCTTCTAAATAAAATAATAATAATGAAAAGAAGCATGTTTGATCACTGCCACCCTTTCAAAATTTTAGGAAGAAACAGTAATCCTTTAGCTTGAGATCAGGAGCCTAAGACAAAAGGATCATTATATATATATATATATAGGCCAACACAAAATGGACTAATCTATAAGCAGGCCACTCGTCTATATCCAAGATATGCTAATAAGATCGACAAGCCACATGATGTAATTCTTATACCTAGCCAAGGTCCAACAATAAAAAAGTATCTTACAGTTCAACACCTCACCATTTCCTCATACATACAGCCCATCAACTAACTCCTAATAAAACATTACACCATACTCAACAAAAGCTACACCGAAACAGGGCTAGATGAAAATATAAACCAAAGAATTGTCAGAAAGCCAGGCACCAATGCTTCAGTTGGCACACATCAATCCAACATACTGATTCTCAGCAAACATTAAGACCAGAGAACTACCTAATACTGAAAGCAAACAGAATATTGATCATACCACTTTCTTCAAAGTGCTTTTCCTCACAAGAAATGAGCTTTGTCCACTTCCTGTTAGGCAAAGGCCGTTTGTTTTTCTTTTTCCTTTTTGAATCATCATTCTTTTCCGGCTCTCTTTTTGGGGATTGAGGAAATTTTAAAGGTGTTTTCAGCCTTTGAAAAGGACGAGTGGGTGCATCAAGCTTTGGCAAAGCTTCTGGATCAAGGAGTTTGGTTGTTGGGCGAACTTGAGCAGCCTCCGACATTGACTGTGCAGCTCTGGCAACACTTGCAGCAACAAGATTATTAGTCTGATCTTCTTTCTCAGGTACATCAAGCCTATTAAATGACCCTGGTTGTTGAAGACGGCGCTCAAAGCCCTTCAGCTTATGAAAAGGAGTTAAAATTCCTTTCCGAATGAATTCATCCCTTTCCTAAAATGTAAACATGGTAAAATTAGTCCTCACTCTTCCTCTTTTTTTTGTTAACTATCAATTAATTTGCATAACCAAAAAAATAAAAAAATCATAATTCTATTATCATATTCTTTTCAATTCTGTCACAAATCTCATCAATGCTACACTGAGTATAATTTTAAGACTATGTTCAACTTACTGTTTCAACAAAGCCTGAAGATGCTGCATCCAAAAGTGCATCAAAACCAGTATCCTCCTCAAATGAGACTATTTTCTGTCTCTTTTCCACATTTTTCGACGATTTCTGAACCTCTTTTAACTTCCTCTTGCGTTTTGGCTCTTCCTTGACCAGTTTTCGTAACACCTTGTCATGTTCAACACCTTTGGAAGAGTTACCCTTGCGCAAATCTGAAAGTTCTTTGTCAAGTTGAGCCTTGGTTTTCTTGAGGCTTCTAAGCCGATCAGCAGCCAAGGCATGCTGAAGATTTAAGCCATTAGGAGAAACTTGACCACCATGCTCTTGATTTCCAAGCTCCCCTCTGTCCTTACCATCACTCGCAACATTCCTCGCCTGCCCGACAGTGGAGGAAACGGCATCTATTTCAAACTCTACTGCCTTCAATTTATGGAAGAGTTTTGCTTGGCTCGTGGATGACAGGTCAATACTTTCCGACTTCTTGAGAGGTTCCTCCTCCGTGGTCCCTCCACCTTGACCACCTTCACCGCCATTCTCATCATTCCTTATTACCTGCCATTTGAGGATCACTATTGTCAGATTCCATAATTTCGATCGACTAACTCATATTTCTACCCAATACATCCTAAATTCACATGAAAATATTCCTTAAACCCTAACCATTAACATTTCAAGAACTAAAACAGTTCTCACCAGGTTCAGTTTCATAGCAACAATTAAACTTAGAATAACAACACTAACAAGGAGAATAAATTTTCTACGTGATCAGAAGTGAAATGGAGGGGATCCATTTCATGGATTGGTGTATCTCTTGCCACATCATTTGAAATGCTTAAAAGACATGGCACCGTGGAGCCAGATAGATGCGACAAAATAAAAACCTAACCATTCTCGTGTTTCCTAAAGCTCTTAACTAAACACATTGAATGTTACATATTGTACTAGAGTTAATAGAGCCGGGGCGATACCTCTGCTAGTATGTCACGCTCGATATCCTCAGGATTCGCGGAGGTTATACCCAAACTACAAAGCAGAACTCTATCCTCGTCTTCGGCCATAGAAATCGCATCGCCCTATAATGTCATGAAGCAGACAAGAAAATGGCACTACAAACAAAGAACATACATCAATATAATATTCATTATTCATCAGCGTCCTCAATAATTTTTGCGTTCAAACCCTAAAACACAGAACATCTTTTGGTAGCTAACAGTAAACTACTCCGATTAACAAACAAACAAACAATCCAATTTGGTCAATGAATGAATAATAGTGAATGCAAAAGGAGAAACATCAAGAACAAACCATTTCCGCTAAGGCAATTTATAGAACGTACCAGGAGCCCCCCCAAAAGATGCAGAATTCAATCCCTACAAAGCCCCTGATTCAAGGGGTCGATGATCTCCGGTCGCTCTCTCGCTGGCTGGCTGTGGCGCCGTTTGGGTTTTCAGCTATAAAGGTCTACGACGGCTTATTATTTATTATTTTTTTAGAAAACTTCACTTACCCAAGAAGCAGATTTTACAAACATCTCTCCTATGGGTGAAATTTAAAATCGTCTAACCGCATCCGCTAACCGCTAACCGTACTAACCGCTAATCGCTATCCGCACTATTAGTAAAAACCGCTAACCGCATAGGCGGTTAGCAGTTAGTGGTTAGTGGATTTTGAAAAACCGTCTAACCGTTAACCGCTAACCGTCTTTTTTTAAATATAATATATATTTATATTATATATATATTTCATATAATAAATAACAATAAGTTATTGTAGCCTAATGGTTATTGTGCACCTATTTTACTCAGGAGTTCCGATTTTGATTCCCCTCACCTTATTTTTATTATTTATATAATATAGAAGTGCAAAACGACGTAGTTTTGCACTTCTATATATTCATTTCTCTCTAACCTAAAACGATAATTTTGTTGTAATTTTATTCGATTTTATATGTTGTAGAAGGTGAACAACAAAATTTTGGTATAATGGTCCAACATATAATGTTTACTTTAAACCAACAATTTTTAATGCTAAAATGGCTATGATAAAGGGAAAAAAATGTTTAAAGTGAGCAAAACAAGGGTTTAAAGTGAGCCCAAAACCGGCCAAAAAAAAAACCCAATAAAAAGCGGTTAGTAAAAAAAGCGGTTAACCGCTAACCGGGTTAAGGCGGTTAACCGCTAGCGGTTAGTCTACTAACCGCCTAGGTGGTTAGCGGTTAGCGGTTTTAGTCACTAACTGCTAACCGCAACCGCTATTTCACCCCTAATCTCTCCAATATTCAAAATTTCTTACTTTAATTTATAGAACTTTCGTTTCGTTCAAAATGCTATGTACCGTTAAATATTATAGTTAAATTAAACAGAAAAATGATAAAGAGTATTTTAATAATTTCATACCTCCCCGTTAAGGTTTAACATAAAATCTTAACGGAACAAAAAAGTGAAATAAAATCAAAATTCGATATATTAAAGTGAGAGATTTTGAATATTTGGAGGGTGTTTGCAAAGACACGTAAGTTCATGGGGGGTATTTGAAGTTTCCCCTATTTTTTTATAAAGTCCACTTAACCACCTCAAATTATTACCCTAACAACAATCTACCCCCTAAACAATCAATTACAACAATTTACTCCCATACTGCAAAAACAATAACATTGTACCCCCGATGCTAGCAAAGTGACGAAATTATCCCTATATAATTTTTAATAAGACAAAAATACCCTTAGAATTTTGAAAAAAAAAAAATAAATTTTAGTATTTTTGTTTTTATTTTAGTAAGGGTAATTTTATCATTTTTTTTAAAAAGGTACATAGTCTTGACAATTTTATGAGTAAATATCGTAATTGATAGTTTGGAGGCATATTGTTATTGGGATGATAGTTTAGAGAATAACTTATATACTCAATTTGCACAAAAAGTGTTTTTTGTGTAGGCCATTCATAATTTGCCACCTCAGCATGGAACACACTACCAAAATAAAACCAAATCCACCTGATTATATGAGGAAAGAAAAGAGAGAAGAGAAAAATAAGAGAAAGAAAGAAGGAAGAAACAAAGAAGGAAGAAGATGCCGGAAGAAGGGCTGGGCAGCGGCAATGAACTGGGCTGGACGGCGGTGCAGGTGAGCTGGACGACGGTGATCTGGGCAATGGGCTAGGCCTGGGTTCCTCACAGTGGGTGACCCACGCTGCAGACCCACGGCCAGCTTGGGTCTGGCCGCCCTGGCCTGGGTTTGGCCGGCCTGGGTCTGGATCTGGCCGGCCACCAGCTCCGGCATCTTTATTTTTTGATTTTTTCTGATAGATCTTGTTTTATGGTTTTTTCTTTGGTTTTTCACATGGCTTCGATGACTTTTAAGGTGATAAAATCCCAAAAATGGTTAACCTTCCCCTTAGGTTTTTAGTTTTGAATCCAAAATTAAATTTTGAGGGATTATAAACGAGTTTTGTGTCATTAAAATCGATTTTTGAGGTATTAAAAATGAGTTTTTAGGCATTAAAATTGATTTTTGAGGTTGGGGTTGGTAGAATAGTTGCCAGAGTTTTTTTTTTTTTTTTTTTTCACCTGAGGTTGCCAGAGTAACAGAGTTTGGTGGCCGGTGGCGGTGGACGGCGGCAGCTGGGCGTGGTGGAACTGATAGCTGCAGGGGGTGGTTTAGAAAAAATGTGAGGAATCCTATGTTTTGCTAACATACAAATTTTTTGCAATTTTTTTAAATAAGTGAGGTGTCAAATGGTGAGTGGGTTGGACAAAAGCTGTTTTTTGTTCAAAAGCACCACCCAAGACGCTCTCGATAGTTTAAGGGGGTTAAGTAAACTTTATATTTTTTATAATTAAAAAGGATAGGCCGGAAGACTTGTAGTTATTCTACATGGGCATAACCATAATTCTGCTTATATTTCCCAATAAACAAAAAGGTTAAATCCAAAAATAATCCTTGTGAATTTTTCCTTTAAAAGATTAATGCTATATATCTCACTTTTATTATATTTTTATCTAATGATGTAGTATCGATTCATTTTGATGAGATTGATCCACAAATTGTTTGACACTATGACATCAATAAAATAACACATTTTGTCTAGCCCCTTTAACACACACACACATATATTTTTTTAAAAAAATTTACTTAATACCTATAAAAAAATTCTCAAGAATATATCATTAACATATTTCCTTGAAAAAAAAAGAAGAAGTACAAGGCAGGGGTGGGAAAAATTCCCTTTTCGGGTGATAGTAAAGTTCTTTGATGATCCATCTCCACCGAGAGATGTGGAATGCGCCCGTTTACGGAGGTGGTTGCTAGATAAGTGAGTGGACGGTTCAAAATCTACTCAAAATGTAAGTTTTGTAAGAATTATCTCACATTTATTGTTCGGATTATTAGTAATTCGAGAGAAAAATTGTTCAAATATCTATTCCTAAATTTTGACTATAAAAATATTTTGATAAAATGATTAAACAATTTGCTTATAAATTTAATTAATTAATAACATAACTTGTAAATGATACAATATTAATTATTTTATCATATAGTAAGTAACTTATAATAGAAGGTATAGTAATCAATAAGAAGAGGACATATTCAAACTCGCAAGAGGTACTTGACCACAAAAAGAGCTCACCAACTGCGCTGCAGCTACTGTGTTCAACCTCTGACGTGGCTTCCCAGGACTTCACATCGTGGCACTTGTGTAGGCCAATCGTCTGCTCCCAACAGCATCCAGACACGCCTGAAACTGGTTGGCTCGGAGCTAATATAAAATGGCCCGGAAATAAACGATCAAATCCATACAACTCCAGCTTTATCGTAACCAAAAATGGCGAACAAAGAAGCTTCGAAGCCGAGGGATGAAGCAGATGAAAATGGGAGTTCAAACGCTATCAGAGTCTGCGGCATGCAATTCGCGTACGAGGGAGAGCCACCGCTCTTCGCCGACTTCAACCTCGAGCTCCCCCCCGGATCCCGATGCCTTCTCGTTGGTGCCAATGGATCTGGTAAGAACCAAATCCACGAATTGATTATTTGAACTCAAATTTGTGTTAATTTTGTTTGCCAATTTTGTTTGTTTGTTGGGTAACGAGTCTTGCAATAAAAAGTTGAGCCTTTTATGGATTTTTAGCACTTAGCACTTTCTGCTAAGCTTGTTAGAGAACACCACGTCGATTAATAACGATAAAAATGAGTGGTTGCTCATGTTGTGAGGGAGAAATGTGTGAAAAATGTCAACTTTTGTGGGTTTTTGGTGACACTTAGGCATTGCTCATTGTATTTGTGTGCAGGGAAGACCACTTTGCTGAAGATTCTTGGGGGTAAGCATATGGTAGGAGGAAGAGATGTGGTACGCGTGCTTAATCGGTCGGCTTTTCATGACACCCAGTTGGTGTGTGGTGGCGACTTAGCTTATTTGGGAGGATCTTGGAGTAAAACCGTTGGCTCTGCTGTGAGTTCTTAAACTCTGATTCATAGGCCATGATTTTTTTTAAAGACAATGAAAGCATGATATACAATTTCATTTATAGAAGATTAAAAATTAAAAATGATGAAGGTGTCCCTTGATGGAATTAAAGCTGGTGGAAATTTTACAATTACATGAATCCTGTATCTGATAAGCGGTGGTCCTCTGTTGATTGGTCTGTTTCAAAGAAGAAATAGCATCTAGCACTAATTATGTCTTGGGCTTATACACTAATTAAAGATTGTGGCCAACTTGGAAATAAAACCTAATTTATATGGTTTTTGAAGGGCTTATGCTCCAGTGGAAGCTTTAAACCTTGTCCCATGGCTTTTTCGTTACGTATTTGAGATAGAAAAATAATAGGCTGTAGTCAGAGCTTCTTTACCTATTTGTTACTTTGGTTGGTCAGACTTAGCTGGTGATGATGATGATATTTCTGTGTAGGTGTCTTTTCCATAAAGAATGGATTTTTCTAATGAAGAATTACTTACAAATTTTGGTTAGGTAAATTGCAATTTGTCGATTATGTTTTCTAGGATTTCCAGGGAGTTGATAAATAAGAATAACACAATGATTCTTCCCTGTCACTTACAGTGCTAACAAGAGAATATTAATTATTTCTCTCATTCACTTCACTATTCCATTCAAATTTCATCTCTCTCTCTCTCTCTATTTGCATCATAGACAAACATACAAGCACGCACACGCTCGCATGCATGCATACACAACACACTATGATCACATGCAATTCCAAGAGTCCTAACAATCTATCATCTTGTTTGTAGATGTAGTATCATCAACAATTTAAGATCAAAAGCAAACTGGTGTGCAGTAGATATGTGTTTCTTTTTCATCTCTCATTAGGGCAGATTTATAGTTGTTTATACATGATCAGTTATCTTTTATAAGACAGTCTGATTGAAGTCTCTCTCTCTCTCTTTCTAAAAAATAGATCTCTTATTCCTCTTCTATGGATGAGCCTCTAGGTCATTAGCCCTATTATGGGTATCATCACTTTGGGTTCTGGTTTGATTGCACACTTTGAACTCGCTAGAGATATCTGTGAACGAATTCTTACTTATAAAAAAAAAAAAAAAAAAATCTATGAACGAACTCAATCAGGTGATTGTAACCTGTTTATCTTTTTACCCTAATCACATGTATTTGTCATGCTCTGAACAAAATTATCTGCAAACATTCAGGGTGAGATTCCACTTCAGGGTGATTTTTCTGCCGAACATATGATATTTGGAGGTGCGTAGTATACTGTACTGTACATTTTTTTTTCTACTGCTGATAACCACATTATAGATGTTATACCCATTATGAGATAAATAAATATACAGAAAATTCTCTGCTGCTGCTGCTTTAAGTTTCTTTATATATGTGTATGTATCTATAAGATAGATGGACAGTCCTTTGTATTCTCCCTACAATAATTTTCCTTTCCTCTTGATATTAAGAAAAACTGGGACTATACTGATATTCTCTTTTGGCAGTTGAAGGGGCTGACCCTGTTAGGAGAGAGAGTTTGATTGAGCTACTTGATATTGACCTGCAATGGAGAATGCATAAGGTATCTGATGGGCAGAGGCGTCGAGTCCAAATTTGCATGGGTCTTCTTCATCCTTTCAAGGTATTTTGGAATTATGAATGTGGGACTGAATATGAGTTATAGGGTTGTACCATCCTCGATCCAATTTGTTATCATTCTTGAAACTCATTGTGATTTTATGCTTGCTTTTTTTCTTCACTGAAAGTTTTAACCAAGGACTAGTTTCTCTCTTAATATTTCTTTGAACTGCTTTGTCTTCAGCTTCTAGATGTTGGTACCTCTATTTAATCGCCATATCATATTGCTTTTGGGTTCTAACTATGATGAACATTCAGTGAAGTCTCATAGCAGTCTCACATATTACTAACATTACACTATTTATGGTACATTCACAGGTCCTTTTGCTAGATGAGGTTACTGTTGACCTGGATGTTGTTGCTAGACTGGACTTACTTGACTTCTTTAAGGAAGAATGTGATCAGGTTTTCACTTGCTATATATCTATAATTACATTCAGATGCATGCATACACTAGATTTTGAAGCATGGAAATACTTAAAAAGGAGACACTAGATATGCATAATAGTCTTGACACTCCAGTAAATCATGTGATGGGGAATTGTCTAATCTATTTGCACGCCACATGTAGAAAATATGGCTTGCTTTAGATATACTCTTTTTTATAAGTAACCGAGATATCATTAAAAGCATAAGGTGCGCTCTCAGGCACACAAGAAGTATACAGGAAAAAACGCCTAACTAGAATGAGCAAAAAGAACAAGAAAATCATGATAACTAATCGTCAAAGAATAAACAAAATATGCTTTAGATATACTCATATTGATAACATCCTATATATGTAAACATATTGTCAGTAATAATGTTGACATATTTTCGATAGAGAGGAGCCACAGTAGTATATGCAACGCATATTTTTGATGGTCTAGAGACTTGGGCGACACATTTGGCATACATCCAAGATGGAGAGTTGAGGAGGACAGAGAAGTTATCAGAGGTTAATGAATTGAAGAATTCAGCCAATCTGCTTTCGGTGGTTGAGGCCTGGCTTCGTGCTGAAACCAAGCGTGAGAAGAAGAAACCCATTAATCCTCCTGCCCAAGTCCAGAAGACCTCTCCTTTTGGTGCTTCACCTTTTATGTCATCCAGACACATGGCATACTACCGTTAGTCTTGCTGAAGTTTATTCTTTTTATTATGACTCAAATAAACCTCACAAGATATTTGATAGGGATTTACATTTAAAGCCAAATGTACAAGAAAAATGAGAAAAGCTCTTAGGTGATAAAAATAAGTGATTGTGGTACTTCTCATTAGCTCGCAATAGAAATCAAGGATAGCAGTAAATGCTAGCTATTGGATTTGTTAGCAAGATGGTGAAGCCATAATGTTCTGCTGCTGGCAGATGATGATGTAGTAAATAAACGTGTTAATTATATTAGGCTATATCCTTTTCTTTTTTATTTTTTCTTTTTTTGAGAATTTGTTGTGACGTGATGATATCATTAAGCAAGAAATTTATTTCTGGTTTCTGCTTCATTTTGTGCTGGTGAAAGAAACTTGTTTGTTGTAGTGAAAGATCTTGATTATGATGTGGGCTTGTATATTTTAGGTGAGGAAAAGTAAAAGTGAGCAAATTGTGATTTACTGGATGTCCGTTGTATTAAGGCATGCTTTCTTCTTTGCACTTCCCATTATGCAACTTGACATACCGGCTTGAAGCATGACAAAGTTTTCTTTCAACCTAGTATATTAAATTGCTATATGCTCTTTAAATATGTGATTTCTTACATGTATTTTTAATAAGATAAAGCTTACATGTGAGAATTATGTGCTTGAACAGATTGAGTTTAAAGAATTTTCTCTAACTCAGTTCAAAAACTTTACTATTAATAATGGTTAAACGGAACTTGATGTAAATAAATTCTCCTCCTTTTTTGTAAAATGTGATACTATAATTACCTTTAAGCCATAGAGTAACTCTAAGCCATAAAGCAATTGGTGGTTGATAGAGACTAGGTAATATGGTCTACCTAAATGTGGATTCTAGGCTCGAAGTATCATATCCTTGACAACATCATCACCTACAATGAAATGCGTAATGACCCAGAAAAACAAAAGTTTTAAGTCTTATTGCAGTATTATTCTAAAATGATTAATTAAGTTGCAATTGGATCTTATGTGAGACTTTATATTTATGACCACCTTATGATCTATTCGGTCAATGCTGCTAATTCATCTTTCCAATGTGGATTAACTTTATGAGATGTTATAATTTTCTTAAGACAAATTTTCGTGTCCTCTTTAGGGTTTTATCATGCAGGATCAGTACCACATCATAGTATTACTAAGTTGCTCGGATACTATTTTACTAAATTAAATTAGACTCAACCAATCAACCTGTGCAACTAAGCCCATTAACATAGTTGGAGTTAAAAGTAGGGAGTGTTACAATTTTATTTTATTATTATTATTTTTTTTCAGGTGAACCACCTGATTTAGACAACCATGATGTTTGAGTTGGTGGGGCTTTTCATGCTTTGGTTGAAATTCTAATAAAAGGGTTTGGGGAGAAATTGAAGGTAGCTCTTTTTGTTTGCTTGTTTATGGCACTCACATTCTGATGGCTATGCTTCTCCAACCCTACCCACAGCCAACCCAATAAGATCAACACTTTCCAATTGAACTATATCTAAAAAGTTGTCCAGTACACTACTTCTGGCTTGGCTCTCCATTAATGGGGCCCTGCATGACAAAAAAGTAGCAGAACTATCCCACCAAACACTGAATAATCTATTATCTTCGTCTTGAGGTTGAGTAAAAGAAACGAGTAATGCTAAAAAACACATTTTATTTCATAATTATCTTATAATGTACGTAACAGTGAGTCAAAGAAATGAGTAATGCTAAAAAACACATTTTATTTTATAATTATCTTATAATGCATGTGACAGTCATAACCAATTTTTTAATCAATCATTGTTAAAATAATAAAAAAAAAAATCAAAGATTGATCGGAAGTATTGGATAAAAATGTAATTTTTAGCAATAGAAAGAAATTATGAGAGTGAGAACAAGCATACCCAACTCACAAACCCTCTGGTTTTGTATTTTTCTCTTTGTTGCTTGCTATAAACATAAAAGTTGCCAATCAATGGAGGCAAAAAAAAATTATGTTAGTTTTAGGTTTGATTAAGTGGTCAATAATTGGCTGTGTCGTTGTATCTGTCGGGAGAAGATTAGAAACATTAATACTTTTGAGCAGGGAGGAACCAGCAATTTGAGGGGAAAATTACTTACCCTTCTAGTTAAAAGAAAGAAAGAAAAAAGTGTAAAAAAGTTTTATTGTAATTAGTAATTTTTTTGTAGAGTGATAAATTTGATGAGAAATATTATATGCCACATTTTTATTCTATAATCATCTCACAATATAGACATGACAGTCAAGGACGGAACTGGGGGTGGCCGGTGTAGGCCATGGCCCCTCCAATCCAAGGAAAAAAAATTTATAAGGCAAAAAAAAAAAAAAAAATTATAAGGTTTTTTTTTTAATTTTTTTTTTTTTGGCCCCTACCAACTAAAATTTTTGGCCCTTGGCCCCTATTCATCTGAAGCTCTGGCTTCGTCTCTAATGACAGCTCTAACTTCTAACTAATCATTATTCATTAGGTTGATTGAGATTGTTAGTCAATATTGTAAAATAGTTGTGTATTAAAAAAATATATATGATTTCTAACCTTACTCAAACCTTATTTATAATATATATGGGCACTATTTTCTGACCTAATGTATAAGGACACTTATAATGCAATATCTAATACAATTAATATAGTATAAGATACAACTCATGAGACCGATAAAATAAGTGGTATAAGATTTTTAAAAGAAAATTGTTTGAGGTATTACAATTTTTATTATAAATTCACGTAACAATTTATATTTTAGTGGTTGATGTAGTAAGTATTATGTAAACTGTCATGTAACAATCTACATTTTAGTGATTGGTGTGATAAGTAGCACGTAGATTGTCAAGCCAGTTTGCAACGAACATATTTAAAATTGTAGTACCCCTAACAACATTTTTTTCGAAAACGGATTGTCCTATATTGTCCATGATTTTTGTAAACCATACACCATTGCATGATGTATTCAACACTTTTTTCACATTTGCCTTGATCTTTGCTCAATCTCACTAAATAGGGTCCCCATTTTGCCCTTACTGCAAGAAACCTCTCAATTTGCTGTTGTTGGGTCTGACCTTTTCTAGTGGCCCTCAAGAGAAAGAGGGAGCGTTTTGCTTGGGGAGTTGGTCAATTGGTTATAAAACTCAAGGTGTATTTAAAAATAAAACAATGATACATCACAAATAATAAAGATTTTTTTTTTTTCCTTGGCTAAAAGAGAAATAATAGGTTTTTTTTTTTTTTTTTTTTTTTTTAACTGGGTCGAAAGAAATTCTTCCAATAATTTTAATAATTTTTTTTTAAACTTAACCTATTAAATTGACATATGTGTTTAGAGATTCTTCTCCATCGAAATAAATGTTATTATTGTACGTGATTTTGACATGCATTTCAAAAATACTATGCGAGGATACATGTATTTTTTAAAAAATCCTCGCATATGAATTGGATTGTAAGAATTTTCTCTAAATTAGTTTAAAGCAAAATTGTCTAAAAAAAAAAAAAAAAAAACCAACGGTCAAGATAATTAAAATAATTAATGAAGAGCTACTTAAGAAAAAGTACAAAAAATTTCAAACTTATGGCACACTGTAGGGAAAAAAACAGTTTTTTTTTTTTAAAGTTTGAATAGTATAGTAATTGGCATTCATATACTATCTTAGGTATTGGAAACTTGCTCTTTTATGGGGTGAATGGACTAACTATTGCAATCATGTAGTTGAAGATAAATTTATTTTTAATGATGTTTATTTAAAATGAAATTACTATAGAAATATTAAACAAGCAATATATTATATATATTCAACAAATTTAGTTAACATTTTCTATTTCTCTTAATAACAAGAATTAACTAAAAAGTCAACAACTAATTAACCTAAGTAATTAATCTTGATTTCTACACTTATTTTTTATTTTTATTTTTGAAAGGGATTTCTACACTTATTTAATATTTCCATAGATCTATTAAATATTAATTACCACCTATTATTATTTTTTTTATCAATTAATTATAATTATTTAATTATTGGTGTCAGAGTGAGACAATCCTTGATTCCTTTCGGATAAAATTTCTCGTGCGATCCAACGTAAAAACAATTTTTTTAATATCAGAAAAAAGAAAAAGGGAAAAGCAAACGTGGAAAAGGTATATAACGAAGCTCGGACTCCATGCCAATCCGAGAATGCAGGAGTGCTTGTCCTCCCTCTCTTTCTCTGTCTCTTTCTCTGTCTCTGTCTCTCTCTGCCTCTAGGGTTTCGGGGGATCACAGACTCACAGTATTTCTTCTTCTTTGGGTGCTTTGACTCCTTTGACAATTTAATTACGCGGTAATCCGAATTCTCAGCCTTTTTCTTTTTGGTTTGTACGGATTGGATGCCTTGGTTTTCAAGCTTCTGAAATTTTTGTTGTTGGATGAAAAATGTGCGAGATTAATATATTCTGAGGAAATTCATTCACACATTGTTCTTGTTATGGGAAATTAAGGTATTCCGAGGAAAATTGAAGCTTGCTTTTTTCTGAATTCTGAAATATCGATGCTAAATAATGGAGACTTGGGAATTATTAGGAAGATATTGTGTTGGATTTTGTTTTCTTTGAGGGTAAAATGAGAGGCTCTTTTTATTTGTGCGATTGAATTTCGTTCCTTTAATGCGTGTGATTTTATGTTTTCTTAGAGTGGTGCTTAATTTTTTTTGGCTAATTATGTTTCGAGTAATGCAGATATTGCGCCATTGAATTTTTTGGCATTTGGGGTCGAATGGTCTGGTGGGTTTTGGGGGAGATTCGGTTTGTGTATCGTGTTATGCGGAGGGATGGTATATAGTGATTTGAGATAGCCATTGGGCTTGAAGTGAAGGAAATGGATTCAGCGAGGAGTTGGCTTCAGAAGCTTCAACCGCGGGACAAGTTGAGGGCTTCGACAAAGAGGAAGGAGGGTAATAGTGATGGGAAGGGGGATCCGGATGTGCAGGGCAGTGCAGAAGCGCTTTCCAATATCACGAAGCAGAAGGTTGCTGCTGCAAAGCAGTATATCGAGAACCATTACAAGGAGCAAATGAAGAACCTGCAGGAGAGGAAGGAGCGGTATGGTTCATTGCCCCTTCGAATGCATAGTGGTGAACTTTTGCTTTTGGATACTGAAATACTTGGATGCCAATTTGGCTTTGACATTCTCTATAGAATCCAACGAATTGCATGTGTCAGTGGCCGTTTTTGTTCTGTAATTAGTTGTTTCTCTTCCTCTCATTAACCGGGAAAAAGTTGAATCAGTTTTTAATAATTCTTCGCTACGTGTTGTATGTCATAGAAAATTGATGATGAGTCTCAATGCTATCAGAAAGACCTATAGCCTTTAGTGGCTATATATACTATCTGTTTAAGCTGTATCATTTCCTACCCAGAAGCCCCCTCTCCCCCTAACAGAAAAATTGGAATTTTACCAGTAAGGCCTTTAAATGGGGGGAGTCAAAAGAAACTAGTAGAGGTAGGTCAACTATTAATAGATCTTATTCTTCTAGGTGGCTGCACTCCTTTTCTTCTTCCTCCTCTAATAGAGTAATGCTATATACCGGACAAGTAACCTCCTTCCATCCCCTCAAAGCTGATGTGCCGTGGTCTCCCCATAGCATTTGGTGGATGGAAATTGATTTTTTTGGTTGAGGGACCACAACACATTAGCTTTGGGAGATAGAAGGGGATACTTGTCCGGTATATAGCAATACTCCCTGTGATATTTTCTAGCAGGTGGAAGTGTGAAGAGACAATAGAGTTCGACACAGTTTCATCTTAAGGTTTTTTATGTAATAAATGGTTTCTTTTTCTATTATGCATTGATTGGCAGAATTTTGCAAGTGTTTCTTGAAAAAGAAAAAAAGTATAATAGTGTGAAATTTCCACTTAATAACAGGTGAATATATTTTTAATGAGGTATTTATCAAGAAGAAGATTTACATGAATAGGACTAGAGAGTTGAAACTCTGGTGCTTGAGAGTTATAAGATTTCTAATCGTACTTCCCTTGAACAGACGGAATATACTAGAAAAGAAGTTGGCTGATGCTGATGTCTCTGAGGAAGATCAAAACAACCTACTTAAATTTTTGGAGAAGAAGGAAACTGAGTACATGCGCCTTCAGAGGCATAAAATGGGTGCTGATGATTTTGAGTTATTGACGATGATTGGAAAAGGTGCATTTGGAGAGGTATTTACTTTCTTAATATAAAGTACTACGATCTCTTTTGCCAGCCTTTTATTTTTCCCTAAAAACTGTTTACTCTAGTCTTCCACTCATTTTTAGGGCAATTACTTATATAGAAGAAAAGGAATAGGTTAGAATCTACACCCTGTCCAGAAAATCTAGTACGTTTTTGTTTTCTTAAATGTGTGGGGCTCTTTCCGTCTTTACATGGTCATTGTGATTGTGTGTGCTTGTGCATCTCTCTCTCTCTCTCTCTCTCGGGTGAGCTTTTGGTAACTTTCATTAACCAAGTTGTTTTAGTTGTCTTCTCAAGGCTGGCCTATGTAGAAGCATAATCCGAACACGATAATGACTAACCCCTATTTGGAAAATAAAAAGATGTTTAATAACTAAACAAGACTTGACTCTAGCTAGGAAAAGGAAACCTAACAAGAATTAATTAACTAGAGTCATAACAAAGCACCTGGTAATCTTGACTCCAAAAAACCTAGATCTAAAAATTAATGAAGTCATCTTTCTTGTCTTAAGGTTAAATTCCAAGATCCTATTCACAAAAGGCAATCAAAATGTTAGCATTTCTCAGAAAGAAGTTAGTGAGATATAGCAGAACTTAGGTGTCATTGTCTGGGACTGCAAGGGATATAGTTAATATGGACTACGTCCTTTTTGTTCACTTCTTCGTTGTCCCCTAAAAATTTGTATTGGTATTTGCTTTTAGTTATAAGTTTACTTAGCTTTTGTTGACTAGAACTGCAAGAGATATAGATTATATGGACTATGTCCATTTTTTTTTTTTTTTCTTTTCTCATTCCTTCATTGTCCCCTAAAAACTTATTTTGTTGTCTGCTATTAACTTATAAGTTCATAAATTGTAAGCAGTATAAATTTACTTGTGTGGTGCAGGTTAGAATTTGTCGGGAGAAGACAACAGATCATGTATATGCTATGAAAAAACTTAAGAAATCAGAGATGCTTCGTAGAGGCCAGGTATACATTTATTGGACTTACTAGATTGGATAACTGAGGTATTGTATTCTATGTTTATTCCAATTGGCTTTTCATCCTTTTAGGTTGAGCATGTGAGGGCTGAAAGGAATCTGCTTGCGGAGGTTGACAGTAATTGCATTGTCAAACTCTACTGTTCTTTTCAAGATGATGAGTTTCTTTATCTTATCATGGAGTATCTACCTGGTGGAGATATGATGACTTTACTTATGAGGAAGGATACCTTGACTGAAGACGAGGCCAGATTTTATGTTGCGGAAACAGTTCTGGCTATTGAATCTATCCATAAACACAATTACATTCATAGGTTTGTGCACTTATATATGTCATAATATATATGTATTATGAAATGGATCAGAAAATGTAATTTTATTGGACTGCAAACATAGATTAAGCTTGCAAACGTTACACCTTACAGGGATATCAAGCCTGATAACTTGCTACTTGATAGACATGGACACTTGAGACTGTCAGATTTTGGACTATGTAAACCATTAGACTGCAGTACACTCCAAGAACAGGATTTTTCAATGGCAAACAACCCTAATGGGGCTGCACAGAATGATGGACGCCCTCCAGCTCCAAAACGCACACAGCAAGAGCAACTACAGCATTGGCAAAAGAATAGAAGAACTCTTGTAAGTAGTTGTAATTCTTGTTTAGTGCCTGATGAACTCTAGCTCAAATTTCATTTTCTCCTCCCATAAGAAACAGAGGAAGGGTGAGATCATGGGTTAAAAATTCATCGAGTGTCGTGTAACTTACAAATAAAAAAAATGCCATTGTGATTTGAAGAACTTATTTTCATGCATTGGATGAGAATCCATGTCTTTTTTGAGTTCCTGGAAAAATTTTGATGGTGAATGTCGAAGTTTTTTTTTTTTTTTTTAGATTTCTCTATAACTGTTGATTTTGGTTATTACAGGCTTATTCTACTGTTGGTACACCTGACTATATTGCTCCAGAAGTTTTGTTGAAGAAAGGTTACGGGTTGGAATGTGATTGGTGAGTTTTGTGTGTGTTTTGTAATGGGCGTTTGGATGTATCATGAAAAATGTTCAATTCAATTCAATTGCCAAAATGGAGATTGGCGCGGTATTACACTAAAATTTCAGTTGAGTCTGTTTGTACGCATGTTGCAGATCACTTTTTTTTTTTTTTATTCTCGATTTTGTGGCTTGGCATTCACAATTTGTTTATTTCTTTTACTATGATCATAAAATTAATGGAAATGGGGCGTGTCTTTTGATGTTATGGGCCACAAATAATTCCACATTTTTGGCTTGTCTAGAGATGCCATATATATTTTAGAGCGATTTAACTTGGATGGGATCATGGTTATTATTGGTATGCAGGTGGTCACTTGGGGCTATTATGTATGAAATGCTTGTGGGTTACCCGCCTTTCTACTCTGATGATCCCATGTCAACATGTAGGAAGGTACACATTCTCTTTCTTAGATTCTTCATTAGTGCAACAATCTTGTCACATTGCATTTTAATACTTTCAAGTTAACATCTGATTTTGACTGAAAGCTCTCTGTTTCTTTTGCCTTTTGTGATCCTACTACGTTAACTGGTCTGTAGATTGCTTCCACTCTTTAATGAAGTGTGGTTAATTGCTTGGTTACAAATGTTTAACTGAATTGCACTGAAGCACTAGCATACAAAATATTTCATGATCTTGAATTCCTTGTAATGCTAATGAGCCTGAGTTGAGTGAGCTAAATTTATCTGATAAACAACCCATTGATTCTGAAGAAATCAAATTTGTATTCTGGGGGTTCCTTATGACTTCCTTTTTGTTGTTATCCTGAGAATAATGGAACATGGTAAGAGGGTTGAAATAACGAATACACATCAGGAATAACTGACTTTATTGGAATCTCTTTGAACTATCTGACCTGCTCATCACAAATTTCTTCCAAAGACTGCACTTTTTTTTTTCCCCAAACATAAATGTTTATTTCGCAACAGGCTTACTGGTGCAATGATACTTTAATTTGATTTCTTCTTCGTGGCTCCTCAAACTGGACCCTTTTTTTTTTTCTTTGCAAGGGTTCTTTGTTATTAGTAATGTTTCATCTGTGTCTTTTATAATATGCTCCTTACTATACTTCTCATATAAGCTAGACACTTGGTGAGAAGTATTGGCATTTTATAGATTTTTGTTTAATTTCATGAGGAAACACCCCCTCCCCCTAAAAAAAGTAAGAAAAACAATTCATTCGGAAGCAGAAGAAATTTTATTACCTTGATGTTCCCATTCTTTCCTGTTTTATGCAGATAGTAAATTGGAGAACTCATTTGAAGTTTCCTGAGGAAGCAAAGCTATCTCCAGAGGCAAAAGATCTTATTAGTAAACTTTTGTGTAATGTAAACCAGAGGTTAGGCTCAAAAGGCGCAAATGAAATAAAGGTGTTGTATGATGCTTTTTTTTCTGAATTTCTTGGATTTGTTCCATATGGTAGTAGTGAATAAAGGTACTTCCGTAATTACCTTGCTGCTGCTTCATTTCTTCAGGCTCATCTGTGGTTTAATGGTATTGATTGGGATAAGATATATCAAATGGAAGCTGCATTTCTTCCTGAGGTCAATGATGAGTTGGATACTCAAAATTTTGAGAAGTTCGATGAGGTACCAATGTTTTTCAATTCATTCCTATTTTCATGGAGCTACTTTTGTCTGGGCATTTCTTGTTGCTAATCACTCTTATTTTCTTTTGCTTATTCTTTTGGGTTCTCACAGTCTGATAACCAGGGTCAGGGTTCAACGAAAACTGGTCCATGGAGAAAGGTAAATTTTTTACTCTTACATGGTCTACTTCTGTGGCTTGTCATTCATTGATATTGCCTTTTAAGCCATCGCTTGGTGCAAGCATTAAGTAGTGTCTATTCCTTTGACCCTGTTTCCATGGTGATTTGGCAATAAAGGCATTTTAATCATGTTGTCCACTGGTACCTTTGCACTAGCTTTATTGATGAATAATAGCTGTACTTTTGATGCTATTCTGGCTAGGTTTACCGAGAATGTTTTTCATTTGTTTTTATAAATGTATGTGCGCGAGTGTAATTTAACGAGCAAAGATCTGGAGGTAGCGGTTTTAATATAATTTTTTCTAATAAAAGCTATGGAATACTAAGAAGCACTTAACAAAAATTGCGTCATAACTTCTAATGTTGTTAAGAACTAAGGGTATTCTTCGTTTACAGATACTTATCCAAAAAAGTAAAAAAAAAAAAAAGGACTGAGTCCAAATTTTCTTCTGTTGTCCAATGAGAAACCTAGGCTTTGATACATATGGACGTATATTTTTTCCCTCTAAATTACCAGGCCGTTATAGAGGCTAGGAAGTTCATTCAAGGCTTGAACTTTTGTTGCTAGTGGTCTCTGGAGCAAATGGCATCACCTCCCCCGATAAACAAGGATGGAAGTGAGGTCACTTGTCTAATTCCTTTTGGATGTGTGAGTTGTGCTTATTTATTAAGAAGCATGTAACTTTTGTTTAAATTCTGGACTTCTAAAAGTTGAAGTTTGGTTTTCAAGTACCAATCTTGGTGAAAGAGGAATTAATTTGTTGAACTTGTAGAAGCTTAAAATCCTATCCTCAGAAGTGTCTTCATCAAAATTGTTTCTCAGACAACATAGGGTGTTAGAATGATGTGTGGCCCACCAAAAGCCACATAGCGGATTTTCATAATTGTGAAGTTTTAGGTTAGATTTGTGTTAGTCAACGCTGCAGTCAAGATTCTAATGCTTTGTTTCAATGGGGGATAAATCTTCTCTATTTGAATCGAAGAGCTTACTGTTGGTCGACTCTCATGGGTTTAATGGAAATATAAACATTCCTTTCCTGTCTGCAGCCGGTATGGCTTTGAGTGAATGTTTTATAGCCTGATGATTTATGAGAAGTTTCGTCTTAATTTTTTTATTTTATTTTTTGCTTTTTAGGATATGATCTTATTAAGATTTTAGGTTTCTGAGTAGTTAGATCTGTCAATATGCGTATCATTTTTTCTTTTCTTGTTCTCTTTCTCCGTTCTCACTGTTATCCTTTCTTTGCAGATGCTCTCGTCTAAGGACATCAATTTTGTGGGTTACACATATAAGAACTTTGAAATTATCAACGATTACCAAGTGCCTGGGATCGGTATGTCTCTTTCTTGTTTCTCATCTAAACTGGATTGTTGTGATACCGTCTGGATTAATGGTTTATCCTAACCTTCCCTATATGTTTGCAGCCCTTTACCTCATAAAAATATATTTTTTCCCATGTAATGACCAATTAGAGTGCGGATGAATATAAAACAGTACAATTGTTTTGATCCAATGCATCATTATCACCTATCTGGCATGTTTATATCTCTGGCCTACCTCATGTATACACCTGGTAGATTAGAAGCAGCAGGGTATGGGTTTTCTAAAGACTGTAAACAACTGCTGAATTTTTGGCTTTCTTGGTGGGGTCGAGCCCTGCTTTTGCGAAAACAAACAGGCCTATTTTTTACTTTATTGGGTTCCCACTCTTGCTATCCGCAATATCAAAGTGCAGAACCCTAATGCTTGTACTGCTAGCTTTGGTTGGCCTTGAGTTTGATTTTCTCTAAGCTTGCTAGGACCACACTGTTTAGTCATATGTGCCAATTGCTGAAATGAAATGTGCGCACTCTATTTGAATTTACTATACCTCTGTGTGAACATACATAAGCCAATCCAGAGAGTAATAAGTCCGCACAAAACTCTTAATTGAAGGTACGCTACTGAGTATGAGACTTTTGCTGATATTCCCATTGATTCCCTTACCCAATCAAAGGCCCTCAACTATTTAATAGATGTGATTGTGCCACATACTAAGTTCCTGTGGTTTCAGATAAATCTATCAAAAGATTCCACACTTTTTTCTTCCAAAGATTTTTTCTAACTTCATGCTAAGTTGAGGAATCCTGCCCAACCCCTGACTTCTTTAGAGTGCATGTTTATATTGACTTGGCTTAACGGTCCATCATTTAAATGAAAATTTCTGTGCGTCTTTTTTGCTTCTGCACCCAAACTCACAGTTATTTGACTTGAGTATATTGCATGTAATAGCATGTTAAATTACAAGGTGCCAGATATATGCTTCCATGTTATAATACAAGCGGTCTCCAATTTCTTTTAATTCCTATTTAGTGATTTTATGCTAGGTGGCCAAATATCTGGAAAATAAGGATTAATCTGTAAATAGCTAGTCTTGAATTGTTATTGGATTACACTAGGTTGTCTAGTTTGTTTAAACAGGGTGGTTTATCTTCAAAATCAACACACCAGGAACAAGGGTATAGGCCGTTTGCGCTTGCTTCACTTCGACAAGTACTTAGGCAATTACCTTTATCTGCAGCTAATTTTATTTCCTCTTCCTTGCAGCTGAGTTGAAGAAGAAACCCAACAAACCAAAGAGGCCGTCCATCAAGTCACTTTTTGGTAGGCTTATAACCACGTTTTTCCTTTGATACTTTCACTTATCTTTGTTAATCATTTTTACTAGTATCCATTTTGTATGTATGCTGGACTATCATTTTTTCTATAAGCAAGACTATTATGTTCTGTTTTTCTCACATCTTGGGGTACACTTACAACAGAGGTTGAGTCTGAAACATCGGAAACATCTGAGATATCCGACATATCTGCAACTAGTCAACCTGTACAAGGGAGCTTTTTGAATCTCTTGCCTCCCCAACTAGTAGTATCTGAAAATCAGAATAAATCCGCCTAACTCTGATTTTTCTCTATACGAGTAGCTCCAGCTCATATGTCAACGCATTTTGACTTCCAAGTAATTAGGTGTAATTCTTGGGTTCTGCATTTGAAGTCGATGTAGCAGCACGGAACTGAGGGTTTGTTTGAAAACTCAAGCTTTGAAGTGTGAAGAAATTATGCTGGTTTTGAAGCTACTAATCAGCTTTGAGCTGCTTGGATAAGAATTCTGTAACTTTTTCTGTTACTAAAGATTAAGTAAAACTGATAAGTAAATACTAATTCTTTCACACTGACATGTATCTTGCATTTTTCTTTTTTTTTTTTTCTTTTTTGTTAATTTGTTCAATAGTGTACAAAGTCACTGCAACTCATTAACATGTATACGTTGTGTTTTTTGTTGGATTAAATGATAAAAAAAAAAAAAAAAGTTTTTGTTTTTGTTTTCTCGTTAAAGCTGTTTAATTGTGTTTTTTTAAGATGATATGGTGTTGGACAGTGTGGATTTGTGATGTGATGATAACTGTGGGGAGGTCTGTTTTCTTGGTAAAAATGCCTTGGTTGGTCCCTTTTGGAATGGGCATTTCTTAAGGGAACCAAATTCACAGTCTAAACTCTAATTTCCTTCGGCTGACTGGCACTCAATTTCCTGCAAACAGTGAACTTAATGGGAGGGGGGAGAGAGAAAATCAAAGAAAAGAAATAGGCATTTATAATCTTGCTCGACTCTTTCTTATCATGAGGTTTCTCCACCGTCAATTTTTCCTGTATTTCTTAAAGAGGGATGGTAAAGACTCAATTTTTTTGCTAGAATTTTACTTTTTTTTTTTAATTTTTTTTTTTAAAAAACAAAGTAAAAAATGAAAAAAAGTGTCTGAAGCAATAATATATATTTTGTCCTTCTTTTTATTGGTATTTTTTTTAAAATGAAAATTCCATTTTTCTGGAGAAAAATGGGCATTTTTCATAAAAAAAAATGACAATTTTTATGAAGAAAAATGCAATTTTTATTTTTTAAAAAATACCAATAAAAAGAAGGACAAAAAATATATATTATTACTTCAGACACTTTTTTCATTTTTTACTTTTTTTTAAAAAAAAAATAAAAAATACAAAAGTTGGGCAAAAATTGGACAAAAAAGTTGGGTCCTTAACATTTTCCTTTCCTGAAATGCTTCGGTTCATGACATATATGTGGGAAATTGGAGTGCAGATGATGCATGCTTAGTCTTAGTCATTCCCCATATGATCTTATTTTGTTCTTGATAATATTTGAAATTCAAGACCTACTCAATCAAACTCACATTGAGCATTTTGGATGACAAATGAGGTCGACTCTCACAAACACCTTTTGATGCAATCAGGATCTTTTCTATTTCAAATGAAATAAAGATGATTCATTTCATGGTTTATGTAATGTAGATTTAAACGATGTGGCATTATGTACACCATTAGATGAGAAAAAAAGAAGAAGAATAAAAAAAATGAACAATGAAATTGATCGAACCATTTCAATTGAAATTGAGAGTATCTTAACTTGTTTATATATTAAACAAACAAGCCAAATGTGATTAAGCCTAACCTTGACTTGAACATAAGCCTATTTAATGCCTTCCAAACTTAAAGTGTTAATTTTTAGATTAAAAAATGTAGATGAAGCTCGAGCTTTGTGTAGGATGTATTGATACACCAATTTGGAATCATATTGATACCCACATAAAGACAAAGCATCATTCTAAACATATTCTTCCAAGCAATGGCTTGACTGAGTCGTCATGGTGGGCGAGTGCCATTTGTCAATATCATATGCCCATCCAGCGTCACCATCATTTACAAAATATCTATTTTAAGTTGCTCAGAAAAAAGAAAAAAAAAAATATATATATAAATATATATATATACTGTTTTAAAACTGAGTCCTTTTTAAAAAAAAAAAAATCATTTTACCCCTAATGTTTAAAGTGTTTTTTAATTTGAACTCCAATATTTAAAAATTTGTAATGTGCCCCCAAAATGTTTCAAAAATTTACAATTAACACCCTTTGTTACCCATCTAAGTAGATGGAAATGACATCACGTGCGTCTCACATGGGATTTTTATACGTAATCTTCCAATTTTACACTCAACTTAGCTAATAAAATGACATAATTGCCCTTCACTAAAACCCAACGCCTATTTTGATTTTTTTTCTCGTCAACCCCTTTTGAATCCATTTTGGGTGTCGTGTGGGTGTTGGAGTGAAAAAAGAAAATGAGCAAATACCTCTTACCTGCTCTTATGCTGGCAATTTCCTTGTACTTAGACGGCAATTAGTAATGAATAGTGTTAATTGCAACTTTTTGAAACATTAGGGGGGTATATTGCAAATTTTTAAACGTTGGGTTCAAATTGAAAAACACCTCAAACTTCAGAGGGTAAAATGAATTTTCTCTTTTTTTTTTTTTTCTTCTTTTTAGTAATTTCCTACTTATTATCGAGGCAATTACTAAAGATTTTATAACATTTTCTTTATAAATATTTATAACATTAATTATTAAATTAAATTGATTGGCGTGATAAGTCCCATGTAAATTAACACTTCAATTTATAAAAAAATATAAATAATAAAATTTATGGTACCCAAACATTATGCAAGTTCATGAGTCATAACATTGACTAATTCAATCAAGTGATGACAAACGGACTAAAAATCACTAAAATATTGTCTGGTAAAAAAAATAATATCTAAAACTTTGTCGACTTGCCTTCTTCTTAGTATATTGTAGAAGAAGAAGGTAATGCAAAAAATATTATTATTATTATTTTTTTTTTAAAAAAGAGAATTTAATTATATAAGTATCAATGTGGAAAGAGACAAGATTTTCCCAGTTGTTAGTATATACAATTTAATTTCTTAATCCCAATTATTATATTCAAAATCTTTTAAGGTTCAAACCACCAAAAAAAAAAGAAGAAAAAAAATCTTTTAAGATTAAATTATGATTGTGAAATCAGTACAGTACGTATAAGTTTATTAGTTACAGAATTTTTTGTTTGCACGGGATTGGTAGTATTCTCTCATCCATCTCCAAAGAGCCTGGAGGCAAAGAATGAATAAGAATAATGCTATATTATTATTATATCTTCTTCTTCTTCTTCATTATTATTATTATTTTTAATCTCTTAAAATTAATATGACCTTTTTTTTTTCTTTTTTTTTTTTTTTAAAAAAAAGGAAATTTAAAAAAAACCATTCAAATCTCAATAATTGATGAAGGATCACGAGCATAAAGCTCTTACATCACAGAGTAAAAGCTCTGAGAAAATCATAGTCAAAGTTACAAGGTTACGGGTCATAGATACATACATAACAATCTTATATTCAAGACCTATCTATGACATCAAAATATGCTAACACATGACTAATCTTCAGTTGTAGCAATATGTCTGCTCCAGACAAACTCAATTCGATACATAGGCCAAGACCACAAAATACAAGACAAACAGAAAAAAAAAAAAGAAGAAAAAAACCACAGAAACACCATAAGAGGAAGGTTGCCAGATGATTCTAGTTAGAACGCGAAAAAACCACTCTCAGGCGCGTGTGAGTCATAATCCGTCGCAGGATTGTTGAAATCAGAAGCGGCAAGTGTCGTTGGAAGCGGGTGAGATCGATGCGCGTGGTGGAGTGGTGTGTGTCGAAGTGGGTCTGACAGAGGGACGTAGATCGAGCTTTGAATATTCTGATTCAACAACCCCATCAACCAAAAAAAAAGACACGGTAGAAATGGTGGACGGCACACCTAGCGCGGTGGTGCTTGAGCTTGTAACAAATAAAAGTAAGGAAAAAGAAAAAAAAAGAGGGGGGAGGGGAAGGGGCCAGCTGTGATGCGTGATGTAACTTAATAGTTAATAATATGATTTCTAAAATCACAATTAAGTCAAAATTGAATAGTGATTCATCCTAGATTAAATATGAGTTTACGTGCACAAAAGATATGAGTATCCCATTAACACTATGAGTGAAATTAAAGGTACTATAAATTCTTTATAAACTTACATGTCGGTCTTTGGATGTGATATTTACTATATCTGTCGTTAAATGATTAAAATTTGATTTTGGCTGGTTTGATAGTGCTATATGTACGAGTTATTCCAGGCGGCCATCTCGCGTCCACCCTTCGTCCATCCCGCGCTGACGTGGCGTCGTCCACGTCAGTCAAAAAAAAAAAAAAATTGAATTCTCAATTAGTCAAAACACGCGTGGGTTCTTTCTTCATTCCCCCCATCCCGTCCATCCCCGCTCATTTTCCCCATCCCCCTCCCGCTCCCATTTCTCTCTTAGTCCCGACAACACCCCCCACCGGATCCATCGTCGGATCCCGTCCATCCCGCGCCTCTCCCTCTCCCTCTCACCCTTTGTCGCGTCGCGTCGCGTCGCGCCTCTCTCTCTCCCCCTCCGTCGCGCTCTCCCCCTCCGTCGCGTCTCGCTCTCTCTCTCACTCCAACAAGAGTTCTCCGGCGACCCACTCGGGACGAAAAGCAGACCCAAACCAACGAGAGTTCTCCGACGACCCAAGGCGTCCTGTTCTCCGAAGACCCAAACCGTCCTGTTCTCCAGCGACCCAAACGGTAATACCGCGTCCATCTCTGTTTTTTTTTTTTTTTTTTTTTTTCTGGGTTTATGTTTGGAGTTTTGCTCTGGAAGGAGCAAGCAAGAAAATAATGGAGCTATTTCAAAAGATGGTGGATATCTTGTGAAACTAAAGCTTGCTCCTTCTGTGATGGGAATTTCAAGATACTCTTAAAACTCATCTCATTTCTTTCTTTATAGATAGCCCAATATTTTTTAAAGGGTTTCTTTTCAGATGATGTATTTGTAGCTTTAGGTGTTATGAAAAGCAGTTGGGGCATTCAATTGCAGTGCAACGTTCAAAGAGGCCATACTTCAAGTAATTATTAAATTGTTGTTCCTCTTGTCTGTAAACTCTGGTTTACTGATTTCTGAGTTTGTTTCTCTTCATTGCATTTCTTGGTGCATCTACCATGATTTTTTTTATTTTTATTTTTGAAGTGCAGGTGAAGTTTTGCATTCTCTTTTTATTTTATTTTATTTTTTATGGTGGTTTTCTGGGATGGGCTTTAAAAATAAGATTTGAGGCCAAATTGTAAACCCACTTTTTGTTTGATTTATATGCTGATTTAGTGTCAAAATTAGGTTACATTGTTTCTCACTTCTGCAGAAGTAATTGTAATTGAAGGCAATTTTGTGCAGCAGAAAACAGCCTATTGAATTTTCAGTTCTTCAGTATGAAAAGAAACATGCTTGTATGCTTATGGGGTTCGAATGTGTTTAAACTTTTTTTTAACTTTAGACTGTTTTCCATGTTGTTTATCATCTAGGTTTCCGAATGCTTATCTGCTTGTTGGATGCTGCAATGATGAACTCACCCACACGTATAAGGGCAAAACTGTATGTAAATTAAGTGGGATGGTCTTGTCAGGGATTTGTAAAGATTTTAATTTGTCAAAAAAACAAGATTTAAAACATGTAAAGATTTTACTACTTGGGCAGGTTGGTACCTCTTCACAAACATATGGTGTTCTTACTAGGCAAGCTTGGAGCTTTGTTTAACTGAAATGAAACTGTCAGGACCTCTGCTTTATAGTATGTTTAATTACCACTTATCCCAATGCTTAAGCTAATAGGAAATTGTGTTTTAATTACTTAAGTAATACCTTAACAAAAAATAAAAATAAAAGCAATGATTCTATTTATTTGTTTCTTCAAATGGAGAGATCTTTTCTTTTTAACACATCCATAAACATCCATAAACTCGAGTATGAGTAGACAGCATGGAACTTGCTAACAAGTTTATCTAAACTTGAAGTGATATAAAGGTCCTCCTCTAATGGACAACCATACCACAATGTTACATGACTTGCTTATGATTATGATTTATGTGCATTACATGCTTATTTCTCTTCAATACCATACCACAATATTGGATTGTAGCTATTAGTTTTTAGGCCTTTGTGATTGTAGCTATTAGTTTTTAATTTTATGCTTAATTTCATTTCGATCCCACCAGATATTATAAATTTTGGAGCTTAGAACCAGTCTGCATATATTAGCAATTCAAATTGATGATATTAGTTCTTCTTCCACTCCTACAATTCAAGCTTCATCATATCTATACGGTGAGCTGCCGTCCATCCAAATGGATGCTCAAAATGAGTTTGAAAATGATCAAAATGACCCTCAAAATGGTATGTTAGTCATTTTATTCTTCCTCTAATTTTTCTTCAAATATTAATGAATTTTTTTATTCATACTTGTTTTATTCGTTTTGATTTAGCCGGGAATGAAGATGACGTATATAGGCTAGAGTTTGAAGTTAATGATGAGAACAAGTTCGATAACCCTCAAAATGGTATGTTAAGTCGTTTTATTCTTCCTCTAATTTTTCTTCAAAGGTCCCCTACCAATTTTTTATTCATAATTGTTTTATTTATTTTGATATAGATGGAAATGAAGCTGTATGTGATGTAGAGTATAAGCTTATAGATGATGTTGAAAATGTTGATCAACCTAAGGCAGGAATGTCATTTAGCTCCATAAAGGAACTTTCTACTTATTATGAGATTTATGCCAAGCAACAATGTTTTGGGGTAGTAATAAGGAATAGAAAGAATGATGCACATGGAAATATACGCTACATCACCTTAGCATGTGGTAGTCATGGTAGCAGAAAAGCCAAAGAGACTAGTAATGACTTTTCTAGGCCTATTCAAACAATCAGAGTAGGATGTAAGGCCAATTTGAATGCAAAATTAGTTGATACAAAGTGGTATGTGACTAGTGTATCTACTAACCATAATCATGCATTAAGTCCAACAAAAGCTAGATTTCATAGATGCTATAAGAATTTGGATTCTTATGCAAAGAAAAAGCTTTTGCTAAATGATGATTCTGGAATAACTATGAGCAAGAATTTTAACTCTCTAGTTATCGAAGCAGGGGGGTATGAGAATCTTGCGTTTGGAGAAAAAGAGTGTCGTAATTTTATTGCCAAGGAACGATATCTTCAACTTGGCATAGGAGGAGCTGGAGCACTTCGTGATTATTTCATTAGAATGCAATTAATTAATGATGGTTTTTACTTTGCCATGGATTTTGATGATGATGGTAGATTAAAAAATGTGTTTTGGGCTGATGCACGAAGTAGGGCAGCATATGAAAATTTTGGGGATGTCGTTACATTTGATACAACGTATTTGACTAATAAATATGAAATGTCATTTGCTCCTTTTATGGGAGTGAATCACCATGGTCAGTCAATACTTTTTGGTGCAGCATTAATATCAATGGAGAATACATAGACGTTTGTATGGTTGTTTGAGACATGGTTGACATGCATGAACGGTCGATCGCCAAATGCAATTATTACGGATCAAGATAGGGCTATGAAAAGTGCAATCAATATAGTTTTCCCGAATGCTCGACATCGATTATGTTTATGACACATTTTGAAAAAGCTTCCTGAAAAATTTGGGACACATCCAGAATATCATGGCATTAAGAGCGCCTTATGGAGATGTGTGTATGAATCTGAGACATGTGATGAGTTTGATGTAAGTTGGCAAAGTCTGCTTGGGTGTTACAATCTTGAGGATAATGCATGGTTGTGTGGGTTATATAGTGAGCGAAATTTTTGGGTACCTGCATATTTGAAAGATGTTTTTTGGGCTGGAATGACTACCACGCAAGGAGTGAAAATATGAATACTTTTTTTGATGGTTATGTGCATCCATCAACAACTTTGAAGGAATTTGTTGATGGATATGATAATGCTTTGCGTAAAAAAGTTGAAAATGAAAATATTGCTGATTTCAAGTCATTCAATAGCACAATTGCATGTGTAAGCAAGTTTTCTTTTGAGAAGAAATTTCAACAACTTTACACCAATGCAAAGTTCAAAGAAGTACAAGAGGATATTAAAGAGATTATGTATTATACTATTGATCTTATCAAAAGAGAAGGTACTATTTGTACCTATCAAGTGACTGAGCGGGTAGAAGTTATTGGTGACTACATGAAAAAAGTAGGCTTTACTGTTTACTATAATGAACCATGTGAATTGAATTGTAGTTGCTGTATGTTTGAATCAAGAGGAATTTTGTTCAAACATGTCATATCTATACTAATTAGAGTAAATGTTACATCGTTGTCAGAAAAATATTTCCTTAACCGTTGGAGGAAAGACTTGAAGCGAAAATATAAATTTATCAAAAGTAGTTATGATCATTTGAAAGGCAACCCTAGTGCAGAAAGATGTTTTGACTTGTGTAAAGATATGCATGCATTAGCAGAACTTGCATCAACTACCCCGGAGAATTACATGAAAATGAAAGATCATGTTCGTATGTTAACGAAGCAATTTAGTGGTAGCGGTTGTGAACATAATCTCCCTTCCCAAGCACCTCATGTTGGATCTGCTAGCAATTTGTCCGTTAATGGTACGATGGTGGAAAGTAACAAGGTTCATAGTCCTCTTGTGAAGAGAACTAGAGGAAAACCACCTTCAACACGGTTAGCGTCTGCAATAGAAAAGGCAGTGGTGAAGAAATCACAAGGAAGAAAAAATCAATCAAGTGACATAGATCCCAATGAAAAGCGTCGTACGAAGAAGGTCAAATAGTCAATAATCTAGATTTCCAATTATGCTTACTTTAATATTGCAAATGCTTTTTCTAACATGTTTGCGTTATTTTCTAGTTGAAAACTCGCCAAGGAACACAAGAAGAGGGAACACAAGAAGAAGGAACACAAGGAGGAACACAAGGAACAAGTGAATGACGTTTTATTTCTCATGTTGAGTGAACTTAAAGAACTTTGCATATGCTGCACTTTTTGTTGGTCCAATTTTGTGTTTGAGACCATTATTTTCATCTTGTGTTTTTGTTTTTCTCTTTAAATTTGAGAATATGTTTATCGTAGGAAACTACTATTTACCCTTTCGCAATTCTGCTTATAGTAGGAAAAATTTGTAATGAACTTGAAGTTCAAATCTGGAAAAAGATTTGACATATCATCATCACAGATTGATTTATAGCCATGTGTTTTGAATACGGCATGAGCTGGAGGGGTCTCAAATCTCAATCCCATATCTTCAGATTTATGTAATGACTTATGCACGTGACATTTTGTTATCAAGCCTTGAAGGTAAAGAAAAAAAAAACATTAATTATTGGGAAAAAGCAAGGTGAGCTATTTTAACCATTTTTGGCATCCTTGTTGTGGGTTTTTGGTTTCATATCTTTTATATGCCTTTTTTGGGTTTTGGTTTAACACTTTTTAATATGCCTTTTAATTTGCAGTGAGTACCCTTTGTCAATTGTATTAGTTGGGGTTGGAGATGGACCATGGGAGATGATGAGACAATTTGATGATAACATCCCTGCTCGTGCCTTTGATAATTTCCAGGCAAGTATTCCTTGGTATTTGGATATCATTTTGGTCTATATTAGAGCTTGTATCATTTGGACTTATTCTTGGTCAATGTTTGATTGAGAATTAGTACGTTCTTTCGGCTTTTGTAGTTTGTAAATTTTACCGAAATAATGTCAAAGAACATGGACTGACCCAGAAAAGAAGCAGAATTTTCTCTTGCAGCCTTGATGGAAATACCATCACAGTATAAAGCAACATTAGAGCTTAATTTATTGGGGTAACGATACATGATTCTCTATTGTAAGGTCTTGATGGTTTTGCTATTGCTGCCAATAGCAGAATTCATTTGCAATTTATTTTTGTAGTGTTAGTAGGGGTCATTGAAGAACGCTATAGAGATTAATCTTGTGCGCAACATGTTGATTGCTGTCATTGAAGAACGCTATAGAGATGCTGGTACATCTTTTTATTGTCTGCTTAGGATTAGGTCCTTTTTTAGTGGTTGATCTATTTCTCATGGCCCTATCTCTCTCTCTCTCTCTTTCTCCACTCCCTTCTACCTATATCTATGTAGCAAACTTGTGAATATATGTAAATACAAACTTTTTAATGTAAATGTACTTTTTGTGCTCTGCATATTATTCTGCTGCAACAAATAAAGTGGTTTGTTGCCAATAGATCTTAGATGACTTAAAGCAGCAAATGATTATTCTCACTAGTTTTTTTTTTTTTTTTGTAAGAGCATTTATAAAAAAACTAAAGATTATGTTTGATATCTTTTGATTAAAATATTGATTTCATTGTGGATTCTCGCATGTATAAGGATATACAAATATATACTGTTGAGGGCTTGGGGTTTACTTGTCAAATGACTAGTTTGTGGGTACAATGCTTCAGTTAAAGGATACAATGCTTCAGTGCGAACCATCACAGGATCGTTCGCACCATCGTTCGCTCCAACAGAATTGACAGAAGAAATTGGAAGACTTCTGCGAATGATCGCATATCCTATGCGATCGATCGCAGACGCGTGCAAAGCCCATTCTCACAGCTACAGAAAATCTATAGATCATTATGGAAAGATTCCCTACATTACTAGACCTCGTAAGAGGTTTTGCAGTATTAGTTGGCTAAAATCAAATCCTCCGCAGAAGGAAAGAAGCTAAACAACTAGAAGACTTGGACAACAAGAAAATAGATGTTTCCTTTTTTATTCTTATTTCCTTGTAATTGTATGTTGCCCTAGGTCTAGACGTCAGTGTATATATATGATACTATTGTATCTTGTAAAGTTATGAACTTTGAATACAACATTTTACAAAGTTTTCACCTTCCACGTTAATGCATATAGGTTTTCCATTTTATTTTGGTTAAGCAAACAATTTCTAAAGTTTCCATGTTAATGCATAATATGTTCCATTTTGTTATGGTTAGCAAATAATTTCTATATTTTGGTTTAATCGGCAAGATTAAAAGATAAAGTTAAAAAAATGATTTAAAATATTAAATATATCTAAAAAAAATGATGTATAATTTCTGTAAGATTTCACCTTTGTTAACCTCTTCTATCGGTAATTATCATCCTGTAATACAATTTATAAGATGCACAACAATCCCACACACCACTAGGTGCTAAAAAAAATCAACCATTTCTCTTGAGAGATATAGGCGTAAATTTTCAACTATTGTTGCTCTGACTTGTATCATTTCATGACACAATCATGCTCAATCAACCAAAAAGAAAAATGCTCTATCAACAACGTATGAATATGATATTCATATGGCATATGCTTCACACCTTGCGGTATCACACGTGAAATTCAACAAGCTGGGAAAGACAATGACCAAACTAATTAAGCTTTTGATTCCTCACCTAATTAAGTAATGAACCAAACTATCAAAAAGCTTTCAAAGGCAAATGTTCTCCTTCTAAATTCACCTTCTTCAATGACATAGAAGAAATCAGTTACATATCTCCAACTTAAATACATGATAATACAAAGAAGTGGTTCATTTTAACATATACTTATGACTATTAGATCCATGATAATCACTAATATATAGTACCACCAGCAAAATAATTAAAGATAGGACAGCCTGATACATCTTTTCTCTAAACCGACACATTCTTTTTTCCACTTCCGTATCCAATTTCTGCTCGAGTATCCTAATTTTCGCCTGGGATTGATGTTCAACGTCCTTCAACCGTTGCAACATTATATCCAATTTTTGCTCGAGTCTCCTAACTTCCGCCCGGGATTGCTGTTCATCGTCCTTCAACCGGTGCACCATTCTTCTCTCATAAGATGACATCTCGTTATCAGCCCAATTAAAGAAGCCACAATCACCAACTTGCTGCATGATACAAAAAACGTGAAAGCAATGTAAAAATTAAGCCAAAAAAATAAAATTGGTCAAAAGAATTAAACATCGAAATAGTACTTAGGCAATACCTTGTACTTTTCACATCCATACCACTTTCGACCATAATTTGTATCTGTCCATAAATACCTTATGAACGCAGCAACTCCACAATAACACAATGGACGTCTACTCGACGTCTCGCTATTCGTAGACATAATTAATTACCTGAACTTGAACAATATAGAATTTGGATCAGGATGATTAATATATATAGGCTAATTAACTAAACAATCTCATTCATGAGAACAATAAGTATTCCTTGAGAACAAGAACCAAAGAGACAGTTTAAACTAAGCCTACTATCACCATTAACTAGTTATATGAATGATAGATGCACCAGTAATTTGGCATTTTCAAAAAAAGGTACTTTTAACATATCACAAAAGATGAGTTTTCAATTGCGCAAAAATGACCGTGCTATACATAATTCTCTACCTGAAACCTCAGAGTTATGGGAACTAACTAAGGAACAATGTATAATATTCTCAACCAATTCAACACAGAAAATTAAGGGGAGGGGAAAAGGTGATTTGAGAACTAAGGAATAATGTATAATCTTCTCAACCAAATGATTTGAGAACTAATGAAGATTTATTACATTGTTGTCCTATGATCAAAATCTAAATATTTATCTGATTTCATTATGCTGATATAGTTTCATAAGAAAAAGGGTCATAAGTATCTACAGGATATCAATTTTCATGGATGAGTAAATTCAGTATATTAATTTTATCTCATGCACAGGTGGGAATCAATATTTACAACTTTGAGTTAGAACAAGTGTACTTGAGTTTAATCATTGTTAGCAATAATGAGATAGCTAATGTCATTTCATATTTGTTATTATGTATGCCTTTACTAAAATTCTAGAAATTGATACCTATTATGCTTGTCTCTTTGTTTTCTTTTGTTATTGTTTACTGAAGAGTATGGTTGGTTCTAATTCTGAAGGATAAATTTACATTTTATATAAAGAATTTTCGACTTTCATTTTGTGTGTTTGTAGTTGGACATTAATATATTACAACAATAAATTTGCTCTTGTTTCTTGGTGATATCTTCACAACTGTGAGCGTATCTATTGAAGTTGCAAAATGATTTATATAAGAACTATTGCATTTTTTTTTCTTTTGTTGTGAGGTTGAGAAATCCTGCTGGTTTTCTGCTTGGTATCTTGGAAAAGAATTGGTACTTAAGCCTAAAAAAAACCCTGGAATAGTTAAAAGTAATATCCAATCCTTTAACCTTGATGACCTCCTTTGTTGTGACTTTGATGTAAATAAGTTGTTATCTCTCAGAGGTAATGTAGCATGTGTTCCAATGAATAATATCTGCTGGTGGCCTTGTTTATGCAGATATTAAAGTGAAAAGGGAGACTTTTAAGGACTTCTGGATTAAAAAAGATTAACAAGAAAAGAGAGCTTAAAGTGATGGGCAACTTGCTTACATTTCTATCAAAGTCTCTCCATAAGTTTATCTATAACCTCACATTCCCAAGCTATTTCCTACAACTTGCATGGGCTTTCCGACCTTTCCTCAGACTTTTGGTTTGTGAGGCTTGCTATTGTTGAATGAACTTGACTAGCTAAAGTTGGTGCAAGAGATGATTCGAATCATAAGAGTACTTAATATTTTCCTTTTTTAAAACTGTTCAAGTAATTTTTTCATAAGAAATTTGTTAGGTTTGATATCTTGTTTTGCAAATACCATCCAGTTAATAAAGAAATATAAAGTGTTTGAGATTTAAACAGTCATTTAGGTTTGCAATCCTAGTTGTAGGTAGTGATGTCGGATAATTAAGTTTTGTAAGGTTTGCTTCTGCTAGATGTAGTAATAAAATCTTGTTGGCTTTTGTGCTGCAGGTGCCACTTACTAAGAAGCAATTCTTATTGTTGGTCTCGGCAGATTCTTTAACGCACTTTTTCCTAGACCACTTGTTTGAGGTATGTTGGAGCTAATATGCTATGTTGCTGAATGCTGGCAGTAATTATTTGTTTGGTTTTATGTATTTTTCATTATTAATTTTTTTTTTTGGTTAATTTAGTGAAAGCAATGTTGGTGACTTTGTTCTGGAAGGTTAAACTATTTGTAGTTAAAGAAGCCTGAAGGACAATGAAGCATGAAAGGCTTTAAGAGACATAATACTCTGGCACTAGCTTCTATCTGTAATGCAGTTATAGTCCGTTGTTCAACTAACTCATTGGTAAGGTTTAGGAGAAGAAGATGTGCTGAATGTTTGGTGAGATAGATTTCTGCTCCGTTAAAATGTGCTGAATGTATGGTGAGAAAGATTTATGCTCCGTAGATGTGCTGAAACATGAAGGGCTTTTGGACATATGATACTCTGGTGGTAGCTTGGATTTGTGATGCAGTTATAACACATATTGTCCAACTAAGTCGTTGGTAAGGTTTCGGAGAAGAAAATGTGCTGAATGTATTGTGTGAGAGTCTGCTCTGTATATATGAAAACTGAGGATGTATTCATTAATTTTCGCTCCTAGCAATGTATAAAGGTTGTAGGATGGGAGCAGGTTGGAAGGAAATAGTTGAGAAAAAAATCAGTACATGAAAATAAGGTATTGGACAATCACTTGTTTCATGTAGAGACATTGATCATTCAATGTCATTTTTCAGTTTGCATGGAAGTGAAATTTTTTGTGGACATTTCTAGTGAGTTTGTGCAGCACAGCTATTAGATTGCCACACTCTTCTTGAAGCACCGTTCTCTTTGTTTTACTTCTCCAAATAATAGAGCCAGGTAAGGCACTGAAGGTAGAGAGACCTATCTCCTATGGCAGGTTCCAAGCTCTAAGCTATCTGGAACCACCCGGCTGACCCAAAAACAGTTTGTTCCCTCCTCATCTTCTCATGTTTAGCTTTGAATCGTACTCCTATTATTATCATTGTTGGCTTTTATAACTATGTTCTATTGGTTAATTCAGCTTGCATGATTTGAATGCGGGAAAAATATTGTAATCTAGTATCTGGGTCTTGTATAATTTGTGTGCAAATGAGCAATGGTTGTGGAATGGAGCCATTTTTAGTGTTTTAAGTTCGGTGGACTTATTTTGACGGAGATAAGAACAGAGTGAGAGAGTCTGAATATGATTCTCGTGTTTCATGGTTTCAGTGTAGGAATTTACTTTCAATCAGTACTCTGTTGCAGATTTTATACTAGGAAAACGTAACTTTGCTTTGAATTGTCTTGAAGATAATTTATAACAGTATTGATAATTACTGAAAAGTGTCCGCTTTAGAGTAAACATTCACCAAAGCCTTCTCCTCTCCAAACTTTTATCTTTGAGTTGCCTATTTGAACTTGTTGACGAATGTTGAGCTACTGCTTATAATTTTTGTTAGAATATAGTGCTCTACTGAATCCAAACGTTATTTGTGACTTTGCATTTCTATTAACCTTAGGAATGCAAAGTTTCTACGATTCTAGTGAGTTTGTGCAGCACAGCCCAAACCAACCAAAGAAACCCATTCAGTTCTTATAAAAAATCAAAGGAAAGATCAAAACAAAACCCTCAGAAAATCAACCTAACTCACTTCAACCACTAATTTTTCATCCATTTCAACAAAGCACAATAATATGAAAACTTCAACAATTGAAAGAGAAGATAAGCTCACCCAGCAAAACCTCCATCAGACCCAAACCATCGTCGTTACCGGAGCCAAAACCGCCGGCGTCTTCAGAGCAAAACCTCCGACCCTAAACCACCTTCATTTCTGAACCCAGTCAACCGCCAACGGACTCAAACCTCCAGATCTAATATTTGTTAGGGAAAAAATAAAAAGACTTAATAAAAATAAAAAGAACAAAGCTTGCTCCTTCCAGAACTCCAAACATAAACCCAGAAAAAAAAGAAACAGAGATGGACGCGTGATGCAGAATGAAGAATAAATAAGTTAGTATTTTAATTATATTTGGTTCTTATTAGTTAATTAGGTTATCTATATTTAAACGGTTGTTTTATCTATGAGTTATTGTAATGGGCTTGGCCCAAAGTCATCTAATCTAGGGTTAGAGATATTTTATAATTAGATAATGGGCTTAGCCCAAAGTTAGTCAAATTAGGGTTATGTTTTATTTTACAGTGTCTATTTAAATGCTCTTTATACTCCTATGGAGGAGGGATGATGATTAATGAAAAAGATGTTTTCTTAGAGGCATGAGTGTGCTCTTCTTCTTGGTGGTGGGACTCTACCAAAACCCCATTGTTGATCGGTGAGACTCTGATCAACGTGGTTTATCTTATTTTATGTTATTTTTAATTTATTTTCCATATTTCTCCTTCCGTCCTGCGTTAACGCGGTATTACCGTTTGGGTCATCGGAGAACAGGACGGTTTGGGTCTACGGAGAACAGGACGCCCGCCTTAGGTCACCGGAGAACTCTCGCTGGTTTGGGTCTGCTTTTCGTCCCGGGTGGGTCGCCGGAGAACTCTCGCTGGAGTGAGAGAGAGCGAGACGCGACGAAGGGGGAGAGAGAGAGGCGCGACGCAACGGAGGGTGAGAGGGAAAGGGAGAGGCGCGGGATGGACGGGATCCGACGATGGATCCGGTGGGGGGTGTTGCCGGGATTGAGAGAGAAATGGGAGCGGGAGGTTCTGGGATGGGGAAAATGAGCGGGACGGGATGGGGGGAAATGAGGAAAGAACCCACGCGTGTTTTGACTAATTGAGAATTCAAATTTTGTTTGTTTTTTTTTTTTTTTTTTGGACTGACGTGGACGACGCTACGTCAGCGCGGGATGGACGAAGGGTGGACACGAGATGGCCGCTTAGAATTACTCTATATGTACTGGCACTGTCACATTAGTTTGTAAATCCATATGGCACTTAGGCCTTGTTTGTAAAACAACTGCACATTCCCCCATATTTTATCACACTATTTACTTCATTTTTTCCAAAAAAATATATATCAAATTATTCACTTTTTATATCATATAATTTACTATTTAAATAAAAAAATCACTACAAAACAAAATTTTTCATTTTTTAATACCACCTTTTTATTTTCCCATATCAATCATTTTTTTTTAATGAGTGAACAGTAAAAAAAAGTGGGGGAACGTGTATGTGGGGGAGTGTGTGGGCGTTTGCCAAACACCCTCTTAATTATCATGCCAACTACTAAATAACTAAATTTAAATGTGACTAATTACAAAAATGCCACATAAATTGCCTAGTCATTTTATAAGGTGTTGATAAATAATCCAACATTGCTTGTGGACAAGAATTGGGGCATCTTTATAAAGAGTGGACAACCCTCTCTTATTGAACTGGTTTTATGAAATGAGTTAAGCTCATAAATTTCTTCATGGTATTAGAGTCAAAGGTCTTAGAATCGAATATTGACACTGTCAATTCACCCCCAATTTAAATTAAATATTTCACGTATTAAGCCTTACTTATGAAAAGATAGTTTGAGCCTATACGTGAGGGGATTTTTTTTAAATTTTTTTTTTTACATGTCAGCACAAGAAAGGAGAGGGAATTTGAACTACTGACCTCTGTTTTATTAGGCGTGGTCCCAACCGATTGAACTACCTCTTGAGGACACGTGAGGAGAGTGTTGAACTAATAGTTAAGTGATTACTTTATTATCTTCCCATAAGTTTAAGCTTTTGGGATAAGTAGTAATTTAATATAGTATCAGAGCCAGGATGAATGGGGCACACACTACTTATCATGTGATGGAGGGTGTTGAGGAATAATCTTACATTGCTTGTGAACAAGACTTAGGGCATCTTTGTAAGGAGTGGCAACCCTTTCTAATTGAACCGGTTTTATGAGATAAGTTAAGCCTACAAATTTATTCATAGGACAAAGCCAAAGGTTCCCGGATCAAACCTTGACTCCGTCAATTCACCCCATTTAAATTAAATATTTCACATGTTGGACATCACCCATTAAAATGGAGTTTGAACTCATACGTGAAGGAAGTAAACTAATGCTTACGTGATTAAATTTACATTTTCATATTAGCTTAAGATTTTGTGATAACTAGTAATTTAACATAGTTGATCAACCTTAAAAAAAAAAAAAAAAAAAAAAAAACCTAATTCGGTTGGATTTGTTTGGGTGTGTGATGCTTTCATACAGTTTATAGAAAAGTCGAGGGAGCTGGCAAAAAAAATCTACCTAATTCGGTTGGATTTGTTTGGGGGTGTGATGCTTTCATTCAAGTTTATAGAAAAGTCGAGGGAGCTGGCCTGGACTGCTTGTCTAAGGATTGAACCCTTCCTGCCAGCTGTTTTGAAGATTTGACTCTACCAAAGGCAGCTTCGAACTAGAGGGTTGACTTGGGTGCTTATACAAATTTAAATTATTAAATCAATTTTTTTTTTTTTTTTTTAGTTTTAGCTTTTAAAATAAACAATAATTTAATATGGTATTAGAAATTTAGAATACAAGTTAAGAGTTTGAATCCTCTTTCCGTCTTTTACCTCCCATTTCAATTAAATATTCTATATATTGAACCCCACTTGTTAAAAAAAAGTTTAAATTCATATATGAAGCGTTAGAATATTAATTAAATAATTAAATCAACAATTTTTTATTAAATTAAAATTGTTTGAATTAGTGATAATTTAACGGCATGGATAGAATCTGTTAATGAAAAACACTATTATTATTATTATTATTATTATTTTTGTAACAAACCATTTCATAGAACAAACCAAACAAACCAACATCAGCAACAACCTCAAGAAAGAGGGGATGGGAGAGGTGGATCTTTTCTACTACAAATGGGAATAGAGCTAGGGGGAGAGACTAAGGAGGGAATGCAGCCCGAAAGAACCCTTGCCGCGGCCCTATATGCCACATAATAGGTGCAGAAGTTAGCACTTCTGTTGATTTTTTTAGCCTCCCAAAAAGAAGAGGCTGAAAAGCTAGAGATAGTGTCATTAATAACATGTTCTATACGCCAATCCATAACAAGAGTTGGATTTTGCAAAGCTGAAACTACTATAGAGGAATCCCCTTCTAGAATGAACTTATCAAGATTCAAAGAAGTAGCCAAAATACCTACCAATTGAGCAGCAAGTGCTTCACCATAAACTGGACTGCAAGGGGGCATAACTTGGTAGAGCATCTTGATGATCAAACCATTGGAGTTCCTGCAAACAGTTGCTTGGGTAGAGAAATCTTCAGAAATTGTAGCATCAAAATCCACCTTGAAAAAGTCTTGAGGCGGCTTGGACCAAATTTACTTGACTAATTTCATGTTTGAGGACCAAGCTACATAATGTTCCATTGAGACTCTTTTGATGTTTGCAGCTAGGTTTAAGACATCAGGAAGCACTCCTTTGTGAACAACTTGATTTCTAGAAAACCAAAGTAGGTCACATAGAACAGCTACAAAAATTTAGAACAAGTGTGAGTCTGCAAGAGGAATACCAAAAGAAATATTAGGAGTTAAAATGCCTTTGATCCAATCCGAAATGATAAAAAATGACCATTTAAGAGAATCAAGAGGAGGGGATAATCTCCAAGATATTCCAAGATATTCTAGGAATATCAAAACACTATTAATTTAGTTAGTACCTTTTTTGGGCAATTAATTCTCTCTACAAAGAGGCGTATAAAAAAAAAAAAAAAAAAAAAAAATTCTCTCTACAAAGAGAAAGAAAGAGCTTTTTTTTTTTTGGGTCAAACATTTGAACAAGTTACAGTTAGTGGTGGCTAGGGACCGAATCCCCCGAATTTGAATTTTTTTCTCTCCAAAAAGTCACTAGCCATGCGGAACTATTAATTATTGAGTGAACCAACTAAAAAGTTATGGGCTAGTTAGCTAGCTAGCCCCAAGTTTCTGCCCTGATTCCGTCTATAGTGGTGGTGTTAAATTTATCATCACCAAGCCAATGAAATAGATGTTTAGCTATAATCTAGATGGAATCAATCAACCTTTGTTATGGAAAATGCTAGGCGTGCGTTCTTCTGGTTTTAAATGAATATTATTTTTTAAAAATCAGGTAAGAGAAATAGGACCCATTTTTGTTTTTTTTTTTTTAAAAAAAAAAATAATATTCACATAGAACTAAAAGAACACTAGAAGAACATATACTTTTCCTCCTTTATTATATATACACATGTCAAGGGTTAGACTTATGGCCATAAAAATAAAAATAAAAAGTTTAAAAGTATTTTTCCACATCACGCATTATGACAGCTTAATTTAGCAATATTATAATAATGAAGGTTGAACTTATGAACCCTAAAATCTATCTAAAGCAATCTTGGAAGAGATCAGATTCGACCTAGATTTTGACGGAGTCAAACACCAAAATAACTCCATATGTATCCTTCTGGCTGAGGAATGTTTCTTGCAAACACAACTCAAAGATATTGGATTTTATTTCATATATTTTTAATACAAATTATTTTAATTGATACACTTTTGTCTTGACCAAGGAATTAAATTTTCTCTTGAAGCCATCGTTAAGAAATTACAAAACAATAATATAATTAATTAAGAAGAGTTAATTAAATTATCATGAAGATTATTTATATATTAAATTTCCCATTCCATATAACAGCAGAAAAATTGATCTTGATGTCTCACCAATAATTTGCTTTACTGGTCGGCCAAAATGCAAGCAATGTAGAAAAAACAAAGCAGGCATCTACGTACGGCATTTAAACATGTTTAAACTGCTCAAAAAATAATAATAAACTTAATTAATATTCAAACAAAATAAATAACCTTAAAAGATTTCATCTTAATCAGGTTAATAGAAATTAAATATACGTCACTGTCAACGAAAAGTAATACGTCAATGTCAAGAAGTTGTGTCTAACAACTACAAAAACTTATCAACTAATTAAAAAGTATATGATTTGGAGAGAAAAATTGTCCAAATCTATTATAACTAATCTATATTATTAACACCCAATATGTTAACTAATCTCTTTTTGATCAAAATAATCTCAAGGCCTTCTCCCTTCCCTATTGGGCCAGAGGAATGTGTAATATAAATGGAATCAATCCTGCCATCTTAATCACGTGACTAAGGATCTGTTTGGATGTGCATTTGAATGGCTTAAAAGTGCGTTTAACACTTAAAAAATTTGTTTAAAGAAAAAAGTACGCGTTTGGTAAAAAAAAAAATGAAATCACTATTAAGAGTTCAAAAAGCCTAAAAATGGCCAAAATGAATTTTTAGCAAAAGCTTAAAAATAAAGCTTTTGCAAAAAAAAAGAAAAAAGAAAAAAAGTATTTTGACTTAAAAGCTCTATTTCTCAAACACAATATTAAACATGCTCTAAGGGCCAATTTGAGATTGCGTTTGTGGACCTCAAAAGTGTGTTTAACACCTTAAAAGCTCATATGAAAAAAAAAAAAAAAAACACGCGTTTGGTAAAAAAAATTCAAAGCGCTTTTGATTGTCAAAAAGCCTTAAAAATAGTTCAAACACACTTGAAGCTTTTGTCAAAAAGCATTTCTTTACTTAAAAGCTATATTTTTCAAACGCAATTCCAAACAGACCCTAAATCACAACCTCCAAATATTGGATACATATATAGGTTATCCCTAATCAAGAGATTTTTTTTTAATTATTTTATTTTAATGCAAGTGTTAATACAAATTAAATGATTAATTAAATTCATCATTTTTTTTATCAATTCAAGTTGTTGGAATAACCGGTGATTTCACGTAACATTAAAGCAGAAGTCTTGAATTTGAATCTTAATTCGACAGTTTACTTAATTTTCAATTAAATATTATAAAAGACACCCATAAATAATATTTGTTTATTTATTTTTGCACAAACGTACTTGCACACATATTATCATTGAAATCAACAATTAATGGTCTAGATACAAGATTTATGCATTAAACTATTGCTATTAATAATAATATATATGTAATAAGAAGCATGCAAATAACAGTACTATTGTGATGACATTCCTTCTTCAATATGCCTTCACACGCCTCTTCCTTTCCTCCATTCTTGCAAAAGCTATATAAATATATATGCTTTGATCTTCAACAAATCTCAAAGTTAATATAATTAGAAAATCACTACCAAACCGACGTGGGTTTTTTGGCTCTTAGCAGTTAATATTTTTCTGTGTGTCTTGGCTATGCCGGCCATCCTCTGGCATTAAACTATTGCTATTACTCTGTTGTGTCACATGAAACTTTTCTTCTGTCATCTCTTTGCTCATCATCCGAAGCCTCTCCTTTAAAAATGGCCTCCACCACTCCCAGACACCCCCCTCTGATCACCACCATCTTTTCCCTTTCTTACTTAATTTCTTTCGCTTCCTTTCCCTAATGAAAGCAGGCTTTGAAATGGCTCAGGGAGCTTTGGATACAATCCAGCCCCATGAACCATGGGACTACACCTCTGTTGCCTTTCCTGCAGCTCCACCCTTCAACCCTTTCCCCAAGCCTATAATGGAGCACAACGAGCTCTCTGAGTGGGTGGAGCAAATCACAAAACAACTTGTCGAAGACCTACCGGAAACTGCAGGCTCCGATATCTTGCAGCACAGTGACACAAACTCTGACCAAGATCAAAATAGAGGTCTTTAATTCGAATTTCTATATCTGTTATATATTCACTTTTCATTTCAATTAAATATTTCACGTGTTGAGAATGAATATTAGAATAGAAATTAAATGATTAAATTTATCTCTTTCTATAACCTTAAGCTTTCGGGATAAGTGGTGATTTAATACAATTTTGTGTCATCACTTTCAGGCGAGTTCAGACCAAGAAAAGTGACAAGAAGAAACTACTTTGACACCGTTGCCGGCTACGAGCTTCAATGGAGTAATGAGCCTCGAGCTAACGTTTCTGATCATGGAAGGAATTGCAAAGGGGTAAGCACGGTAGATGAGAATTGCTTAACCCTCATAACCCAACTTCTGGAGTGTGCAGTTGCTGTCTCGGTCGATAATCTTGGAGAGGCGCATAGAATGCTACTTGAGCTAACGCAAATGGGCTCACCTTACGGCCTTTCTTGCGCTGAGCGTGCTGTGGCTTATTTCGCTAAGGCAATGTCTAGTAGGGTTATCAACTCCTGGCTCGGTATTGTTAAATCATCACTTATTCTAAAAGTTTAATTTATATTATATTATAATACTTCCAGTTATATATCCTCTTAATAACTAAGATCCAATACTCAAAATATTTAATTGAAATGGGAGAAGAATAATGAAGACAATATTTAAACTCAAAATATTTACTATAATACTATGTTAAATTACCACTTATCTTAATAATTTAATTAGATCGATAAAAAAAGATGAATTTAATTATTTAATTTATAATTTAACAGGCATTTGTTCTCCTCTGGTTGACTACAAAAGCATTCATGGCGCCTTCCAAGTGTTCAACAACATATCCCCCTTCATCAAGTTTGCACACTTCACCTCCAACCAAGCCATCCTGGAGGCATTCCACCGGCGTGACAGGATTCACATTCTTGACCTTGACATCATGCAAGGCCTGCAATGGCCGGCCTTGTTTCACATCCTCGCCACCCGCATGGAGGGCCCTCCGCACGTAAGAATGACGGGCATGGGTGCGTCAATGGAGATTCTTGTGGAGACAGGAAAGCAGTTCGCCAACTTCGCCAAGCGGCTCGGAATGTTATTTGAATTCCACCCAATTGCAAGGAAGTTCGCAGAAATCGATGCCTCGATGGTGCAAGTTCGGCGTGGAGAAACTCTAGCTGTGCATTGGCTGCAACATTCCTTGTACGATGCCACCGGGCCGGATTGGAAAACAATGAGACTGCTAAAAGAGTTATCACCAACCATCATCACACTGGTATTCTTAAATCACCGCTTATTTTAAATGTTTAAGTCGATAAACATAGATGAATTTAATAAGTTAATTTAGATAAATGCTATTTAGTAGACTGATATACGACCGTCATACATGACCTTTGTTCTGATGCCATATCAAATCACTATTTATTCTAAAAGTTGAATTTAATTGTTCAATTTATATTCTAATAGGTAGAGCAAGATATCTCCCATGGCGGGTCTTTTCTAGACCGTTTTGTAGGGTCACTGCACTACTACTCGACGCTCTTCGATTCCCTTGGAGCCAATCTGCTGGTGGACGACCCTAACCGGCACCGGGTGGAGCACTGCCTTCTGTACAGGGAGATAAACAACATATTGGCAATCGGAGGGCCGGCGAGAAGCGGGGAAGACAAGTATAGGCATTGGAGGATTGAGCTTGCGAAGAATTGCTTTGTGCAGGTGCCGATGAGTGCGAATTCCATGGCTCAAGCACAGCTGATGTTGAACATGTTCCCGCCTGCTTATGGATATAGCCTTGTCCAGGGAGATGGCACGCTTAGGCTTGGCTGGAAGGATACCAGTTTGTATACTGCTTCTGCGTGGACTTCTTCTAATGCAGCTCCTACGTAGCTGCTGCTAATTAATATATATGTTTCATTTTTTGGCTTTCATTTTTATTTATTTTTCTTGTTTTCTCTTTGTTTTGGTAGAATTAATGTAGTCCGACTAAGGAATTGCATGTCAAGAGTAAATTTATGGGGATGGTATACATAGATGCCTTCGACAAGTTTATTGTGGTTTTAAATGGTCCCTTTTGTAGTTTCTATAACCATTCGTCCACAATATATATATAAGTCTATATATATATATATATATATCTTCCAAGATATTGTTTGATTAATGCTATAAACTATATTTTTATCTTATTTTTTATGTACCAGTGTGAATTAACCCTTAAGAGCACTAGTAGTAGGCTAGCAGTTTCCCTTTGATTTTTCCTAAATTTAGGGTATAATTAAAACTATTTTTTGCTTCCCATGAAAATATATTTCACAATAGTTTCCTTTACATTTCTTTATACCATTAAAATATATATATATATTACAAAATACAAGTTTCCTACTTACCCTCACTTTTTTCACAAAATTTCAACACAATCCCCAATTAAAGGCAAAAAGAAGAGAGAAGAGAGAAGAGAGAAGAGAGAGGAGAGAGGAGAGAGGAGAGAGAAAAATTTATATTAAAAGGAAGCCCCACTATGCGGTCATGCTGCAAAAGGGGTCTTCTGCAGCGTTCACTCTTGTGGTGACACATCACTAAGCTCATTTTGACAAAATGAAATCAAAACACTAGATAATAACAAACAAAGAACCAAACCACCTACTCCGGTGACATCGAACCTACCAGCGACGGCAGGCCCACGCTAGACCTAGCCGCTGGGTCACGACAGACCCAGCCGTTGGGTCTGCCGTGACTTAGCAGCTAGATCTACCGTGACCCAACCCTAGGTCACGCCAGACCCAGCTATGGGTCTGTCGTGACCTACGGCTGGGTCTAGGCGTGACCTAGCCGTAGGCCACCTCTTTGGCAACTTTTATGCCAAATTTAGCCTTAAAAATCGATTCTAATGCTATAAAACTCAATTTTAATGCCTCAAAACTCAATTTTGGATTCAAAACTAAAACTTAAAGAGGAAGGTTAACTCTTTTTGGGATTTTATCACCCTAAATCGAATATCATAGAGCCGGAGCCATGCTATCACTCATGGTGCTGGAGCCATGTGAAAAAACCAAAAAATCAGACCTAAATCAGAGCAAGACCCATTAGAAAAAACCAAAATATCAAACCCACCGAAGCAAGACCCACACGGCCAACATTTCAACAGACCCATGGCCAACAAGACCTAGCTGTGGGTCTCGGTGGCTGGCTAGACCAAGGCCTGCCATGGGCCTGCACCGGTCTTCTTCTTTCTCTCTTTAATTTCAACTTTTCTTTCTTGTTTGAGTTGAAAATCAAGTGTATTAGGCTGTAAGTTTTTTTTTTGTGCATTTTTTTTTTTTGCTTTATGTGAAGTGTCCTTCTTTTATTGAGTGATGCAAAACCCTCATTTTGTAACATGACTGCGTAGGAGGGTTTCTCATATTAAAATAATGCATAGGGAACCGGTTCCCTATACGTTGAAAAACATTGTGACAACCATTGATGGTTAGTTAAATATAAGAAATCTTATGTGAGTAGGTTTTTGTGGTTTTTTTTGAAATTTTTCTTAAATATAAAAAAAAGAATAACATATAGAGCATCTGTTGCTAGTACTCTAAAAAAAAAATTTTAAATCGAAAATGCATGGAACTCTATAATTGAGCTTAGTGTACGTGCTCATACTCAATTATGTGTACGTACTTACTGTATTATTGGCTGCAACTCAATCCCAACGAATCCAAGGAGGCCTATGGTGCATACATTATAGATTGATGCAGAAGAAGAAAGCTACTCAATCTTTGTTCGTGTTTTTTGGTGGAGCGTTGACGTTAGCTGGTTCACTCAAATCATTAAGAGTAATTCTATTTAGAAGATTGCTATATATATAACTTGATGATATGATAGAAGAAGAAGAAAAAAAAAACAAAAACAAAAATGTCTTTTAAGTTTGACTAAGATTTTCATGCTTTTACTGAATTTCTTGTCTTTTGATCTGTTTAAAACATGTAACAAAATGGAAGAAAAAAAATATCCTGCCTCTCTTCCTCTCCTGTTCATTCCCTGTAATTTACGACAGATCAACAATGTTGAGCTTAGGATTCTCTCAATCAGTCATGAGTAGAGTTTGTACGATGAGGGGCACATGAATCTGGATGAATCTAAGAAGGCCCCCGTTGTGTAGTAGTCATAATAAATGCAAACGAATTAAAGAAAGATAGTTTAACAACAAATAGTATTCATTATTATTGTTATTATTATTATTATTTTGAGAATTTATTATTATTATTATAGTAGGAATCGCCATGATCAATTGCTTGGGAAGATTTTGATGTTAGTGAATCACGGAAATAAAAGTAGGGTCCATAGGAAAAGACATATCAGTACAAAATTTGTTGCACAAATTTGTAACAAGTTTTATAGGGTTTAAAAAATTATTTAAAACTCCACCTAGCAAGCATAAATGACAATATAACGGATCGCCGCTCCAATCTTTCATTTACAATTTTCACCAAAAATTATGTAACAATGTATGCCATGTTTCTTGTCCCCTGTACTAGAAAGGGAGTAATGTTATAAGGTTTTTTAGAATCTTTTTAATGTCATTCAAAATGTAATGTGACTTTTAAAATTACCGTTGAATTTGAGATATAATTTATAGACTTTTGATCTACTAGTGAAGTAATGTTATAAGTCTTTCTAGACTCTTCTTGGAGTCATCACAAATGTGATGTGTCTTTTAAAATCACCAATATATCAAAAGTCAATCAATAACATTTCAAATTTAACAGTAATTTTAAAAGTTACATCACATTTGGGATAACTCTAAGAAGACTCTAGGAAACCTTATATCATTACTCCTATTAGTGATTTTAAAAGTCACATCACATTTAGGATGACTCTAGGAAGACTCTATGAAGACTTATAGCATTACTCCAAAAAATGTATAAAAATAGGGGTAAAAATTTAGAACTACTAACTGCTTTTCTAACTACTAACCGCTGCCCTCTTTTGAAAGCAGTTATTAAAACCGTTAACCGTCAACCACTTTTTTAATGGATTTTTGAAAACCGCTAACCGCTCTTTATATATATATAATATTATTATCATAAGTCCTACAGTATAGAGGTAATTATTTGTATGTTGTATTTAATTATTTGTTTAAAATATTGGTAAATGTTGTATTTTTTTAATACTAATTACTTTTGGGCTCATTCAATATGACTCATTTTGTAGCAATTTGACCCAATTTGTGGTATATAGCAATTTTTTATGCTAAAATGACCCTGAAGAAAAAAAACATTTAAAGTGAGCCCAAAAAATCATAATTCTCAAAACCGGTAAAAAAAAATGCCCAAAAAAATCCCAACAAAAACGCTCAAAAAAGCGGTTAGTATGATTCGGTTAACCGCTAACCGGGTAGTTAGTAGAGGTGGTTAGTAAAATTTACTAACCTCCTAGGCGGTTGCGGTTAGTAGTTTTAGCCACTAACTATTGACCCCAACCGTATTTTCACCCTTATATAAAAATATAAAATAATATAAGACCCAAAAAAAAAAGAAGGAAAAAAATATAAATATAAATTGGTAGTTGGACTACCCCAAATTGGCGAGAGTAGGTAGTCGAACCATCCTCAAGTATTTGAAGGTGGTTCAATGATAGTTTCAGTCAAAATTTCAAAATGTGAAGTTATTTATCATTTATGCTTAGAGCATTATTAGCAGCTTTATCAAAATAACTAAATATAAAATTTTCTCTATTTTAGCTACTTTATTTATTTATTTATTTATAGCCCCCTAGTCCCTAACAACCTCACTATTTTAACAATCTACTTTTACTATTCCATTTAAATGTTATTTTTTAAAGATTCGTTTATTCTTTCTCTTACTATTAAAGGAGGAGATAGAAGCAGAAAAGAAAAATGATGAGAGAAAGACCATTTTTATTCAATTATTGAGTGAATAGTACTCACTATTAAAAATGAGAGTTTGTATTCATTTTCACCAATTTGCCTCACCAAAATAACCAAAAAATGATTTTAGTGATGACAAAAATTTCCTCAAAACTAGGATAAAATATCCTCCAACTAATTTAAAATAGGAAAATGCTAGGGGTTCTCCTCATAAGTTCTCCTGGCGTTCTCACAGTTTTAAATAAAACATGATTTAAGAAAAAATAAAATTGTAGTGGCCTCTACCACCGGTTTTTTTAGGTATTAGCACCAAATTTGTGAGGCATTAGCATCAAATTTAGGATGATCAAATTCATTTTGGGTGATACCATCCCTAAATGGTTAACCTTCCACCCTTATGTTTTAGTTTTGAATCCAAAAACAAGTTTTAAAGCATTAGAACCTAACTATTAACTTATAAAAATTAATCTGTTAGCAAAAAAACGGTACTATAATTTTATTTTTTCTTAAATGCTCTATGTAAGACTGGGAGAACACCAGGAGAACACTACGGGGAGAATCCCTAGTAAACCCCTTTAAAATATTGACAAATGTCTATAAATATTTAAAACGTGCATTAAATTCTTAAGATTATTAATAGCAGTTTACTAATTTAGATTAACGTTTTAAATATTTATAAACACTTGTCACTATTTTAAATGAATTGGGAAATATTTCCTCCAAACTGGTTTGACGAAAAATTTATATCCTTTTATTGAGGCTGCTAATAGTGTTCACAGGGAGTCTTAAGTTGCTGCTTTTTTACTTTGACTAATTTTACATTTTATTTTTCAAAAAAAGAAAAAGAAAAAGTAATTCATGTTCACATGGAGTCTTATTGAGTTGCTGCTTTTTTACTTTGACTAATTTTACATTTTATTTTTCAAAAAAAGAAAAAGAAAAGTAATTCATTAACATCATGTGCAATATGTCCCTCACTCAAAGCAGCAATCAGAATATTGAAGCTAAGAAAGAAAGAAATTAATAATTCATTGTCATTGATGTCTAATTATTCATTATAATTAGACTTTGGTTAATTTGTGTGCATAAAATATAAGCCGAATGTGTCACGTGTCTTCAATTATCAACGTAATATTCTTAACTTGCATCCTATGTGCACAAAACCCGAGACTTTACAGAATTACAAGAGTGGTCTAATTAAAGTTAGTGCATGCTCGTATTTGAGACCAACTTATTTTTAGAAACACAAATAATTATGCAAAATACAAACTGCATTAATTAAAAAAAATCGTGTATATAAAATAAAATAAAATAATTTTATTAATTTTATCAACTCAAGACCCAATTCGAGAACTCTAAAAGCTTAACTTTATACTGCAATGCAATCTTGCCAATTTGGACAATTCATATTTTCTGGGCGAGCTATTTTTTGAAATATTAAAAGAAAATAATACATGGAAGTAATATATATTTAGAAAGTTAAAGACTTGTAAATGTGAAAACTGGAGAAAGTCTGTCCTGACAAAAAAAAAAAAAAACACGTCATCATCATCATTAATTATTGTCATCTAAAGCAACGGATAAAAGAGTTTCATTTCATTTTCAAATAGGCCTTCTAAGAGCATCCACAGCAGCCTCTTCAAATTTTTCTCTTCAAAATAACTAAAAGTATACTTTTTGTTATTTTAACAGCCCACCTTTTTATAGCATACTTTTCAGCCTCTCTACTTTAACAATTCTCTATCACTATTTTATTAAAATATTATTTTTCACTTTCCTTCTTTACTTTATTTTTCATTAAAATAAAGTAAAGAAGTTGAAAAGAGGATAGAGAAGTTGAAAAGGAAAAATGATGAGAGATAAAATATAATTGTTTAAAGAGTAGAGAATGGATAGTAATTGTTAAGTTTGAAGAAACACTGTTCATATTGTTAAGTTTTTTGTTAAAATAAAGAGGCTGAAAATGAGTGTTTTTTACACTTTTTATTAAATAGGCTCTTCAAACTAACAAAAAAGTGTGTTTGAAGAGCCTGCAGTGGGTACTCTAATTTGACTAGATAACAAAGAAAAGCCTAATATAAACTCTCCTCCTTTTTATTTAGATACTGACGTTGTGGATTTTTATTTTTATTTATTTTTTAAAATAAAGATTGATTCAATGATTTGACTGAATTAATTTGCCAGTAAGACTTCTTCTTTAGACAAGGAAAGTCCTTTGTAATTACTCTTAAACTAAAATAATTACATTAATGAACTGAAAAGTTGATATAGGACTCATACACATAGTCCTCACCTCTTTCTTTTTTTTTTATGTGATTGGTGAAATTAAATATTATTAGCCAACTTTTTTTTTTCATGATCAATAATAATAATAAAAAAAAAAACTCAAATAGATGAAAAGTGACTAGTATTTTACTAATTAAGTAGGCCATTTTCTGCACTATGTATCCCTTCCCTCCTCTCCCTCTCCCTCTCCCTTTCTCCATTCCTCCATGTAGCCGCCATCAATCTCCACCTTGTTCCTCCTTATTATCATTATTGTTGTCACCTCTGCCTTCGATCTTGTCTTCTTCGTGTTACCAATTAATTTCCTTTTCCCTTCTCACAACGTGTTCGTCACTACCACCACCTCTCCCACTTTTCTTTTCACCTTCTACACCACCACCGTGTCAAGTCTTTCACTAACAATTAGAGTTGATAATTTTTTACATGATCCTTAAATTTGACAATAAAATAATAGTTAAAATTTGGTGTAATAAGATTCAAGTAAAACCAGGTCAACCCCATTAAACACGTTCAACAAACAGATTAATTTCGAGTCAACCTGTATAACTACATAAATTTAAATGACAGTTCATCTTTGTCAACTTATCTTACCATTTGTAACTTAATTTTGAAGCTTAGTGAGAAAGCTTTGTCATGGTATTTACTATAACATAATATTATTTTCTTTGTTGCTATGTATTTGTTTGGGTAAATGATAATATTACTTTGATTGGATATTGTGCAGAGATGATGGATTATTTATATTAATTATGATTATAAATAATTGGATATCGAGTATTAATTGATTGTCATGTATCTATTTGTGAATATGCATAAATTGATATAATTTATGCTTATAAGATATGAAATTGTGCTATTAAATTGGTTATGCGACTAGTATCGTGTCACCGATCTATTTAAATACGTCATTTTAAAGTTGAAAAATTTGACTCATTTAATTAAATAAATTAAATTAAAACTGACTTATATAATTGATTCGGCACGACACGAATCCGATCTATGAATCTGAACTGCCACCCCTACTAACAACTAGGACCATTTATTGACCTTTTAGTCGTTTTACGAATGTAGACACCACGTTGCAGAAGCATGTAAATTATATTAAAATCTGTTTTTTAATTTTTAGTTTTCAGTAAATAAAATTAGTCTTAAACAATTTTCCTGGCATAATCAATGGGGGAGTAGAAGAAGTTAAGAGAAGGAGAGAGAGACACGCGCGCACGTTGTATAAGTAAACCAACTGGCCTTGACAGCCCAAACGTGTTAGGCGGCAGGACGAGAAGGTATCGCTTTACCCCTCGTATTTGTTTGTTTTTATTAAAATATTAATAATAAATAAATAAAAAAAATTATAAAGTTTTTACTTTTTAGTTTTTATTAAAAAAAAACACTGAAAACAGAAAGAAAAACAAAAAAAAATTAGGACAAGCTTTTCTTCTCTCTCTCTCTGTCTGTGTCTCTCTCCTCATCACATCACTTTCCTCCGCTCGTCTCCATATTTTCGTTTTTCTTAAAAACACCTTTGTCTTTCTTTCCCCTCTGATCCCGACAATCGTCGCCGTACGCATAATTAGTTTCCAGAGCAATAAAAAGTTGGAGCCTTTGTTGAATTGCACAATTCAATCCCATTTTCGTTGTTTCTTCTGGTCAATGCAGTTAGTAGTTTTTTCTCGGAATCAGGGTTTGGGATTGTAGATTATGGGGTTCTGGTGACGAAAAATGTAGTTGGGGATGGTGGGATTTGATTGTGAAATAAAAATCCCATCTCATTGTTTGATTTTTCTAATTTTTTTTTGTTAATTTTTCATTTTTGTCTACTGGGGTTCGATTTTGTTCCTATTTGGTGGTGATTTGATGCTTAGATTGTGATATTTTTTTGGTTTTCTTCTCCGGGTTATCGAAGAAAGCTAGGATTTTTTTTTTTTTTTTTTAAAAATCTGGGGGCGTGTTAATTCAGGAAGTCTGTTGAGATTTGGGGGTATTGTTTGGTGGATATTGGACTATGCTTAAATAAATGTTGGATTGGGCACAAATCTGAGTGGAATTAAGCAGTTTTGAGCTTCTGGGTGGACGTGTATTGAAGGGTATTTGATAATGGAGCACGTGATTGCTGGGAAGTTTAAGCTGGGGAGGAAGATTGGTAGCGGCTCATTTGGGGAGCTCTATTTAGGTATTGCCCGTTAAATTCTTTCTGTTTTTGTTGTTTTCATCTTGTTTTCAGTATTGTGATTTTGCGTTTTTCTTGCGGTGGTAGGTGTTAATGTACAAACTGGGGAAGAGGTGGCTGTTAAGCTGGTATGTGATATATGTTCTTTGCTAGGATTATTTGTTCATGATGCTTGTTTTGGGTTGTTTATCTTTTCAGTTTCCTCTGGCTCTTGTACATGTAATTAACTTTTAGGTGTTTTTTTTTTTTTTTTGTATGTTTTCTTTGTTTACTAGTAAACACGGATTCATGGTTTTTTTAAGGGGTGTGATATTGTGATAATGATCGTCAATAATTGATAATGTTCAATTGTTTTTCCTTTTTGCTTGTTAAAGTTCTTTTTTTTTTTTTTTTATTTTGTGTATCAGACTATCAGTGGGTCCTGATTTCGTTTTGCTTCCTCGATTCCTCATTGGCAATATATTTGCTTCATTTTTATCTCTAGTTGATAGTTGGGCGAATGTTGATTGTGACATGTATCCTATTTTTGACAATTTTCTTTATGACACCTGAATTAGGAAACTAAATTTATTAGATGGCCATTAGAGAAGTCATTCTTTCTTGATATGTAACTAGACATCCTTAGCACGAGAGCAAATACATAACAGAGCAGAAGAGGGAAAAAAATAAACGTTAAGTCATGATGAAATTAAGTGGGAGTGGCTCTATAGATCGAGAACTCTTGGATGAGCTCTGTGCCAGTTACCATTCAAAACTCATGTGAAATGCTATGCCCTTCACTCTGAGTCATGTCATTAATGGAAAATGCTGGAGGGAAATTGATTCTATCAGGTCCATTCTTCAGTAGTGCATAGGCTTCGGCTTCTTCCTCTAGCCAAGCCACTTCTTGCATGTGTGTAATCCGTGGCAGTTATTTATTATGGAGCTACCTCTTTTTTGGATTTTCTTATTTTTATTTTCTTTTGTACATTAAAGACTCTTTTTCTTCACCCTGATGCATATTATTTTTTTTTCCACACAAATACATAGGATATAATTATCTATCATTATTTTTATTTTTCTGAGAGAGCTTACATGTTATTCTTATGATACTCTTATGTGCTGATCGACTGTTTCAAATTTCAGGAACCTGTGAAGACCAAGCATCCTCAGCTTCACTATGAGTCAAAATTGTATATGCTTCTTCAAGGAGGAAGTAAGTGTCTCTTTCTCTTTCCATGCGTCCCACCCCCGCCCCCCCTTTTGCACTATCAAGTTTTTCAAGTTACCAATTTGAAAAAATTTGTGTGATGATTGACAATTCCTTACCTCTGGACATATTCATGTGCTTGCTGGAACTTGAGAACTTTGGCCAATCCTATTTTGCTTTTGCCTTCAATATCCTCAAGAAAATTTTGTGGGACAATTTGTTTTTTCTTTTTTCTCATCGGCAATTCACATTTTTATTTTTTTTAATCTTGATGAAGCTGGAATTCCCCACCTCAAGTGGTTTGGAGTTGAGTGCGACTATAATGTCATGGTTATTGACCTTCTTGGGCCGAGTTTGGAAGACTTGTTTAACTATTGCAATAGGAGGTTTACATTGAAAACAGTTCTGATGCTCGCAGATCAATTGGTAAGTGCCTGTGACTATTTTTTATTAAAGAATATACCGTGAATGGCCAAGATAATGTTTCTTTACCATTGTTTATCATTATCATTTGCAGATTAACAGAGTTGAATACATGCATTCAAGGGGTTTTCTTCACCGTGATATAAAACCTGACAACTTCTTAATGGGCCTAGGGCGTAAAGCAAATCAGGTATCTTTTTCTCTCGTTTGGTTGTTTTATGTCATGTGTGCAAATTACAGTACATATTAATGTTCATTTGATCCAAGTGCTAGCAAATCAGGTTGGATTGTACCACCAATTTTCTGGACCCAAAAGCTTTTCCGTTTTAGTCTTAGAATTGAAATTTGAAGAAAAAGAAAGATTTAAAGCTTTTAGGGCGGTCTGATTTTGTTTTTTATTATCAGTCTTTTGAGATATTAACCACATGGTTTTGAAAAGAAGGCTAGTGCAGAATATATCATAGATCAAATAATAAGATACCTTACTCTAATACCATCTAGCGTTGTCTAGGAAAAAAACCGTCTAGCGGACAAAATGGAAGCAAAGTTTTGAACTTTTGTGAATTTTAACCTTTAAGTTTGTGTATAGTGGATTACCTATAAATAATACGCATATATATAAGATGAAAAATTTTAGGACGCATTGAATGTATTAGTTCTGAATTATTTTTAGATTTCTTGCTGGTGCCGTGGAAGATGTCGGAGGTTTGGCTTGTATCCTTGGTTGTAGGGTGTCCTCTTTGCCTATGAAGTATTTGGATCTTCCTTTGGGGGCTTCATACAAGGCAAAGTCAATTTGGGATGATATTATTGAAAAGATGGAACGAAGTTTGGCTGGTTAGAAGAGGCATTATTTGTCTAAAGGTGGTATGTTGACACTGGTTAAAAGCACTCTTGTTAACTTGCCTACTTATTTTATGTCCCTTTTTCTCATCCCCGTTGGTGTTGCTAAACCATATTGAGAAACTTTAGCGAGATTTTTTGTAAGGTGGAGTAGGTGATGAGTTTCAATTCCCGCTTGTCAATTGGTCCAAGATATGTACTTCGATTTTCATTGGTGGTTTGGGGATTAGAAATCTGATTCAGTTTCAATTCCTGCTTGTCAATTGGTCCAAGATATGTACTTCGATTTTCATTGGTGGTTTGGGGATTAGAAATCTGATTCAGTTTAATTGAGCTCTCTTGGGGAAGTGGTTATGACGTTTTGTGATGGAGAGGGAGGCCTTGTGAAGGTTGGTGGTGGTAGAAGCTAAATATGGTAGCATGTGGGGAGGTTGGTGCTCTAATGAGGTTGTTGGGTCTTTCAAGGTTTGGGTGTGAAAAAACATTAGGAAGGGGGTAGGGGGTTGTCTCTAGATTCATTAGATTTGAAATGGGAGATGGTTCTAAGATCAGGTTCTAGTATAATTTGTGGTGTGGGGACCAACTATTGAAGGCAGTTTTTCCAAAGTTGTTTAGCATTGCTTGCTACAAGGAGGCTTCAGTTGCAAAACATATTCAGTTGAATATTACTTTTTCCAAACCAGTGCATGATTAGAAGTTGGAGTTGGTCTCTTCGTTCTTTAACCTCTTGCACTCTCTTAGGTTGAGACAAGGTGGCGAGGATAGAATTTGTTGGATCCCTTTCAAAAGATGGACGTTCGAGGTTAGACCCTTTTATAATGCACTTTGCCCCCACGGGATCCACTTTTCCATGGAAAAGCTTTTGGAGAAATAAGGCTCCTTTGAGAGTGACTTTTTTGTGTGGATGTTAGTGTTAGGGAAGATTTTAAATTAACCTATGTTATAGTGATGGATTGTGTTGCATGTGCAAGAAGAGCAGGGAGGCTATAGATCATCTTCTTCTCCACTGAGAAGTGACTAGGGATATTTGGTTTCGATCTTCCATCTTTTTGGCTTGGAGTGGGTTATGCTTCAAAGGGTGGTGGAGTTGATGGGGTGTTGGAGAGGCTAGTTGAGAAGTTGTTGTAGATTAGAAGCCTGGAGGTTGGCTCCTTTGTGCTTAATGTGGTGTATTTGAAAAGAGCGGAATGCTCGAAACTTTGAAGATTGTCAGAGAACGGTGTTTCAGCTATTATGTTCAAATTTCCGTGTTTGGATGACGGCTTACAACAGTTCTTGATGTTCTAATTTTTCAGAATTTTTGGATGTGTTATTCTTCTCCCAAATTGAGGTTCCTTCTTGTATACTTCCTATGTACTTTCCTGCATATTTGGGTTGTGCACTTTTGCGCTTTCTATTGAGAATGATTTACTTATATAAAAAAAAAGATGTACATAATAGTATTCTTGTAAGATGATGTTTGATAATGATGCTTAGGAACAAGTTAAATATGTGTTTCATGATAAGTGTGGCTGTTAGCTGGGTTATGTAGTCTGGGACAATAGTGGCTGAGTTATGGCGTAGATCATAATTGTAAGTCTCCGATCAAAAGAAAAGAGGTTGGGTTGAAAGAAAAATAGATCTTTTATCTGGAATTAGAGGGTTAGGTGGCTGATTTAGGTTCCTCCTTAATTGTTTGGGACCATGGTAAAATCCAATTCTTTATAGTTCTCCAGTATTTATCATCATGCTCACTGGTCTCCATGCTTAGAACAGAACTTTCATTTAGTTTCTTGAAGTGCTTGAACTGATATGCATCTCTTGTTTGGTACCAGACGCCAGTTGCGGAGGAAATATCAATATTACATTGATCTTTGTTCTACTTTCTAATTGTTGTTATCTCTTGCTGGATTTTCTTATCACAGGTTTACATAATTGATTATGGCCTGGCAAAGAAGTATAGAGATCTTCAAACTCATAAGCATATACCATACAGGTAAATATTACTATGCTTACACCAAATGTAAGAGAAAAGATATCTAATTACTGTGTTGTGTGGTACTCTAAATCCTGATATGTCAACAAATAATATAAGGAGGTTTCACTTCTTGCCTAGGCTTGCTTCAACAGGGGAGGCCAGAACTAATGATTTGTCCACTTTAGGTAAAAAAGTAGTGGGGACTTTATTAGGCATGATAAGAACTTTAATACTCCTTAGACTCAACTATCCTTGATCATGAGACATATAATTGTCACTATAAATAAGAACCATAATTCCAACAGTAGAATTAGTATTAGAAAAAGAAACAAAAACAAAAGGGGGACCTTTGGAATGTTTAACTTTTGACTACTGATTAAAGTCAAAATTTAGGTTCATTTTTTAGGTGTCATATTTCTGCTGAGCCTTACTTCTGAAAGAAACCTTGAAGTGAAAAAGACTGACGTATCCCCCATTTCACTCTGACCAATAAACTTTAAAGGTGAGGATAAAGAAAGATTATATGTTATTACTATTATTTTTTTGTCCATATTTGTCGTCATGTGTGTCTGCTTCCTTGATGCTACTTTTTTATTTGGTTGGTTTGACTCTAGCTTTGAATCTATAGTTGAAATTGGTAGATCATTTTATGCTGGGTGATCTGCTTCAGATTCTCAATTCCACAGTTTTTTTTTTTGCCTTTCCTATTCTGTTTTAAGGTTTTTGAACCTAAGTCAGAAATTTGATATTTGTGGTAGCTTGTCAACCATTATTATCCCTTTTCTGATTTTACATCTTTGTTTGCCATCCTATATGTTATCTCTTTGTTGACTAACACCCTTTCGAAGTTTCTAAGCCCCTTTTTTTGTTTGTTTTTTCAGGGAAAACAAGAACCTCACAGGCACAGCTCGTTATGCAAGTGTTAATACTCACCTTGGAATTGGTGAGTGATGTTATATGCCATTTTCGTGTTGCCATCTAATAACAGTAGATGTGTCATCTTAGATTTGGATTATTATCCTGACTTTCATTCTAATTGTGTGCTGTCTTACTGGTAGAACAAAGCAGAAGGGATGATCTGGAATCTCTTGGTTATGTGCTTATGTATTTTCTAAGAGGAAGGTGAATATATACTAGCAGCAATTTTTATTTCATTTAAAGTTTTCCCTTCTTCTACCTCTTGTTAAATGTCTGGTGCAGCATTTTGCCTTATTCTTGCTTTATTAATTCCTTACATACCACTGTTTTGCATCAGCCTTCCCTGGCAGGGATTAAAAGCTGGCACAAAGAAGCAAAAATATGATAAGATCAGTGAAAAGAAGATGTCAACTCCCATAGAGGTATTGGAACTTGCCTTTCTTTTTTATGAAGCACTTGGTCTTTGATTTATCTAGCACGAGGCCCTGTGAAGAGTTGATATCATTTAGCATGCCAGGTAGATCAAAAGTGTGATGCCTTGACCTAGTGGTGGCTATTGGCTTGCACTATCTTTGTGATGCATTAATATGTTTGTATGGGTGAGCAAACGCATAAATACATGGGTATTAGTATGTGAATAGTTGTCTATGTATGTGTATGCGTGCATATAACTTTTTGCAAACCATCTAAATATATTCCTACCCATGATCTAGTGGAAGTCTTTTGGCTGATCCCAGGCAACTTTTTCTTTACCCAAGCTTGGGATGTACATAATTCAGTGGGCTTTTTTTGTGGGTGTGGGGGCAGAGTCTTTTTTGGGTGTTAAGAGTTAATCATCATATTGCCATGCTGATAAAGCACATTGTTTTACAGGTGCTTTGCAAGTCATATCCATCTGAGTTTGTATCCTACTTTCACTACTGCCGATCATTGCGGTTTGAGGACAAACCAGATTATTCATATTTAAAGAGGCTTTTCCGAGACTTATTTATTCGTGAAGGTACATGTTTATGACTGCAGGCCTCAAACATGCGTTTGAATGTTATCTTTAGAGTGTTAATTTAAGTTTTATTCAGTTGATGTTATAACTGTTTATGGATCTTGACATTGATGCCCGTGTAGGTTATCAATTTGACTATGTATTTGACTGGACTATATTGAAGTACCCTCAGATAGGTGGCAGTAGCTCTAGAGGACGGGTCAGTAGTTGTGAATTCTAGGCTTGAGTTCTCTCCCTTCAAGAGCATTACTTACTTCTGTTTTTGTCTCTGTTTGTAGCAATTTGTTGGGAAAGCAGGTCTGAGCGCTGGACCATCTGCAGAAAGACCAGAGAGGACTTCAGGTCTGCTCTCTTGAACAGAACTAGATTTGAAAATTAGGTGCCCAGTCTGAATACAGACATTTTAACTAGTGATTTTTCCATATATAAGTTCTAAAAGTTTAACGTTTGCGTTGATCAATCGGCTGTTCAGTTTAGTCGTCTAAGGATTCAATACTATGAGTGCTGGACCTGGAGTTCTGGTTTTTGGGATAACCATCTTTTAATTAAAATTATAATTTATTGTCATTTTATGATGTGAACTTTTTAGATTTAAAAATATAATCTCTCTCTCTCTCTCTCTCTCTCTCTGTGCTTGGATTGAAACTTATTCCTGGTTATAGTGGTAAATAGATCACTTTTTTGCTTCATTTCTGACATATCCATCAACATGTAATCCCTATATGTGAATTTTTTTATCCAGTTGGGAAAGAGATCCGAGATAGATTCTCAGGTGCAGTTGAAGCATTTTCGAGAAGAAATGTTTCAAGTGCAAGTCCACATCATTCCAAACATAGGACTTATGAGGATTTCGCTTCACCCAAGGATGTGGTAAATTTCTACATCTTCAACAGGAATTATTTAGATATGTGTTCTTTTTCTTTTTCCTTTTATCTCTTTCTGAAATCTGCTTTTTTATTTTTTGCATGGTTATTTTTATTTTTTGTCTGAAAATCTAGTCCTCATGGTGATCTGAATGCTCATACCTTTGTCACATAAAATCTTGTGTTTAATTGCTCTTTGAATATTTACCATTAGTTTTAACACTAAGTTTTGATACTTCTTGTGTACTTGGGGGCGTTTTTCGCTTTTAATAATATTTATCGATTACTTATAAAAAAATATGAAAGGTTTTTACACCGAGTTTTGCCCTATCTGGAGTTAATGCCATGTCTATTTTTTCTTTCTTGGATAAATCATCATTTAACCCCTTTCTCTATTCTTGTATGTTTACTTTTTAGATTTTGAAACTAACATGGTGGTTACTGGTTGCTTCTCTTGTATACTTTTTGCATATGAGGGATTTGTCTCATCTTCTAATAAATTATTATTATTCATTAAAAAAAATCATCGTTTAACCTCATTACAAGCAGATTTTTAAGTTTTTTGTTTTTCTTGTAGCTGAGGCTTAAAGTGCTTCATTTGAATCTTGAATTAAAACAACATGAGATTCTCCATTTTTGCCCCATTTTCTCAAGTGTCATACACAGTAGAATTATCTTTGTTCTTCTATTCAAGTCATAGCACTAGTAATTCATCAAATGTTCTTGTTTGTATTCCAAATAATCTTACGTTGTGGGGCTTTATGGATTATATTTTCAGCACTTTGATTCAGACAGAGGACGCAGTTCTCGATATGGCAGCTCTTCAAGAAAAGCTGTCATCCCAAGCGGCAAGACAGGTTCTTCTGGTGAATATAGTGAAGCTCGTGTAGGCCGTCTAGTCTCGAGCACTGGCCGCCCGTCTACCACGCAAAGAGTTCAACAAACTTATTCTCGCACTCCTGCTAGAGGCACCCGTGACGATCCTCTTCGCAGCTTTGAGCTCCTCACAATCAGGAAATAACTGAATTATCTGTTATGCTATACATCTTCTACATGGAAAATTTTTAGAAGTTGTTTGCACTATTGTACATGGGAGATCACCTATCACCACTATTACAGGTCATATCACTTCGCTTGTGTCAAAATTCCTGGGACCTCCCACTTTGCTTCTTCACCCACCACAGATTTTCCGGCCATTGTAACGTGTTTTAAGACACTTTCCATTAATGGAAAAATTACGCAGTGGAAACCTTATTTTTATGAGACCTGAGTAGCTGTAATAAACTATTTATTTATATATATATGTTCTTCACGTTTGAGATCAACATTTTTTGATGCTATGAACCCTGACAATCAAGTATTGACTAGTGCTTTAAATTCGTCGGCACCAGCTCTCACCCCTTTTGTGATTTTAGCAATGCAATTGAATTTCTTCTCAATCTGTTGGTCTCTACCCAAGTTTTGATCTTTAATGTCACAAGCTTAACCTTCTTAGGTTGATTGCCTCCTTCTTTTTTTTTTTTTTTTTTTTTTTATAAGTAAATTGGCGAACGCCAAACTACAAAGGAGATAAAGAAAGAGAGGGGAGGATCAATCCCACTAGCTAGAGAGGAATGAGGGAGAAAGGGGGAGGAAAAGAGAATGCTGACAGAGTGAGATTTGGTTGCGGCCTAACGTGCTACTGAGTGAGCGCAGAAGTTTGCACTTTTATTAATCTTTTTAGCTTCCCAGGAGAAAGTAGAAGGAATATTATCTAAAGACTCCATTATAATGGGAGAGATCTTTCAATCTATATCGAAATGAGGATGATTGAGTGTTTGGATCACCATTGCAGAATCGCCTTCAAGAATAAACCGGTTTAACGATAAGGAATAAGCTAAAGAGATAGCTAATTGAGCTACCAAAGCTTCTCCCATATTAGGAGAACAGGGAGAGGTGATTCAAGAAGACATGAATAATGTGATCTTCAGAATTACAGCACATAACTGCCTGCACTGAGAAAGAGTTTCGAATAGCAGTATCAAAATTAATCTTCACCCAGTTGGGTGTGGGAGGGATCCATTTTTCCACTGGGACAAAAGATACAGAATGCTAGGTTTGGAAATGTTCAAGAGTAATTTTGTTAATATGCGCAGAAACATTACGAGCGTCAAAGGTGATTCCATCATGGAAAGCTTTATTTCTGTAAAACCAAAGAATGTCACAAGCCACATAAGCAAATATTTGAAATTTATGACGATCCACCAGAGGGATGCCAAGAGAGTTGCCCAGAGAAATAATTAATTGGATCCAATTCGACATAGTAGAGAAATTTAATACTGTAGAATCTAGAGGCCAGAAGGAATGACGCCAAACTACTATAGCAAAAATACATTCAAAGAACAAGTGTTGCAGAGAATCATCTGCCACTTTACAGAGGGGGCGAGAGAGATCAGAGTTGACATGAAATAATTGACTCAGCCGCTCCATTGAAGGAAGAATATTCCAAACAATTTTCCACAGAAATAATTTAAGCCTATCATTGATATTTAACTTCCATAAAGATTGCCAGAATTGAGAAATAATGGAAGTAGAGGAATTATTGGAACATGAGGCTGAAATAAATTTATAAGCTGAGGAGACGGAAAATTGCCCAGAAGAGGAAGGAGTCTATAAATAAGTAGGATCAGATTCTGAAGAAATATGAGTCTTGAGAATTTCTTGAGCAGAATTAGAATCAAACAAAGAAAAGATAGTTGGCGCTTTCCAATGAGAAAGAATGGGATCTATCAAATCCTTGATTTGAAGAGCTTGGAAATTCCGATTGGAGGGAAATTTTGGCAAAGGTTTGAAGGAGGGAAGAGATGGCACCCAGTTTGTATCCCATATAGAAGATGTAGAGTTCCTAGAGACCTTAAGACAAGCCCTAACAAAGATAAAAGGCTTTATTTTTTGAATACCTTTCCATAACCATGAAGCATAAGAGGGATTTGGAGAAGAAATAAAATTCCCATACTTGATATATTTCCTTTGAAGTTGTTGAACACAAAGACAATCAGCATTTGTTAGAAGCTTCCATCCCAACTTGGCAATAAGAGACAGATTAAAGTCATGCATACAGCGAAAGCCAAGACCTCCAGCTGCTTTTGGAACACAAATAGAGCTTCATGATTTCAGGGAGAGATTTCTAGACTTATCCTTAGGGAATTCCCACCAAATTTTTTTGAAGATTCTGTCCAAAGAGTTGTTCAAAGAAATTGGCAGCAAAAAGGAGCTCATAGATAAGAGGGAATAGAAGCAACAACTGATTTAATAAGCACGGTACAACCTGCTTGAGATAAAGTTTTAGCACGCCATCCCTCAATTTTCCCTGAAACTTTCTCCAAAACATCTTTAAAAGCTGCAGATTTAGATTTGCCAAAAAATAGAGGCAGACCTAGATATTTGAAGGAAATCAAAGCTCTTTTGAAAGGAAAAATTCCACTTATACTATTCATAGTATAAGTGGCCGTGTTTTTGCTAAAGTGAACCGAGGATTTGGAGATGTTAATAGCTTGCCCAAACCATCGACAATATAAATCCAAACAAGAATTGAGAATTACCGCCTATGAGGAAGTGGCTTTTGCAAAAAGAATAAGATCATCCGCAAATAATAGGTGAGGAATTGGAGAGCAATTACGAGCTATTTTGATACCTTTCAGGAGATCTTGAGATTCTTGGCAGACAAGAAGGCGAGATAAGACTTCCGTACCCAGTATAAAGAGGAAGGGTGATAAGGGATCCCCTTGACAGAGACCTCTCTCTGGCGTAAAATGACCAAATGGGCTTCCATTGATGAGAATAGAAAATGATGGAGAAGAGATACAAATTCTAATCCAATTAATCCAAATTGGGTAAAACCCCTGTTTAGATAAAATAACTAGAATAAATCTCCATTCCATACGATCAAAAGCCTTTTCCATATCAATTTTTATGGTCATAAGACCTTCTCGACCCTTTTTAGAGTTGATAACATTAAAAAGTTCATGGTATTATCTTGAATGTTCCTAGAGGGCACAAAAACATATTGATAAGGAGAAATAAAAAGATGTAACAAAGCTTTGAACCTATTGGCTAGAATTTTCGAGATAATCTTGTATATGATATTGCACAGGCTAATGGGTCTGAATTGATGCACAAAAGAAGCTCCCAACTGCTTGGGAATAAGAGCAATAAAAGTATGATTTTGTTCTTTTAGAAGTCGATTACTGCAAAAAAAATCCCAAATACTAGAAAGAACCACATATTTGACAATACTCCAATAAACCATCCGGACCCGGAGCTTTTATGGAGCCAATGCTAGTCAAAACAGAAAATATTTCTTGCTTCGTAAGTAGGGCACAAATAGATTCATTAATCTCAGAAGTAATGCAATTATCGAAGAGAGACAGAAGATCTTCATCTATAATAGGAACAGAGGAAGAGAATAAATTCTTGAAATGTGAAGTGAAACAACTACCAATTTCTTGTCTCTCAAAGGACCAGGCCCCCGAAGGAAGCTTAAGAAAATCAATAGCATTTCTCCGACGCTTGATAATAGTAGAAGTATGAAAGAATTTTGTGTTCAAATCTTTACAAGAGAGCCAGATTTCTCTAGATTTATTTCTCCACAAAGATTCTTTTTGAATGAGAAGATCATCCAAAGATTTTTGCAGTAAGACTTTTTGATCAAAAGAGAAAGCTGTAGGAGGAGATTGCTGAATAAAATCTAGCTGATTGAGCGAAAAGGCAATTTTTTTCTGAATATTACCGAAATGATTTGAATTCCAAATTTTCAGAGTTTACTTGGTAGCTTTGAGTTTCTTAGAAAGAATAAAAGCCGAAAAGCCATTGAAGTTTTTAATCCAAGCACTAGAGATAATAGAGTCACACGAAGCATCATAAGTCCAAAATTCTTCAAATCTAAAAGTGTAAGAATATAGAATGAATTTGGTATATTATTCAATACATAAAGCTGTAATGCCTTGGGCATTATATACAGTGAATTTGTTTAAGGAATGTGCACATACATGGTATGTACATTAACATGATTGCTGATATTGTGGGATTACTCATTACACAGATTACACAAAATAATTCATGTCAAAGATGTAAACTTCCTTGTTGAGCAGGTTCTCTGTTTCTGTCGTGATTGATTGCTGCTAGGTGTCTCCTTTCCTTTCTATGTTTCTCTGGCTGCTATGAGAGTTACTGCTATATGTCTTCTTTCCTTTTTCTATTTCACTGGCAGCTGTGCAATCACTAATTGCGTGATTGGTGGTATTTGGCTGAGCTGTTGGATCATAAATGTTTTAATTGTGATTTGTCATGGGAGCAACACTATCATCACTAACATCCCCCCGCAAGCTAATGAGAGAGGGCTCGACCATTAGCTTGGACTTGAGTAGGTGAAACTGAGTTGTGGATAATCCTTTGGTAAATATGTCTGCAATCTGGTTGTTGGTGGAGATGAATTTAATCACGATGTCACCATTAAGCACTTTTTCTCTCACAAAATGGTAGTCAACTTCAATGTGCTTAGTTCTTGCATGAAAAACGGGGTTGGATGCAAGTGCTAGAGCACTGATGTTGTCACACCAAAGTACTGAAGCACATTTGAGGACAACACCCAATTCTTTGAACAACATTCTTAACCAGAAAAGTTCTGCTGTGGTAATGGCCATGGCTCGATATTCGGATTCAGTGGATGATCTTGAGACCACGGCTTGCTTCTTGGCATTCCACGATACCAAGCAGTTTCCAAAGTAGATTCCAAAACCTGATGTGGATCGACGATCATCAGGGCTGCCAGCCCAATCTGAGTCACAAATGGCTTGGAGATGTAAGGATGCCACGGGACCAACAGAGTAGGTTAAACCGTGATCAAGTGTGCCTTTAAGATATCAAAGAACTCGTTTGGCTGCTGTCCAGTGGGTAGTAGTAGGAGCATGCATGTGTTGACACAATTGATTCACTGAGAATGAAATCTCAGGCCTTGTCAAGGTACAATACAGCAGAGCACCCACCACACTTCTATATTCTCTTGGATCAGGAAGAGGATCCCCATCAAGCTTGGATAGTTTGGTACCTGAAGGACATGGAGATGTGGCTGGCTTGGCTCCTAACATGCGCACTTGATGAAGGAGATTAGTGATGTATTTTGTTTGGCTAAGATGGAGGCCAGCAGAGGATCGGTATACTTGTATGCCTAAAAAGTAACTAAGGTACCCGAGGTCTTTGAGTGGAAATTGCTGCTGCAGTTTGTGGATGAGTGAATTGATGACTGAAAGATGCGAACCTGTCATGATAATGTCGTCGACATAAATAAGAAGGAATATGTTAACATCTTCATGTTGGTAAATAAAGAGAGAGGTGTCCACCAAGGAGGCAATAAAGCCTAATTCCAGCAAAGAGGTTGAGAGACATTGAAACCAAGCTCGAGGAGCTTGTTTAAGGCCATAAATGGCTTTATGTAGCTTGCATACATAGTCTGGATGTGTTGCATCACGAAAACCCTGAGGTTGCTCCATATAGATCTCTTCCATCAATGAGCCATGTAGAAAAGCATTGCTTAAGTGGCCAATGGTAGTGTACTGCCAATGCAAGGACAATTCTAATGGTAGAGTGTTTTATGACAGGGCTGAATGTATCGGTATAATCAATACCTCATTATTGCTCAAAGCCCTTAGCTACCAATCTTGCCTTAAATCTGTCAACAGAGCCATCTGCTTTCCTTTTGATCTTGTAAATCCACTTGTTGTGGATAATATTATGGTGTGCTGGTCTGGGACATAAAGTCCATGTTCTATTGGTGATGAGAGCTGAGAATTCTTGAGTCATAGCATCTTGCCACCGAGGGTCAGTTGCTGCCTTAGTGTAGCTGGATGGTTCTTGCACATTGAGGGAAGTGGGTAGTGTGGAGGGAGGGTGTTTGGAAGTGTAATAGAGGTGAAACTCATGGAATTGTTTGGGATGTAGAGATCTAGTACGAGATCGTGTGGACATGGGATGAGATGCGAGAGGAGGCTGTATGATTGGTAAGGTTTCTGAGGTGGGGGCAGTAAATGTTGAAGATATGGGTGTTGCAATTGCAGTAGTTGGGGGCAAAATCGAGGAATGGATGGTTGAAGTACCAGGTGGAGAGGTTGTAGGTGAAGATTCAAAGACATGGGGTGAGGTAGGTGTAGGAGGAGGATTAGCAACAATAGATGAAGAAGGAAACCTTGTTGGTATGGGTGAGTTAGGTTCAGTTTCAATAGTGGCAGCAATAGGCAATGATTCATGTGCAGCAGTAGAAAGTGATTCAAGTGTAGCAGTAGGATGCGATTCATGTGCAGCAATGGTATTATCAACAAAAAGGGGAATAGGTAGACTTACTGGAATGAGAAATGGGACATCAGCCAAGGCATTGATTCTGGAAGGCAGACTTGAGATGGCATCATCCTTTGCTGGGAAAGAGCTTTCATCAAAGACCACATGTCGGGATAAGAACACTCTGCCAGAATAAGGCTCTAAGCATCAGTAACCTGCATGGCTGTAACCTATGAAAACACATGGTTTGGACCTATATTCGAGTTTGTTGTTGGTGTAGGGATGAAGGAGAGGGAAGCATTTGCAACCATAGACTCTTAAAAAGTGTAATTTGGGGCTTTATCAAAGAGCTTTTCAAAAGGTGATATTTGGTTGAGAACCACGGTGGGGAGTCTATTGATTATATAGACAGCGGTGAGGAAGGTGTCAACCCAATATCGGTTTGATAAGCCAGAGTGGGCAAGCATGGTGAGTCCTGTTTCAAGAATATGTCTCAGATTTCTCTCTGTCACACCATTCTGTTGGGATGTGTGTCGGCAGGATTTTCTGTGAAGGATACTGTGCTGAGAAAGGAAAGATTGGAATTGGAATGAAGTGAATTCTCCTCCCCCATCAGATTGTAATTTCTTTATGTGAAAGGGGAGTTGATTTTCAACTAAGACCTTGAACTTGACAAAGGTGGCATATGCTTCTGACTTAGCATGGAGAGGATAAAACCAAGTGTAGCATGAGAAGTCATCGACAAAGATGACATAATACTTACACCCACTGACAGAGGGGATAGGAGATGTCCAAAGGTCAGTGTGGATTAGTTCTAATGGCTGAGAACTGATTCTGTTAGAGGCATTGAAGGGCAGTCTTTTACTTTTACCCAATTGACAAGAATCACAAAAGAACTCTTTATTTGAATGATCATTTGCAACAGGTAAATGATAATTTTTTAGTACAAGTGATACGGTTACATGAGAAGAGTGCCCTAATCTAAAATGCCAAGTGGAAGGGGTGGTTCTTAATCCTAAACCAGCAGTGAAACTACATTTATTTGTGGCATGGGAAGCTCTTTGAAACCGCATTGGATATAATCCATTCTCACTCCTGCCTGCCAGAAGGATGGCCCGGGTCTTGATGTCCTTCACAAAGAAATGAGTGGAGGTTAGTTTAAAATAGCAGTGATTATCATGGCAGAATTTCTGTATAGATAGCAGATTTGTAGAAGCCTTATGACAATGCAATATATCATTAAAGTGAAAATCAGACTTAAAACAAGGTTGAGAATGTTGGAAAATGGAAGAACCAGTATTCTCAATTGCAAGTCATGCTCCATTACCGACAGCAACTGAATCTCGGCCTTGGAAAGGTTGCTGAAGAGTCAAGTTGTTTAGTTCATTGGTCACATGGGTGTTGGCTCCACTGTCAGCCAACCATTCTTGTTCATCAATAGTTGTGTTGGTGTGAGCTACCATGGCAGCAAGTTGGTTAGGAGGATGTCTTCCTTGATAGGAGTAATCCATCCTATGGAAACAATCGAGGGCATTATGATTAGTCTTGCCACAGATTTGGCAAGGGGCCCTGGCACTTGATGGCTTACTAGAGGTGAAGGGCTGGGTTTGAGAATCCTTGGGACCATTAGGACCTCCTGCAGTGTTTCTCTGAAATGAGAAGCCAGGTCGATATTTTTGAAATTGAGTAGGCTTGAATCTTCTATTGAAATGGTTCGGATATCTGGAGGGTCCAGATCTGTGTTGCTGCATGTGGAACGCAAAGGCACTGCTAGTATCCACAACAGTAGCAGTGTGTTGTTGGTTCAACAACATTTCGTGACTCAAGAGGTCATCTTGAAAATCAGTGAATGAAGGTGAATGATCTCGTGTTGCTACTGTATAGGCAGTGACAAAGGAGTTGAATGAGGGATTGAGACCACTCATGATGAAGGGAACAAGATCCTCATCATCAATGGGCTTACCAACTGCAGCAAGTTGATCAGCATAGGATTTAGCACTCTTAAGGTATTCGGTGCAGGAGTTGGATCCTTGTTGGAGTCCTTGAATTTGGCACTTCAATTGGGAAATGTGGGATCTAGATTGGGAGGCAAACTTGTTGGTTAATGCCATCCAGACTTGCTTGGAAGTGTGCAATCCATAAACAGTAGAAAGCACCGCTTCAGAAAGAGACATGTTGATCCAGCCAAGTAGGCACTGATCCTTTTTGTTCCAAATGGCATAGGTTGGATTGAGAATTTCATTTCCCTGCTCATTAGTGAGTGAGGCTGGTGGACATGGCTCTGAACCGTCTACAATACCCAGCAGCTCATGGCTTTTCAGAATAGGAACAACTGTGGAAAGCCAAGAAAGATATGTTATGGCACTGTCAAGTTTGACAAAATTTGATTGAGCCAAATTAGGCAGCTGAAACAGAGAAGTTGGAGTGCTAGAGGAAGCCATTTGAATCAAGGGAGAGTTTTTCTTTGGGAAACCAGGATAAAAGAGGGCGAAGGCCTAGAAAGGCTCTGATACCATGTAAGAATATATAATGAATTTGGTATATTATTCAATACATAAAGCAGTAATGCCTTGGGCATTATATACAGTGAATTTGTCTAAGGAATGTGCATATACATGGTATGTACATTAACATGATTGCTGATATTGTGGGATTACTCATTACACAGATTACACAAAATAATTCATGTCAAAGATGTAAACTTCCTTGTTGAGCAGGTTCTCTGTTTCTGTCGTGATTGATTGCTGCTAGGTGTCTCCTTTCCTTTCTATGTTTCTCTGGCTGCTATGAGAGTTACTGCTATATGTCTTCTTTCCTTTTTCTATTTCACTGGCAGCTGTGCAATCACTAATTGCGTGATTGGTGGTATTTGGCTGAGCTGTTGGATCATAAATGTTTTGATTGTGATTTGTCATGGGAGCAGCACTATCATCACTAACAAAAAGGACATGGGAGAGAGAGATCTGAGGGTGCAATATCCAATAGAATAGGATTATGATCAGAGAATTGTCCAGGAAGATGATGCACAGCAAAATGGGGAAACAAATGGACTCATTGAGAGTTAGCTATCCCACGGTCAAGACGTTCTTTGATAAGATGATGGTCTTGACGTTTATTGGACCATGTAAAAGTGTTTCCAGAGAATCCTAAATCAACCATGCCAAAGGAATCCAAAAAGATATGAAATGGATCATTCGACGAACAAGCATAAGGCCGACCCCCATATTTTTCAAATTGGGATAAAATCATGCTAAAGTCAACAATACATAGCCAAGGCCCATTGTAATCCTTCCCTTCATCTAAAAGAGAATCCTAAAAGCATGGTCTATGTTTTTTTTCGGAGGACCATAAACTAAGCAACCAAGGATTGTTGGGAGGATCAGAGTAGCACCAAGCATTTATTGTATTAACAGTAATTAAAAAACATTCCAAATCCACACCATGACGCCAAGCTAACAAAAGCCCACCTTTAGTACTAGTGGGAGGAGCATGTGACATCAAAAAGAAACCTAAGCTATTCAAAAGTACAATAGCTTGAGCAATTTGAGTTTTCATTTCAGACAAAAAAAGGATATCAGGAGAATGTTTTCGAATCTTACCCCTTAAGCTATGAATTACAGAGGCACGGGATAACCCTCTGCAATTCCAGGCTAAGAGCTTTACGCATAGGGAGGAGCGCCCGGAGAGGCCTCCTCCAAAATTTCCAGACTCAGCAGGGTGGCGACAACATGATTAGTGGTGGAATGGTCCAATTTATTGTCAACCACAACGGCTGTGGATGGTCTGTGCCTGCCGTTGAGGGCTCTGAAACCCGACGTGGAGCAGCTTTGGGGACAGCCATAGGAGCTGTAGTGGGACTCGGCTGAGATTAAGCCACAACAGCTAAAATAGACACTTGATACACATCCATAGGGGTAGGAAAAGGCTGGTTCGAAGGCTTGAGTAGTACTTCAAAAATCGGCTCAGACTGGAATGGCACTTGGCACATTTTCTGATCATCAAAAACCACATGAGCAAATAGGAACCTAGGTAGGGGCTTTCCTTCCAAATTCCGGCCAAGAAGAGGGCTAGTCAGAAATTGATGAACCGAGCCTTTAACAGGAAAGCATGTTGCACCTCAGTGAGAGATAATGCAACCATCTCTAAGTCTGATAATGAAGTAACCTTTTTGGCCATATCTTGATTTTTTTAGTTGAGCCAAGGGAACATCATCATCATCAATAACCAATTTTGATTTTCCTTTTCCTTCAGAGAAAATGGCTGGGACGGTATATGGGGGTTCACTGATTTTTGAAGCTTGACTAGCTGTAGAGTGGGGTAAGGACGGTGCTGGTATGGTATTTGTGTTTGAACTAAGATGAGTAGCCGGGTTGGTGGGGAAGGGGAGTTGTGATGGGGGATGGGGGAATAGGAGAGAGGTGCTATGTTTGGTCGTGTGAGTGTGTAAGGCTTGAATCTGGAATGAAAATGAGTGGAGAGTTTACGGTTTGTTTTTAGGTAAAAGGGATGGTGGGGATGGCTGGGCTGGGCTTGTAGTTAGGTTGGGCTTGTAGGTGGTGTTATATGAAAAGGAGGAAGAGGTTGATGAAGGCTTGGGTTATCAGAATTCTTGGCCTAAGTGTGAAGAAAGTCGTTGAAGAGGTTAGGCCTTGAAAGATGAAAAAGCAACGTTGAGTGGGAGAGAAATTCTGCTTGCATGTAATTAAGGCATTCTAGTTGTGCTATAGTAGAAGAGACTGCCAGATTTTGTGAAGGGGAGTGGACGGTCAAATGTGAAGAAGAGGAATTAAAAGCATGGAGAGAAGGTGTGCGGTAGGTGGGTTCAATTAATGGAGGATAAGGGGTAGCAGATTTTGTGGATTGCAAGGATAAGAAATGAGTACCTTCATCGGTGAGCTGGCATGGGAGAGTTGAAAACTTCCAATTGGTCAGCAACTGATTTGGTTGGGAACTATAGAGCTTGGCATGTCCACGTGTTGCATGTTAAACACGTTTGGAGGTGAAATTGGAAAATCCATCTGGTTCACGATTGGGACAAGCTGGCCATGATTGCTACCATGAAAGTCTAACCGTTGAGAAGGGACCACACTGCTTGGAGAATTTCCAACAGAACCAGCTGAATAAATTCTAGAATCAAAATCTTCTTGTTGAACTTGGACACCAATCTTGGACTCACATAAGAAGAAGCTCGAAGTGGCCTATCGTATTTGTCTAGAGGGATCAATTTTTATGGAGTAGGACAAACTCCCTTCTTGTGACCAATAAGACCACAAGCAATACAATAGTCATCCAAACGTTCATATTTAAAAGCAATCCAACGAGGCTCCTCCATAGCACAAGGCATGTAGAAACCTGAAGCAAGAGACATAGATGTGTTTATCTCAATTTTGAAACGTATGAATTTAATGACAAATAAGCCCAAAGGAATTGTTATTATCAAGTTCCAGAATTTTACCAATTCCTTTGACTATTTTGATAGCATTTTTAGTGGTCATATACTGAAGTGGAAGTTTATGGACTTGAATCCAGAAAGCACAAAATTGCAACTTCACTTCACCTATGGCTAAGTCAGGGGACCAAGGCTGGAAAAGCAAGAGAGAACCTCTAACATTCCAAGGGCCTTGACTAATGATACTTTGATAATGGCTTTCTTGAGGGACTATGAAGAGATACTTATTTGGAGCCATGACCTCCATGGACAATGGTGCTGTAAAGCCCAAACGGAAGATAGAGTGGCACGAACATGGTAAATATTTTGAGGTTTCAAAGCAAGGAGCTTACCAAATGAATCCAAATCCCTCTTAAGGAGCTAGAGTACTATCATGAGCCACCAAGTGATTTGGATTGTCCCACCCTAGAGCCTCAGTTTCAACAATTAAGGCTTGGAGGGCTGTCTAATCCATAAGTGAGTCTTCCATCTCCACAAAAATAAAGCTAGCCAAAAGAGAGAATTTGGTGAAGGGGGATGAGATGGTATGAAGGTTACAGGGAAAAGATAGTACGTAGGTGGCGTGTTATGGGTAGATGGGTAGAAGGAAGTTGAAGACTGAGAATATCTATTCGTGAAGAAAGAGAGAGAAAAGCTCTAATATTAAATATATTAAAAGGATAATAAATAAATTAGAACAATGATATATGAATTAACGATATTAAATAACTATTTGGTGTTAAGGGTATATATTACATTGATTGTTGACCTCTTTTGAGTATTAATTTAATTCTCAAATTTAGCTTCACAAGTATGTTTATGGGCATAATTAAACCCAATTTAGTAAATAAATTATTTATATTAGTGTTTAGTTAAGTCAAAAATCAATTTGAAGCTTTTTAGTTTTTTGGCCTAAAAAGTAGTGTCTTAATTTTCATACTGTCTAATAAAGATTAAAACTACTAAGGAAAGGTACCAAGGCTAGCCACTTTGTTGAAAGCTTGAAGTCTTCTTGTAATGAAGATTATGAGAAATATCATGATCATTTAATGAGGCAAGTAGCCAAGTGGGAATGCAAGTAGTTAAAGTCTAAATTGAGTTGGAAACTTTGTATTGGCCAAAAACAAAGTCAAACGAACTCGGATAAAGTCGAACCAAAGATATAAAATGTTTGGCTCGGAGTCTTCTATCTACTCTCAAAAATATAAATTTACTTAGGCTTCTATTTCTTAGTTGGATGAACCATTGCTGTTTCAGCAATCTTCCAAAAGTCGGGCTAAAACTTCACAAACGTATGTATCTTGCCAAAGGGTTCAACACATAAAACCAGAGGCCAAGTATGGTTTGTTAGGAAACTTATATTTTAATGTTGATTTGAACGTAAGCCCTTCTTATTTGTAATGCACACGAAGAGAAAGGAATGCTTGAAGTTTTCAAGGATCGTGAGAAGACGAGTTTGAATTTATAATTTGTTTCGTAATGCTATCTTATGCTATCTTACTGATGTTTCGCAGTAGCTAATTGACACTACCATTATGGGATAAAAGTATGATTTCTAGTATTACTCTTTCCTAAATAAAATGTGAAAAATGTCATATACCACACTAATATTTCATCTTTATCTTACCATGCTAATGTGGCAGTGTGTGATAACTTTTGGATCCGCCTTTAAACAAAAAAAGAAAGAAAAAAGGGCTATTAAATCATGTCACGTCAACCTAGTGAAATAAAATATATTACTATTGAAATATTGGTAGTAGGATTCATCCCATTCTTTGCAGATGTGGAGTACCTCTATTTCTAAATTGCTGTTGCATTGCCACAATACACAGATCAAGGCAAGGAAAATGATCTCAAAAATGAATCGGAATACATGCCGAAATGAGTGGCATTTTGGGGGAGAGACAAATATCTACAGTGTATGATGTTGTGGATAAGAAAGATATAATTCGGCTTCCAGTCTCCGGCTCATGGGTTTCTAAGAGCTGCCAACCGCTTCTCAAGCTCATTAATGCCCGAACTGCAATGGGAAGAAAATTCCATGGTTAAACAAAACAAGGAAGAGGGTAGAGAAAATGAACGAAAATATGATTTTACATTGTGATTTCAGTGGGGGAATGTCTAAAATGGTGATATGCAATGAATAGGGCATAAAACTATTAAGATGATAATTTTGAAGGAAAATGCTTAGGGTACAAAAGCACAGTTCCCTTACAAAATGATGTAACAGTCTATAATTGGTAAAATGATTAATTACTAGCTAATTAAATTGACGAGTCAGATTTTTTTTTAATTATTTTACCAATTACAAGCTGTCTTATACTCCTTTAGTAGAGGCACGACAGTTAGCACTACATTGTCAAATAACTTTTGGACACTCCCATACACCTTTTTTTGAAAAGAAAATCAATTTTATAAAAGTGCAAAGAGGCGCAACCTAAGAATACAAGACACCTAATCCCGATATAGACCAATCATATACCACTACTGAGCACAAATTCTGACATTCTATTCGAAAGACTACAGGGAGAAAAGAATTTCCTTGTGCCAATGTAGTTTAGGTAACAATTTATGTAAGTAAGAGAAATTGAATTTCATGCTCAATGCATGACATCAAGGATCATGTTAACAGTCAATTATTTACATACATTCTATGAAAATAGATAATTAAACGAAGCAAACATGCCAATACCGATGCAATCTCAAATCAGCTTTAGCTAACTAATTAATAAGCAAGCAACATGGAACTCATTACTGTCTCAAATGTTTTAAGCACACTCAAGAAATTTCAATTTTTTTGTCATCCATGAAAAATACAAAAGCAACCCCCAAGCACTTGATACCACGAACTTCACTAAGTCAACCTTTTATGACTGAACAAGACCTTTATAGACAGCACTCAAACGTTTTTTAGTAGAGGCACGACAGTTAGCACTCCTTTAGTAGAGGCACGACAGTTAGCACTACATTGTCAAATAACCTTTGGACACTCCCATACACCTTTTTTTGAAAAATATCAATTTTATAAAAGTGCAAAGAGGTGCAACCTAAGAATACAAGACACCTAATCCCGATATAGACCAATCATATACCACTACTGAGCACAAATTCTGACATTCTATTTGGAAGACTACAGGGAGAAAAGAGTTTCCTTGTGCCAATGTAGTTTAGGTAACAATTTATGTAAGTATGAGAAATTGAATTTCATGCTCATGACATCAAGGATCATGTTAACAGTTAATTATGTACATACATTCTATGAAAATAGATAATTAAACGAAGCAAACATGCCAATACTGATGCAATCTCAAATCAGCTTTAGCTAACTAATTAATAAGCAAGCAACATGGAACTCATTACTGTCTCAAATGTTTTAAGCACACTCAAGAAATTTCAATTTTTTTGTCATCCATGAAAAATACAAAAGCAACCCCCAAGCACTTGATACCACGAACTTCACTTAGTCAACCTTTTACGACTGAACAAGACCTTTATAGACAGCACTCAAACGTTTTTTTTATCACTGTTCAAGCAAAACAGAGGCTTGAATTCCTTCTAATAAATAATAACTTGTATTTCTTTTCTTTTCTGCCATTAAATTGTCTTATGGAGTTACATAAGAATCCTCTCCTAAACTTCACTTAGCTAACCTTTTACTACTAATATGACCTTCATAGTCAGTACTTCGTGTTTTTTATCACTGTTGAAGCAAAACGGAAGCTTGAGTATTCCTAGTAAATCATTAGTCTTGCTTTTTTTTCCCGCCATTAACTTGTCTAACGGACTTACATAAAACTCTTCTTATGGTTAAACCAACACAAAACATCAACTCAAGAATCTCATGTCATAGTTCACAGAATCACAAGCCAAGCATTGTTATATACCTGCCAACACCCTCAGCATTTTTCTGGGCGATTCTTCCTTTTGGAGCTGCTGACAACTGACAAAATTTGGCATAAACCAATTCACCCATATCAGATTAGGTACAAAAAATTTAATACCAATTGACAACAGAGTCCAGAAATTTATAACTACTGACACCAACCTGTGAGGCAACATCAACACCAATTTCATCTAGCACCTGCAAAAAAGAAAGAAAAAAGAGAAGCGAATATTACCATTAGTCTCTTCTCAAATCCAACAGTCCGATCAATAGAGAAAATAAACCTAATATGTGCCCATCAAGACTTGTATAATCTTGGGGGATATGACATCATCCCTTCTCAACCTTTCTAGTTTCACCACCAGAAAATCTAGAAGTTGATAATGAATAGTTCACAATTACCAGGTTGCTTTGATGTGAAATCCATTGTATGCAATCATGAAATCACAATCAAAATTTGGTAGATAATTTGTTTCAGATATGTTTAATGGAAATCCTTCACAAGTCCATGGAAATAATCTTACTTAAGAAAAAAGGCAACAAATAAATGCATTTTTTTTTACCAGCTATAATGGATAAAGGCAATTAGAGGAGCCTACCTGATTTGTCAGCTCTTCACTCTCCTCTTCAGCCTCATCATCATCCAAGGCACCATCTATGGCGTCTGACATCATTTCAGTCTGCAAGCACCCAAGATCATTAGTTCCACAATGTGCAACCAAGAAGCAAATATGAACTTATCTCCACATTAGTATGGTTTCAAAAGTAGAGGGATAATCGTACAGTCATATCCATCTGGGCAGACTGTTTCTGAAATTCCTGCATCACCATTGCTTGCTTTGCAGGAGCCATTTGCTGCAAAAGAAATATAGCAGTTAAGAATATATCTCCTATCAAAACAATGCAATTGTAGGACTTTAGGTTTCATTTTAGATGGAAAGATCAAGTGAAAAAAGACTTTACACACCAACTTATTACAAGTCAAGGAGAAGCCCCTCTGAAAGGGTCCAATCTTGAATCTTGAATAGATTATGTAAAAATTATATGACTACATATATGCATTACTAAAATGTCACCATCTAACCTTAGTCATGGCTGTCATCGCTTTAGTGGCACCTTTCATGCCAACGGCAACTGAAGACTGTGCATGCATTGCCTGCAGATGGGAAAATTCGTTGTTAGAGCACAATGCACATATGCCCAAAAAAAAAAAAAAAAATCACAATCACACACACACACACACACAAAGACAGATTATTATTATTATTATTTTTTTGGGAGGGGGGGAGTCCACCTGTGTATGAGTTGCTATGCCTCTCACTTGAGCTCGACTGCCTTGTAGGTTGGCTATTTGTTGTCTAAGCCTGACCAGTTGGCGAGCTAGGGTTTTAGTTGCTGCCTGCAGAACGTGCAGACAAAAGAACAGGCAAATGATAAATCTCAAAGGTCCAAAGGACACATGAACTATGGATAAAATTCAATGCCATAAACTCATTTAGCCTAAGACCGACAAGAATATGGTTGTTAAGCAAAAAAAAAAAAAAAAAAACACAGAACACACCTCGTTTCCAGTTTTAGCTGTCCTCTTTATCTCAGCAACAAGCTTCTTTTCCTGACACAATTATAAAGTACATCAGAGATAACACCAAAACCATAGAAAGAGGAGATGAGGATAGTTTGGAAGCTCTTCACGTACTTCTAATTGCAATGCTCCAATTTCCCTCTCTATACCTGAATCAAGGTGCAGAAACATTCATGTAAGGATTGACAAATTGCCACAGCCTCAATATTTAGCAATGGACTGGTTAAAGAATGGTATTTAGAAGGGAGAACAAAAGGTGATTTTGAACTTTTGATAAAGGGAGTTAAAGAAATAGACAACAGAAAAATGAAAAACTCCACAAAGTGAGCCACATAGCCTTCTTCTACCATGTCCAATGGCTTATAAGTTGATTTAAGATAAGGTTATCATCTCCATCTACAATATCTTAGACATCCCAATTTCCAATGTAAATAAATTATTACTCGAGTACAGGTAAAAGAATGGCCCAAACAGCAGATGATACTTCAAAATCAGTAAAGAAACAGATTCATTGTATATGTTAGAATGCCAAAGAAAGTAAACACGGTGAGTTTTATGTAAACTCAATCACATGGAATTTTGTACAAAACAATCAAATGGAAATTCAAAATCACACTTGTTATTAATTCAAAGCACCCATCAATCTTCTAAAGGTACACATCACTTCCTCTCTACCCAGAAAGCACAATGCCAGATCTATAACCCCGAGACCTCCCTCAATCAGCCCAAAAATGCAAAATGAGTTTCTATGACAATTCACAAATACACAAAACACATGAATTAGAATGATTGATGATGATTGCTCATTCACGAAATCCCCTTTTTTTCGTAATTTAAAAAAAAAAATGGTATCAAGTGAAAATGAAAATAATACCTCTAGTAGCATTTGCCATTTCTCTCTTACTCTCCCTCAGAGCCTCTGCGATTAGCGTAACACAACTCAAAATCAGAACCAAATAAGCAAACCCATAATTCAATTCACTTTACAAAAAAAGACAAAACCCCCCAAAATTCAGTCTCTATCATAATCAAATTTCAAGGCCTACTGAACCGTAACTTAAAACCGCGCGTACAATAGGCAGAGCTAGGAAACGAACCTTTGGGATTGGGTTTCTTGGAGAAGATGTTCATGGCGTCTGTCTGATCGGACGATCCTAAGCACGGTGGAAGGTTTCTTTGAAGTGTGCGAAAGAGATAGAGTTTAGAGACGTGCCTGGAAGGTGGAGAGAAAGCTCCAAGTAATTCGGCAGTTTTTGGCTTTTTATTATAGAACTACGGATCCTTTGGCTTTTTTTTTTTTCTTAATAAATGATTGGAACCCATTCAAGTCACATATGGTGAGATGGTCGGCTATTATCAAGTGAATAATCAACATTTAAGACTAATAATTTTTTACACGACCTATAAACCTGATAATGGCATGAACCCAATACAACAATTGCTTGAAGGGTATAACCATCTTAATTAAATTAGGTCAAATTATGATTAACTTAATTATATTATATAATCCTTTATGCATGCTTTGACACAACCTAGAACTAACACTCGAGTACGATTTGTCACCCATACTAAAATTGGCTGACTAACGAAATGCTAATTCTTTTTACAATTTGAACAATCTAGACAAACAAAGTCAGTCCTATACCACTACTACTAATAGCCCGACACCCGCCTGTCAGGATTTTGTTATATCAATATTTATCATTATTGTAAAATTTTATGAATATTATGGTAATTTTTATTAAATATTGGAGTGATAAATATGGATTGAGTAATAAAAGTGGTAAACTATGACAACCTTATAATCTAATAATAGCAATAACAGCAACCATAAGCGTTACTGTAGAAAGATAATCTCAATTAATTACCATTTGCTAAGGGTAAAAAAAGAAAAAGCTCAGGAAAAAAAAATCTCAATTACCATTTGACCATCGAGTCAGAGTTGATGCCAATCTCAGTCAAAAAAGTATCTCTCTCATAATTCCTGCATTTCGTACGGTTCCCCCACCGAAGGCCTCTACGGTTCAGCGAACCCCCAATTATCGCCAACACTACAATTCGTACTCTTTGCATTTCAGAGTAAACAATTTCACGCGGCACGAAGTTTCGTTTTCGAAGCGCAAAAACAAGAAAGCTTGCTTTTCTCTGGAAGTGCTTTCAGAAAAAGTACTTTTTTTTTTTCTCTACATTCATTGGTTGGGAGGACTAGGGTTTTTCGCGAAGCAATCCGAAGGGAAAAAGCAGATTAGAAGTGTTCACAAAGGGAAGCACCGAGAGGCACTGGTCTCGAATTGGGGCTTGAACGGAGGCGTTTCGCTGCTGATAATAGAGAATTCGAAGCGTTGCGTGAATTTACGGCGTGTTTTCGTGGAAGCAGTGGAAGCTAAATCCCTTTGAATTATATACAATACAAACCTAGGGTTTTTTGAAGCGCGGTTTTGATCCATTTCGGTTCGAAATTGAACCTGGAATCCACTGTTTATACTGTTGCAATTGAAGAATTTGAAGAATTAAGGGGTTTTGAGGTGGTTGCGGATTGAGTGTAGTGCATTTGATATAGAGCTTTCTCTCTGTTTCGATGGATATTGATGTGGTGGTAGAGGATGTTATGTCTTTTGACCCTGAACTGTTGCAGCTTCCTGAGGTGTCTCCGGTGGCGTTCAAAGCGAGCCCTCAGATTGCTGAGGACTTGTTCTCCCAGTGGCTTTCGCTTTCAGAAACTGGCAGACTGGTATTCTTGATTTTCATTCGTCTCTTTGATTGTTAACTTTGGTAATTGTTTGAGCCTGCATTGGTTGTTTTAGAAGCTGGATTGGTTTGTGGCTCGCTGCGACTTGCTTTAGAATGTCTGTTTTTGAACATGGTGTTCGGAGTTGCGAATTGTTTTTGGTTTAAAAATTTGATGTTGTGCTGGAGGATTAGCTGATTTCTCATTTCCGATTGACTGATTATTAATATGATTTTAGTAGTAATGTGAAAATGGTGATATCTATATGAGAAAGGAATGAGCTACGAACTTGGTAAAAACATTGGTAGTAGAAAATTGAGAGTGATGAGAGAATATTACGGGAAAGAATTTGATTAAAATGATGGTAATCTGTGGTTATCTTGAGGGATTTTAGAGAAGTTTTGGACTAATATACTTTGATTCCTGTTCATGAAATATATTAATCTGATCAAAATTTGAGAAAAAGGCAATGCCCCTTCATTTGTAAATAGCATTGCCTTGGGTTTTCTAGCTTTTTTCTATATTTTTCTATTTTAATTTTTTAATATATATCATTTTTAAATATGTTTAAGCAAAGTCATTGTAAGAATCATCAAAGTAGTGTCATAGGCATGACCTTGTCAAAATGCGGTATTGGTTATTGCATCATAGCTCTTATTACTTAACACTATTTCTCCAAATGTTTGGTAAAAGCTTTAAACACAATAAGGGTTACATCTCAAAATTGTTAGACCCAATTGATGGGTAGCCTTAATAAAACATCATGAAGAACAACAGTTTAATGATCCTTTGAGGTACTGATGAAGTTGTTCTCTGGTTTGTTAATTTACCATATAGACTATGTCATTTATTGAGTGACTTGTATTCTTTCTGTTAGTTTATTTATTTTCTACCTGATTCTGTTTCATTGTTCACTAGTATATGGAAGTTATCTTATCGTATAGTGCTTATTGCTGCTCTTATATGGATGCAGGTGAAATCTCTTGTTGATGACGCAAAGACAGGTGCTTCCTTTAATGCCCTTGGGAACTCTTTTAATGTGAATGCTGCTGGGAGTACTTCGCTGCCTTCCATGTTTCCCGCTGGCAGTGCACCTCCACTTTCTCCAAGAAGTTCATCTGGTTCTCCACGAGTATCAAAGCAGAGAACTAGTCCTTCTTCTTTGAGCTCTCCTCTTAAATTAGTTAGTGAACCAGTGCGAGAAATCATACCTCAGGTTCAGCTCACTTCTGACTACTTATCTAATACGTTTTCGTACACGAGGTTTACTTGTAAATATGGAGTCATTTTGTGATGTACTCGATGAAAAATATTTTAATTTTAGTAATGATGCTTGTATTGTTGTTATTGCAGTTTTACTTCCAAAATGGCCGTCCGCCACCGAAGGAACTAAAAGAACAATGTCTTTATAGAACTGATAACTTTTTTAACAGTCATATGGATGGATTGCAAATACACGGTGAGATATCTATTTCATTGAGAATTCTCTCTTTTATGTTTTAAGACTGTTACCGCTTTCATCACATTGTTATTCACCTTCCATAGGAGGCGGAGGGGGAAGGGGAGAGAAAAAAAAATTGTTTAACATGAGTTTCTTTTTCTTCTTTGGTTATTCAGAGTTTAAGTTGGTTACGAAGGAAATATGCAAGCTGCCATCATTTTTCTCCTCTGCGCTTTTCAGAAAGATAGACATGGAATGCACTGGGATAGTTAACAGGTCTGAACTTACATGTTTTCCTGGAAATAATTAGATCTAAAATGCGTGAGATCTTGAAATGTAGATCAAGAACATCTCCCTCCAGAACTTGTTCTAATGTTCTGTTGTTTGGCAATTATGCTCATTGCTCTTTCTCATTTGGAGAGATTTCTTTCTCATTTGCAATTATATACTAGCAATAGAAATCAAAATAAAGATTTCTTTTTCTCCTTTGAAATTGTTTATGTGCTTGCAAAGAAATGCATTTACATCAATAGTTTAACTTACAAATGACATGCAGCTCCCATTTTATCTATGGTAGCTGTTAATACTTCTATTATGTACCTTGAATCATTTTATCTAGCTGTGTCACTTTTGATCCTGTGGTGAGAATTAAATTTGTGATCATATTAAAATCTTCAAACTAGCCACCAAAAAGAAAGTGCAGATAATCAATAAATAATGCTATAACTCAATTGTGTGTGCAAGTTATTCGAATATATGGAGTGGTAGTAATGAGTTGCACAAAACATTCATAATCACTTCTGGATATTAACTGCAATCATTCTATCAATTAAGGATAAGTTGTTTAGATTGGATGGCTATCGTTGGATGTAATTTAATAGGATACATATGATACGTCTTACAGAATCTGTTTCAGTAACAGTACAACCCACTGGTTCCATATAATAGGAATACCAAAAAATGATTAGCTGATTGCATATTGGACCAATACTTTGCAATGTAAGTGATTTCTTACTGATCACAAGGTGATGGTTTAGTGCTGAATTGGTTGGAAATATCTTCTTTGGTAGCCTAAGGGTAAAGTTACATGCACCCACACCATATGAAAAGACTTTTGGCATAGGAACGAATGTTTCCAGTAGTTTCTTAGGTTTGTTTTTGGTAAGTAGCAATGTATTAGGCTAGTATTGCACTTTACATTGGGAGTTGGATTTTGTTCAAGTTAAATAAGTCAAGGGAATTTTGGTAATTCTTTTAATTTCTGGAGGATGGTCATCATGTTACTTACGTATCTTAATTCAAGGGAATTTTGGTAGTTCTTTTAATTTCTGGAGGATGGTCATCATGTTACTTACGTATCTTATTTTGTTAAGAGAAATGTTACTCAACATTCTCAAGCGTCTATCTCCTAGCATTTTCTTTGTTTTTTTGTTTAAAAAACAAGTGGATGTGAATGTGCCACATAGACATGAATGTTGAGAGATGGACACTTGTGAATGCTAAGTAGCATTTCTCTTTTGTTAATGTCTTCTTTGGCGATCTTGTTAATAAGTGAGTCTAATTGAGTTGTTGGGATTCTACATGGCCTTTACTTGGTTTCTAAAATAGTTTCCAAAGTAGAAATCTATTCATATTAAATTGTCCCAAGTCTATACATATTCTCGCTTTTACTTAATTTGCAGTAACCATTTTTATTAGAGAAATGCTTTAGTAATTTAGTTTTTGAAAGCATGATTGTCTAATTTCCTTTCTTCCCTCTCCGCCTCTTTCTTCTTCTCTTGTTCTTCTGTGTACCATTACCATTTATGGGTACTGTTGACAGTCCCTGAGCAGCTCTGGGTCCCTGCCTTTGAACACGAAATCAAATCCCCTATTCTGTTTGCTTTTAGAAACCATAAAGCCCATATACATCCAACCTTTAGTTACTCATAACCCAACCAACCTTAATACCCAACTTTTTGCTGATATTCAACGAAATGCTGCTACTATTTTATTCACAGGTTACGTGATATTCACAGGTTATTATGACTTATTAAAAAAAAAAAAACTATTTTATTCACAGGTTATCAATTTCTTTCCTCCAAGGCATGCTATATTCTCTTTATATTCAGTATTCAAACCTCAAATTCTTCCTCCTACAATCCTGAACTCTATCATTGCAGTTTCTCCAAATCCAACCTCACCAAATATTTGTAGTATATTGGTAGGTTTTCAAATCAGTCCTACGTCAGTGGCGATAATATTACTTTTATGGTTCCTTTGTAAAACATGTCCTTTGTTGAATACAGAGTTCTACATCAGTGGCCTTAGCCTAATGGTAGTTCTCCTCCTTAAGGATGAGGTGTGGGGTTCAACCCACAGGATTTGTGGGATAAAGGATTGTTTGGTCAATTGTTTGGGGGGGGGGGGGGGGGNCAATTCTGGCCAAGAAAGGATAGAAAGTACTGCTTAGTTGTGGAGTCAGGTGGGTTCATCATATTGACTGAACATATATGCTTATTATGGAGAGGATTTATATTATTTGGTTTCATAATTATTGATCTATTTAGCATCCTAAGTCATTTTTGCTGAGTGCATTTGCATCTTTAAATAATTACTTGATACATGTATGGTTAATTAGATTACTTGTTTGTAGGGATGCATTTATTAAGTATTGGATTGATGGCAATATCCTGACAATGGATACAGAAACTAAAATATTCGAAATTCTAAGGCAGCCAGGATGCAAATACCTTACTCAGGTTTGTTTTTCCAACTATTCCTCTGTGCCAACCTGTTCTTGTATGCCAACTTTCACTTTGTTATTCTCTTCTTCAATTTATATTTTCATTTATGGGACTCGTGCACAGATAGACTTCAAACCTGTCCTTCTGGAGCTTTTGTCAACCCATCCTGGGTTGGAATTCTTACAGAGCACACCTGAATTTCAAGAAAGATATGGTATGTTTGCAATTATTCTATTAACTGCTAGTTGGTGAAATATTGATAATCTAAATTTTCCTTTCCATATCTTTAATTTGTTCATTTAGCAAGTCCTACTTTTCGTTTTACACTTTTATAAATTAATACAGTACTAGCTGTTCAAGTTAGTCAAAATTGGTTCAATTTCAAGAAGTAATAGATTGTGTCAACTAGACAAGTTTGGAACTGGGTTCACATTGGGTGGCATGTGTGGTGCTAGAGAGACACCTGGACCAAGCTGGATCTTTTGTTTTTTGTCCTAGCCTAAAAAAGAAATGTATTTAGATTTCAATGGAGCATTTCTAGATGCTTATTAGGAGAGGGATGGGTAGGTTACATGATGCCAAGTTAATTTCAGAGATGACACTTTCACCTATTTAAATGAGAAATTGAGTTCAAGCTCAGTGTTCCTTCCCTTGTAAATGTTGTTCAAGCACCAGTGTTGATCCCATCTTTCCAATAGGTTTCCACTTACAAAGTCAATCTTGTCTCTCTTGATCTTTGTGCGTGATTGGTAGTGTGCATACTCAATTCCATGCAGCAGAACTACATGCTTTGGATAGCAAGTTCATTAATTACATGAGGGAACATTATGGTTTGTTAGATATCTCAGTTAAGCTTTGGTGGGTTTGATCCAAAAGAGGTTTGCTTGTTGTTAGATCCTTCTACAGTGTCTTGATTCGCAATGATGGCTCCCATTTTCTTTGGTAGAGTGTTTGGCGGACTAAGGTTCTTTTGAGGGTGACCTTTTTTTCTTGGCCAACGGCCCTAGGTGAGATCCTTACCATGGACAATATGAGGAAACATTGTGTTGTTGTGGTTAGTAGGTGTTGTATGTGTGAAAGAAATGGGGAGTCCGTTGACAATCTTCCTCTCCATTGTGAGATTGTTGAGGCCTTATGGGATGTTTTCTTGAGTTGATTTGGGCTATCTTGGGTTATGGCTAGATGATTAGTTTACTTCTATGTGTGTTGGTGGATTTCTGGTAGTGCTCAAAGTGTTGCTGTATGGAAGATGGTGCATTTGTGTATGTTGGGGTGTCTATGGAGGAAAATGAATGACATAAGTTTTGAGGACCGTGAGAGGGCTTTTACTTTTGAAGAGGTTAAGACTTTCTTTTTCTATACTTTGTATGTTTAGGCAGATTCTTTTGTTTCTCCTTTGGTGATTAGTTATCATGATTTTCTTGTTCTTTCTTTTTTTTTTTCCTTCTAGCTAGGGGTTTTCTTTTATATACTTCTTGTGTACTTAGGGGCATCTTATGCTTTTAATGATATCTCGATTACTTATTAAAAAGAAGAAGAAGGTATCTCAGTTAAGCTTTTGTATTCATTTTCAATAATTTTTTATGATTTTTTAGGAGAAGGTCATTTTTATGTACCAGGTAATGTGTTGGGACATGGGAATCGAAAAATGGAGGGGCTTTGGAGCTGATAGAAAATTGTTTTGACTTATACTTACCTTTTTTTTTTTTGGATAAGTAATTTCATATCGTTAATAAAGCTGTTTTATGAAAATAAATTGTGATAGAATTTAGTAAAAGTTGGCTATCTTCAATTCCAGGTTATAGCTGATTAATAATTTGACTTTCATCTAGTATTTCTTTGCAAGTTTCTCTCTCTCTCATGCAAAGCATGTATGAAGTACTAGATGAAAGTTGACTGATATCTGCATTTTGTTTCTCTTTTCATTTTGTTGTACTCTGGCAGCATTTGAGGTATTGTGGAACATGTTCATTTTTACTTTTTGTTATTTTTTTAGATGAAATTGATAGTTTTTATTTTTGTTCACAAAGCAATTAGGCATGCAATAGTCCATCGCTGATATTATCCTATATAAACTTCTGTCTTAATGGCCCAGCTGAAACTGTCATATACAGAATATTCTACTACATCAACAGATCAGGAAATGGTCGTCTTACTCTTAGAGAGCTGAAACGAGGAAATCTGGTTGCTGCCATGCAACATGCAGATGAGGAAGACGACATTAATAAAGTCATGAGGTTTGTGTACCAGCGGATTTCTTTACATAAATTATTATGTCATGGTGACAAAACATTTCTTACATTAGTCTTGACCAAGTATAACCTGAGAAAGTTGCTTTATTATGTTTTCTGTCATTGCAGGGGCTAAACCTTTATTCATGAAATTATATTAGATTGACATACTACATAAGTTTCCAAATAATTTGACTGGTTTACTTAGTTGATTTAAGACCTCAATTCAGAGTAGAATATATTAGTAACTCTTGTGTAGCTAAAAATACTTCAAAAGAATTTATTTTCTATTTTCTATTAAAAAAAAAAAAAAAAGAAGTCACATTTGGCTTTCTTCGTAGATGGCACAATCTGAATTTAAGGCTTGCATCGTTCATTTCTAATGAAAAATCATAATGTATGTGACTTATGTTGTCTCTGTTTTCCTACTTGATTTCAGGTTCTTCTCTTATGAACATTTTTATGTTGTATACTGCAAGTTTTGGGAGCTTGATTCAGACCATGACTTCTTGATAGACAAAGAGAACCTCATCAAATATGGTAACCATGCCCTTACCTACAGGATCGTTGATAGAATATTTTCTCAGGTATTGTACTAAAATGCTTTTTTTGCAGACCTTTAAATGAAACTAAGTTATTCTGTGGAGTTTGACAGAAATTTCCCCTAAAAGGTTTCTACATTGGTTGTGCTTATGCTTGAAATCCATCTTTTAGGTTCCAAGGAAGTTTACCAGTAAGATTGAAGGGAAGATGGGTTATGAAGATTTTGTTTACTTCATGCTGTCAGAGGAAGATAAGTCATCTGAGCCCAGTCTAGAGTATTGGTATGTTTTGCCTTTTTTCTTTTATTGGTTTTTCTTCCCTCTTTTTGCTAATTGGTATTAGCCTCTCTTGAGTTATGGATATGCGATTCCCTTGGGCTTTGCATTTTTATCTGTAAAAAGACTATATTTGTTATTTCACATTTTCTTATATAGTTATATTTTACAGGTTCAAATGTATAGATTTGGATAGCAATGGAGTTATTACCCCCAATGAAATGCAATTCTTTTATGAGGAGCAGCTCCATCGTATGGAATGCATGGCCCTAGAACCTGTGCCATTTGAGGATATTTTGTGTCAAATTGTTGACATGATTGCACCTGAGGTCAAATACTACTTCTCACTGAATCTAGGATCATTTTCTCATTTTTACTTTTCTGAGATGACTTCACTGTTAGAGACACATTTTGCTTGCAGAGGGAAGATTATGTTACACTACGTGACTTGAAGGGATGCAAACTTTCAGGAAATGTTTTCAATATTCTTTTCAATCTTAATAAGTTCATGGCCTTTGAAAGTCGTGATCCATTTCTTATCCGTCAGGTAAATTAAACTTTTGACTGGTTTTCTTGGACATTGCTTGATTTCATGGGAATTGAATGGTGCTAGTTTATCTCTCTGGAATGACAACAACCTCACTGCCATTTGTTGCTTGAGCAGGAACGTGAAGACCCGACTTTGACAGATTGGGACCGCTTTGCACATAGGGAGTATATTAGGCTTTCAATGGAAGAAGACGGTGAAGATGTCTCGAATGGAAGTGCAGAAGTGTGGGATGAGTCACTTGAAGCTCCTTTTTGAGGGCAACGAGGTCAGTTTCAGCTAGTTCCCTCAAGATAAAGTTTGCAAAACTGTGCAGTGCTAACATCTGAGCCTTACACCTAAGTTTCCTCCATAATTGGACTCACGGCACTGGTCCACTTGTGGAGGTTTCATTACTATATGGATGCCATTGAAAACACATCATCAAAAAAGAACAGAAATCATGGTTGGATGATATGGGACCATTTACTTCGATGAATATTTTTGCAATTTACACCCCCTCCTTCCCCAAAGAAAAAAAAAAAAAAAAAAACCAACAAAAAAGAAAAGAGAGATGAAGAACATGCACCTTCAGCTGTGTATATATTGTCATGGGTTTAATAATTAACAGCCTATTTGAAGCTTGAAAAGGATGATTAAAGTGAAAGCAGAATATAAAAAAAATTAAGCATGGGACTTGATTTCTTAAGCATTGTGACTCTCCCATTGTTTTGGAGATCCAAATAGAAGTCATGGTTGGATGATATTGGACCATTTATTTTGATGAATTTGTTGGCTTCTGCTAATCACTAACCTCCTGTTTGAATCATACATTCATTCTTAAGCAGCATGACTTACTGAATTTACTTACCTTGTTTTGATGACAAAGCAAACAGTGCTCATAGAAATTGCTAGTACTTGGATACAATTTCTTCCATAAACAAAATTATGCTTTGCTGTCATATATATTTCATTGTACTTAAGCCCTTCCTGTCCCTACAGCTGCCGCCCATATGCTTCCTTGAGTTTTAGGCCGTGGAATGAAGAAACATTGTGGAGATACTCCTTGAATGAAAACTTACGAGGGGCTGCAAACCTCATCAGCGATAAACCTCAAGCGTGGGCATTTAGTTTTGGGACACACCTTGTTAAGCCGGCAAATATTGCTTGCCTTCATGAAATGATAGTCTGCTGCGGAGTACAAAAATCGATTTGCTTCTTTGGAATGAAATGGTTAATCATCACACGGGTAACAATAGATCATGCTATTGTTATTGAAGAACTCATTTTGTTTCCAAGGAATTAGCCCCATTGCTGGTTGCTTTCTATCTTGCCTTTACTCTTCTTGGGCATAGATGGCTGCTTGAAGCTTCTAGTGGTTCGTCGTGTTGCTCGGATGCTCTATATTGGTCCCTCTTCCCCCTCACCCTGCTCCCTAGCTTCTATACCTTGTTTATATGTTTATTGGATTTTTGTTGAAAAATAGAATTTTTAACACGAAATTGTAGAAAGTGCAATAGCATAGAACGGTTTTTGGTTGGAATTGTTAGTTTCTTCCTATGTTCTGCGCAACCCGGCAAAGCCTTAGTCAAGTATAAAAATTGTTTGTCAGTGCTCACTGGGTTTCAAAGGAACAATCAAAGTTGGTTGAAATTGCTGTTTTCTTTCCTTTCTTGCTTTCCTCTGGAAACCCTAAGATGAAACTGGAGAAATGTTTTACTGTTTTGGGGGATTGTTTACTAGAATGCAACTGCAACAACAATTTATTTTTTATTTTTAATCGAAGGCGGGAAAGGGGAAAAGATTACAAAAGAGGGTCTCTCCCACTCTTAATTCGGATGGAGAGAGAAAACGGGAATAAGCAGGAATGCTTCTAAACACATTGTGAGAAGCGACTCATTTTGCAACTGAGTGTGAGACCAAAAGGTCCTCAAAGGAAGAGCATGAATCATAAAAGGAAAACCTAATTGTAAAAGGGAATCGTGAGCAGTTGAAGGAGAAACCTTAGTTTCACTGAAAAAAAAACTCAGTCTGGTTTGTGAAGTCGACAAAAAACCTGAAGAGATCGGATTGTCTTAGAATGTCTGAAGCCCATACAGTTCCATGCTAGAATCTTCAACAACACAAGCTGAAACTTGACAAAAACCACACTGCATCTACAAAGACTACACAAAAACTCGGAAGGAGCTTAAAAAGACAGAAAGACGGAAACTTGCAAAAACCACACTTCATCTACTAAGACTACACAAAAACTCAGGAGGAGCTTAAAAAGACAGAAAGACGGTTGCACGTGAAGACACGCGCCAAATCGGAGCAGAGCATCAGAAAAAACTCACGAAGGAGTCAAATAAAAGAGAGACAAGCTCTCGGAGTGAAAGAGACAAGTGCAACAACAATTGATTATGCATGCATGATGATATCAAATTTTTTGTTCACTCTCCGAGAAAGTTGTCCTGAGCAAATAGCATTCCTTGTAAATCTGAAATCATGGAGGCAATAGTTTTGGATTGTGTTGTTTCAGATAATGTGAGAAATGCTATATTAATATAATACATTTTTATCATACTTTGCTAGTGTTGCCCTGTCATGCAAGTATGCAACCCTTAAATCAGCCATTATTTATTTATTTTTAAAAAAGCTAATCGACAATTTCACATTTTAGTCGGATAAAAGTGGCGATATAGCTAATTACTCTTTGCTGAATCATCTAATCCCCAATTGTTCGAATGATATTCACTTTTAAGAGTTTAGAATTAAATTCTCCTGCTCTAAAGACATGTTAGTTCAAAGAATTTTCTCCAGTCTTATTTTGAGGAATATTGTCCCAAAAACAAAAAACAAAATAAAATAAAATAAAGAGCCTTTGATCGCTTCAAATCTTTCGTGCACATTCAAAACGCCATGTCAAAGATCAAGGACAATAAAAGGAGGTCCAAAACTTTCATGAAAACTTTCTACTTAATGGTTTCACAAGAATGTTGAAACATAAACACTAGGTGATTGGGTTCCAACTATTAATTAAAACATCTATGAAAACAAACCAAAAAGCTAAATTCTAAACAAATAGCATGGGTAATAAAACGGCAACAAGATAGAATCTGTATAAGATGAACCATCTTAGGCTGCACTCTCCTTTTTGAGTTTTGCAAGCTCCTGCCTGACAAGTCCGCTTTTCTGCACATACACAATAATAGAGAATTAAAAATCATAATGGCCAAAGAAGTTGGAAGAAGATAATTAAATTCTATATCTCAAGTAAATCAAGTTGGCTCATGAAAAAATGATCTTAGGAACTCATTATCCATCAAGCATTAGATGGAAGCAACCGTCCACCAGAGTCCTAAATCGTTTCAGAGTTGTAAGGAAAATCAAGTTACCAAGGAAAACCAACATAAAATGTGAAAATTATAGAGCTCGTGTTGAACAAACCTTCTTTATTAGCTCTCTCTAATTAATGGGCCATCTTATCAACCTAATTATTAGGTTTAGCACCACATCAACTTTTTATGAGCTTCTAAATGTGAAATAGGTGTACTCGAGAGTAAAGCAACTCTTCACACCCATTTATCACACTCGCTGAAGTGACATGTTTAAGTGGTTGAAATGGTCAACTGCTTAAAACATGCCATTTCCACCGAGTGAAACGGGTGCAAAGAGTAACATTACTCATTAAAGAATCATGGGTAGGTCCTACATTGCCTCCAAACTCTTATTAGGCACATGGTGCCTGATGAATAGTGTCAAATGTGGTGTGGTGTATTTGCTCAATTCTGACCCAAACTAAATCCCAAACTATAAAAGGTGCAATGATAACATTCCCCATTTCTCAAAGCCACAAAATCATAAAATAAGGCATAGAGCAAGGGCAAATATTTGAACAATTGCAAACCTTGATTTTTGCCAACATTAGCTTGAACCTATCAAAATCAGTAAGTGAAGCTCTTCTCTTCTGCACAATCAACTTCCTTCCCCAGGAACTGTTCTCCCATTTGTTCTTCACATCTGTCATTGAAAAATAAGAGATCAATTTCAGAAACAAGCAAAATGGGCAAAAAAATGACGTCTTAATTAACACTCACCAGCAGCCTCTAAGGCCTCAATCAAAGTCTTATTCTTCGGAACCCTCTTGATGTCGATCTTAAAGTCGGTGAGGGAAAGCCTCTTTAAGTTCATTTTGGTCCTTACCATATCAGGGTTATCAACAAGCGCCTGTAGCATAAAAAGATGCTAAGAATGCTAATTTGTACAACTTTGGTGGTAGTGACTAGTGAATACTTTTAATAACCTAGGTTTGTCAATTGCATTATAACAACTGGATGGGTGATCGAACGGCAAAGGTTCTATGAGAAGAAAGGGTTGATTGACAAAGCAAATTTTTAACATTTATCATCTATTGTGATGGAAAAATTACACCAAAAACCAAACAAATAGCAAACAAAATCTACTACCAATCTTCCACAAAAAGAGAGACATGACTTTGATGCTCAAATGAAAGCACCCAGGAAAATCAGAAGACAGCATGCATTACACATTTTTTGAGGTCAGGCATCCCCACCTAAAGAGATGCACTTAGAAGCACGTAGACTACAACCCACTTTCCCACCACCCAAAAAACAAAAACACATACACAAGAGGAGAGTAGACCAAAACACCTGAAAGCTGCACAAAACGGTTACACCTGCCTATGCATGTACTAGGCATAATTGCAAGATGTAAGGTGCCATGAATCAAAGAAGCCTAATAGTCTATCAGATAGATACATCCAACACCTTTGGTCAAATAAGAAGAAAGCTGCCCTCACTCCACCCCACCCTAGGTCTTTTCTTTCAGCAGTGGTAGTGTGTGAGCGCATGCAGTTCTTATTTGTTTTGGCACCTTGGGCCTCAGCATCCAACACTTCAAAAGTTTAAAGGTGCCGTCAATTCCAGTAATGCCTCATCAACAACAATGGATTTGTAACCAAAAAAAATATATTAATGGGCTTATCATTATTCCAGTGAGCATCAACCGTACTCTTAGAATCTTGCATTTTACGTAACATTCCAAGATCCAAATTCTAATTCCTTCAACTTTCCCCCAAAGAAAACACAACGCGCACACATTCAAAATCCCCACACTAACCAGATTACCAAAAAAGTTGTAGCATCTCTTTATGTTTCATAGCAAACAAAATGATCACATTTTGCAGTAAACAAAAATATTTACAAACCCCTTTATCATTGCACCATAAAATTTGAACCAAAACATAGAGCTAAACGACTAATTAAGTAAGTGCAATCATAAATCTGAAACAATGCATACCCAATTTTGGTCGATAACATCCACAATCACAACAAGTCTTCCATACTCCTTCCCGTAGTTCACAAGCGCCACTCTTCCAATCTCAACGTACCTCTTGAACACCAAAAACAAAAAAACATTCTTTAACGCTTTAAGAAGATATCAAAAACCATAATACATTGAATAGGGCGCGCCACACACAGAGCACATATATCCAACAAGTTAAGCAAAACTATGAACAACATTTTGAAAAAGAATCAGCTAGGAGCTATATGAAAAGTAAAGGGGTTTATGCTCTATTTGTTTCAGAAAAAAAAAAAAAAAAAAATTATTAAGAACAAAATTGTACGACAAATATGAAGTTATTATTGTTTAAGTTTCTGACTTTTTCCCTGGATTTTCTCGAAAAACGAACAGAAGGTTATGAGGACATACCATTTTGATTCTGGGATCCGAAGGAATTCGGTGGAGGAGTGTGGGACGAAGTGGGAGGCAGCAGGAGGGAGACCTAGGGTTTGCGAGGACAAAGAAATAGCGGTTTTTTGGTGTTGGGTTTAGATGTGGTGTGCTCTGACTTATGTGGAGTTGGAAACGTGTCCGGACTTTATTGGATGGAATCAGATTTTTTATTTTTTTATTTTTTTATTTTTATAAGTTTTTGCATTCGTGTCCCCATACTTTTACTTTCTTTTTCTTAAAAGTTTTACGAAGAGTCATGTAGGATTGTGTTCAGGAGGTTAGAAAATATTTTTAGTACATGCAAAATTGTAACAAACAAAAAATTTGGTTCATTTTATAGAAAAACTCAAAAATTACTTATTTGACTTTTTGCTCTAAAAAAAGCCCAAACCTACTTTTGATAAAAAAAATAAAAAAAAAAAGTCATCGACATACTCGCCTTGAAGTTTTAGACAAGCCCGTAAATTTTCTTCCCAAATGATTTCAGGTTGTATGTATAACTACCAAAGCATTTGGTTAGGCGCATGGGCTTTGGTTCTAGTTTTGAAAATTCAACTTCATTCGATTTGCCCAAAATTTACTGAGCATGTGCAAAATTTCGAGGCGATCTTGACAACGGGTGACAAAAAGATTTGAGTCATTTGCGTAAGATCAAGGCACCAAAAATTATGAGCGACCACGTTACCTAGGTTTTGGGGGATAGGGAGCAAAGACGGAGGCCGAGTTTGGTATAGGTAGGGGACAATGGCCAAAAATTTTAGCATAAGCCATCGAGACGAGAGCATCTCTGGTAAAAATAGGCAAAATAACTGCTAAAAAAGTACAAATTTTTAATTTAGGGAAAATATATAATAACTCATTGGGTCTGCCTTCCAAAATTTTTAAATGCTTAGGCTTTTTTTTTCGAAANGAGCATCTCTGGTAAAAATAGGCAAAATAACTGCTAAAAAAGTACAAATTTTTAATTTAATTACTCATTTTTTTGTATAGTCCAACAAATTGTCTATTATACTCTTTATTTTCTTTAAATATAATTTAAAGAAAAAAAAAAAGTTATAAATGCTGGTTTCCAAAGTTTTTTGCTTTTTCTAAGAGCATTCACTCGTTATTTTCCCCAAGGAAACTAAACTATTTTTTGCTTTCTTATTCAAATACACTCCCCAATAACTTAATTTTATAATTCCTTATAACATTAAAATATTATTTGTATAGGGAAGATATAGGAAAACTGCTATAGGTGAGTTTTTGTGATTTTTTTTGAGATTTTCCTTATGTGTAAGAAAGGAAAACAACTTTAAGGTAACTGCTGAGAATGCTCTAAGAAGCTGATGTAGCAGGGTGACTAGACCTTACTACGTTAGCCCAATAGAACACTGGTGAGATGAGAAATGATAAAAATTGTTTTTTTAACCATTTTATAATCATCTTCTTATAGTAAATAAATGAATTTACCATTAATTTTTTGTAGAATTCGTATGAGTCCGAAAATCAATGGTGAATCCCAAAAAAAAAAAAAAAAAAAAAAAAAAAAANGGTCCGTTAACGGCCGTTACCAAAAGTGTGACGGCATGGATTTTATTCCAATTTCCCTCCACCCAGGGAGTAAATTTTCGAAAAAAAAAACCTAAACATTTAAAAATTTTGGAAGGCAGACCCAAGGAGTTATTATATATTTTCCCTTTAATTTAATTACTCATTTTTTTGTATAGTCCAACAAATTATCTATTATACTCTTTATTTTCTTTAAATATAATTTAAAGAAAAAAAAAAAAGTTATAAATGCTGGTTTCCAAAGTTTTTTGCTTTTTCTAAGAGCATTCACTCGTTATTTTTCCCAAGGAAACTAAACTATTTTTTGCTTTCTTATTCAAATACACTCCCCAATAACTTAATTTTATAATTCCTTATAACATTAAAATATTATTTGTATAGGGAAGATATAGGAAAACTGCTGTAGGTGAGTTTTTGTGATTTTTTTTGAGATTTTCCTTATTTGTAAGAAAGGGAAACAACTTTAAGGTAACTGCTGAGAATGTTCTAAGAAGCTGATGTAGCAAGGTGACTAGACCCTACTACGTTAGCCCAATAGAACACTGGTGAGATGAGAAATGATAAAAATTATTTTTTTAACCATTTTATAATCATCTTCTTATAGTAAATAAATGAATTTACCATTAATTTTTTTGTAGAATTCGTATGAGTCCGAAAATCAATGGTGAATCCCAAGAAAAAAAAAAAAAAAAAAGAAAGGAAAAAGAAAAAAGAAAAAAGAAGGGTGAATGGAAAGAATGATGCAAGTGTTGCACTCTGTTTTTTTTTTTTGGGTCAAAGTAAGTGTTGCACTCTTGCTACAATATTCTTAGCGTCCCTTTCGGTCCCATCTCTCTCTCTCTCTCTCTCTCTCTCGCTCACTTGGATTTATTCGAAGAACCTCATGGAACGACGTTTGTAACATCTGCGATTCCTATTCTAATCTTTCAGAGTCCGAGTGAAGAAGGTACAGAAAACCAGCTTCAGTGATATCTCAATTTTGATTTCTCTTGGCTTTGGTCTACTGTGATAGAATTTTTTATTCAAAATGCTGGTGGGTTTTCGATGACTTCGAAAGATATTTGATTTTTAAATACCATGATTAAAATGTTAATCAGATATATAATTTTTACTGTTATCAATGACATATATTTGATGTCAAAATCTCAGGATACGAATATTTGATGATTCATTGTAAGAGATGCCATTGACAGCATGTTTGGTGGTATTTTGAGTTTTCTATTTATTTGACGGGCAGGGGAGAATTAAACTGAATAGCCAGCAAATTCATCAACACAATTTAGATGGTTGGTTGTGAAGGGTTGGGAGGGATTCTTATGAAGAAAGCTGGGACTAGTGAGTTGGATATGTTCTATCCAATTAGATCAGAATGCCACGCTGACATCCCGAACACCCGTTTTAAGTTGAGGGTATCTTCTCTTCCTCTTCCTTTTGGTCACTTACTGATTTCATTCCTTTCATATTGTCCGAATTCATTGCCTGCCTCTATGTGTAGAAGAGTCTTTTAGCTATCCCTTGTGTATTTTTTTTTCTTACATGGGGTTTGTTAAAAATTATAGTTTTGGCTACTTTCTCTTTTATTGCTAGTACTTTTGCATTTTAAAAGTTCTACAAGTATGATGATGGTATGGTTTTTGGTTGAAAAGTTGGGACTTCTATGAGCCTCTGTCTTTTCCAAATAGTTTATGTTTGATGTTTAAAACTTTCTTTTTGACAGGCTGGGAAAACCCTTAGCGCAAGAAGATGGCGTGCTGCATTCTCTGAAGATGGGCATTTGGATATAGCGAAAGTTCTTAGAAGGATCCAACGAGGGGTAATCTTCTTTAAAATTGATAACTATTTTGTCTTAACATCGGTATATCCAATGAATCTGCAAAATATCAAGTATATATTGTCTATTTGCTTTGTTTAGCTGGAAAAATGAAATAAAAATACAATCTGATGTGTTTATACGGTGCATTGTGCTCTTGTAGCACCTTCTAGTGTTTTTGCTTATTATATGTACTAATATATTACCACTTGATAGAAAATGTAAGCTCTATTACAATCTGGCTGTAATGTAAACTATGTTTTTTCGATTTGGTGGTTTAAAAGAAATTGAAAAGTAACCTGCCTCCAACAATTAAGCTTAAAATCATGATGTATGAATAGAGCACCAGTGCATCTAAAATTGTCTTTCACACTTAACCAATTTCTAATTAATTAATCATTTATTTATTTATTATTGAATTTGTGTAATGCTTGCTAAGGTGCTAAGATTATTATTTTAATGTTTTATTCTAATTAATTAATCATTGATTATGAAAAAATTGGGAATTTTAACCCATGTTGAATATGATTATTATCCTAGTGCTATTGAATGCGTCAAATGTGGGAGAGGAGTCTTGTGGGAATTCTTTGATCTTGAATACTAACTCTTTCTACATTTTTTTTTATGCTAGGGTGTTCATCCTTCAATCAAAGCAGTAGTATGGGAGTTCTTGTTAGGTTGCTTTGATCCTAACAGCACATTCGAAGAACGGAGTCAGCTCAGGGAACAGCGTAGGTAAATAGTGAATCAAATTAAACAATGGAAAGATTATTTTCTTCTCTATCTTTGGTCATAAAGCTGTTCTTAACCTCATTTCTCTCATATTGCTTGAGCCATGAAGTGGTCTTGGTTCCAGGTTTTGGATAATTATTGGAATAGAATATTTTGAGGTCAAACATGGTCATAAAGTATGTCGTCAAGTTGTGTTAAATTATTTATCAGATTATTATCTGTTACAAATAGTGTTTATTATAATTCATGCATATGTAGATAGATGCCTTTTTTAAAATTATTTTAACCCTGTCATGGCCTGGTCTGCTGAACCATTGGATGCATGAGGCTGTTTTTTTTTTTCTGTGGTTCAGCCTTGGGTTTCAAGTTTGAAACATTTCTTTGATATAATGCACGGGTAGTTTCCCATGTTTGCCAAATCGACCTTGTGTTAATCACTGCCTGTTGTTTTTTCTTTTGTGTGTTTTTTTTTAATTGCCATGCTGTCGATGGGAACATCATTGTTGCAATCTTCCTATCCTCTTCTCTTTATTGAATGTGCTGACTTAATACATCACATCTATCATGTTAGGGAGATGTATGGGACATGGAAAGCTGAATGTCAAAAGATGGTTCCGGCTATTGGTAGTGGAAAGTTTATTACAGCACCTATCATAACTGATGGTGGCCAAACAAACGAAGAGTCTTCGACAAACAGTGATTTGCAGGATCAAAATGGAGTTATGTCTACACACCTTTCCTCTTTGGATTGTGGTGGGCATGTGAATAATGTTGTCTCAGACAATAAAGTGATTCAGTGGAAGCTTACCTTGCATCAAATTGGTATATATGCATTGCATAGATTCATCTGCTACTGAATTGATTATCTTTTCACTGCTTGAACTCCATTGAAGCGGCTAGTAAGTGTCCTTTCACTCACAATGTGGAGCAAGCAGTCCAATTGGATGATATAGAGTGTTCTCCCCTCGCTTATATATGTAATAAATTATTGTTAATTCTGGACCCTTCTGTGCAAGGAGAACTTGATTCATGCTTGAGTGTCCAACATGGAATTATAATGACAAAATGAGTTATGCCTGGGTATGCATAATCCTGGCACCTATAGGCTGTGCATATAGCTAAAGTGCTAACCCATAAGTATAACTGTTACATATGGTTGCATTACTTGGTTCTTACGGTTGCTAATTTATCCCTCACTATTGTCAGTGGTCTCTAACTCTAGTGGTGCAATTGGGTTTGTAGGTCTGGACGTTGTTCGCACAGATCGAGCGCTTGTCTTTTACGAGAGTGAAACTAATCAGGCAAAACTTTGGGATGTTCTTGCTGTTTATGCTTGGGTGGACAATGATATTGGTTATGTTCAAGGTGGAATACTATCAAGTTCATCATTTCACTATCAAGCTGAACAGTTATTTAGTTGAAATAGTTATAATAGGATCCTTTCCTGAGCAGGAATGAGTGATATTTGCTCACCAATGGTAATTCTTCTTGAAAACGAGGCAGATGCCTTCTGGTGTTTCGAGCATGCAATGCGAAGGCTGGTATGAAGTATTTATTCTTGTTATTCAAAAATAGTTGTGATATGTAATTTGCACTATCTTCTAAGTACTAATGTATATATCTCACCCTTATTTGTTTATCATCGCCATGTTATCAATTCCACATCTAGAATCAAAGGTTTCAGAAATATATACCCATCTGGATATATCTGGGTATCTAGGGGATGATCCAAAAATTTGAAGGTTCTAGTGTCATAAGACAGATTTGAAAAGCTGGCTAAGAATTCTTATTTGGTGGGCTAAGCTAGGGGAAACTATTATTTTAGGGATTATGATGGCGGTGGAAGTAATTTTTTTATTTTATTTTATTTTTTTTAAAAGTAATAGTCCCTTCTTATGTGATATCCTATAAATTTTATAGATTTAAAATATAATTATAAAGCATCTTTGTTTATACATTTATAAGTGCTATTAATATTATTTATCTATTAAGTAATTATTTATAGATAAATAATTATTATATATGTGTGTGTGTGTGTGTATATATATAGCTGCTAGAGTTAATATGTGATTAGGTGGTAATACTTATATTTATATGTCTATAAAGCATAACCCATTAAACTAGGAGATTGTTCATTAGCCAATTAAATAATAGGAAGCCTTCTAGAATCTAGGGGGGGATTTTTTTTTTTTTGGTTAAATTAAAATCTTAAAAAGCCATCGTAGCCTCCAAGCAAGGGAGATTAAACGTGTCCCTCTCTCCCTTTACTCTTTTGACACTTGTTCCTCATGCCCAACCAATCAAGTTTTTTTGAAGCCACTTGTTTATCACCTGGAGTACACGTGTCTTTCTCTCTCACCCCCTCTTTGGTTATTTTAGAAGAGCCAAAACCCTTCTTCTTCCTTATGTCCTCTATCAAGTCTTTCAATCTCACTCTTAGCACAACAACAGTTAACCAGTTTCTCAAGGTAAGGAATTGTTGCTCTCTTTCTCTGTTTATCATTCTATTTCCTCAAGAAGAGATTGAGAATATTTTTATTGCTTGCTTCTTATGGGTTGGATATATAGATATTCATGACGATTTTCTATACCCATTTATAAATTCATAAATTTCCTCCTCTTAAGTTTGATTCTTGTTTATTATTGGGTTTTATATTTCATATTGGTATTGGATCATGGGAACACTAATGGAAATTTATGGGTTAGCCGAATGGAGTTTTGAGGTTTGATTTTTGTATTTCTTGGGTGTTTTTTTTAGGATTTCAATATGGATATTTGTTTTAGGAATTCTGTAAAAGGCTTACTAAATGCGTATTTTGTTGTTGGGTGTGAGTTCTGTAGATTTTATATATCATGTTTAAAAAAAAAAAACTGTTTATATATATATATATATATCTCCTACCCTAAATCCTCAATCCTACCCGCAAATATTGTATCTATCTATCTATATACAGCCCTTTAGTGATTCTGATTCATATATGTAATTTGTTCTAAAATTTTTGCATGTATATAATATGATCAATAATATTGCATATATATATAATCTATATAAACAGGTTTTTTTTTTTTTTTTAACGTGATATATAAAATCTATAGAACTTACACCCAACAACAAAATACTCATTTAGTAAGCCTTTTATAGAATTCCTAAAACAAATATCCATATTGAAAACCTAAAACAAATACCCAAGAAATACAAACCTCAAAACTCCATTTGGCTAACCCGTAAATTTCCATTAGAGTTCCCATGATCCAGTACCAATTTGAAATATAAAACCCAATAATAAACAAGAATCAAACTTAAGAGGAGAAAATTTCTGAATTTATAAATGGGTATAGAAAATCGTCATGAATATCTATATACCCAACCCATAAGAAACAAGCAATAAAAATATTCTCAATCTCTTCTCAAGGAGACAGAATGATAAACAGAGAAAAAGAACAGCAATTCCTTACCTTGAGAAACTGGTTAACTGCTACTGTGTTAAGAGTGAGATTGAAAGAAAACTTGAGACCTTTTTTCTTGGCTTGATAGAGGACGTGAGGAAGAACAAGGGTTTTGGCTCTTCTAAAATAACCAAAGTGAGGGTGAGAGAGAGGCACGTGTACTTCAGGTGATAAACAAGTGGCTTCAAAAAAACTTGATTGGCTGGGCATGAGGAACAAGTGTCAAAGGAGTAAAGGGAGAGAGTGACTCGTTTAATCTCCCTTGCTTGGAGGCTACGATGGCTTTTTAAGATTTTAATTAAACAAAAAAAAAATCCCCCTAGATTCTAGAAGGCTCCTATTATTTAATTGGATAATGACCCCCCACTAACAATCTCCTAGTTTAATGGGTTATGTTTTATAGATATATAAATATAAGTATTACCACCTAATCACGTATTAACTCTTGCAGCTATATTAGCCCATATATATAAATATAATATATATATATACACACACATATATATATAATAATTATTTATCTATAAATAATTACTTAATAGATAAATAATATTAATAGCACTTATANTTATTATTCCGTCCTTAGAATTTGTTTAGCCTATATTATTGCAACAGCAAGCATATACACAAATAAAATACATTTATCTGCTACTGCATACCTTATATTCTAATAGTTTTTAGCAAACAAATAAGGGTATTTATTGCGTATATCTTCTAATTCCCACGATGCTTCTTCAATTTCATGATTTCTCCATAAAACTTTTACTAATGGAATGCTTTTTGAGCATATCTCTTGGACCATGCGATCTTGCAATTTCACTGGGATTTCTTCATATGCCATATCTTCTTGTAACTGCAAAGGTTCATATTTAATTATGTGAGTAGGGTCTGGAATGTATTTTCTCAGCATAGAGACATGGAAGACATTATGCATATTAACAAGTTCTGGGGGCAAGGCTATACGATAGGCCACGGGGCCTACTCTCTCCACAATTTCAAATGGTCCGATGTAGCGAGGGTTCAATTTCCCTTTCTTGCCAAATCTAGTGACTCCCTTCATTGGTGCCACTCTAAGGAACATCTTGTTGCCTTCTACAAATTCCAAGTTTCTACGACGTGTATCCGTATAGCTTTTCTGCCAATCTTGAGCTGCTGACAATCTTCGTCAGATTAACACAACTTTATCTATAGTATCCTGCATGATATCTGGTCCTAAAATTCTCTGTTCACCGAGTTCATCCCAATAAAGTGGGCAACGACATTTCCGTCCGTACAACGCTTCATATGGGGCAATCCCAATACTTGCTTGATAGCTGTTATTGTAAGGGAATTCCACCAAAGGAAGGTAGCATGCCCAGCTGCCACTGAAATCCAATACATAGGCTCGTAACATGTCCTCCAATGTTTGAATGGTCCTCTCTGACTATCCGTCGGTCTGAGGATGGTAGGCAGTGCTAAATTGCAATTTAGTCCCCCATTACTTCTTGTAAACTCTTCCAGAATTTTGACGTGAAACAAGAATCTCTATCCGACACTATAGATTCAGGTACCCCATGTAATTGAACAATCTTCTGTAAATAAAGTTTTGTCAGCTTCTCCAGTGAGTATTTCACCCTTTTTTTTTGGATAAGTAATGTTATATAGAAAACGCGCAGAGGGGCGCAACCCTAGTACACNTTTGTCTGAGGATGGTAGGCAATGCTAAATTGCAATTTAGTCCCCCATTACTTCTTGTAAACTCTTCCAGAATTTTGACGTGAAACAAGAATCTCTATCCGACACTATAGATTCAGGTACCCCATGTAATTGAACAATCTTCTGTAAATAAAGTTTTGTCAGCTTCTCCAGTGAGTATTTCACCCCTTTTTTTTGGATAAGTAATGTTATATAGAAAACGAGCAGAGGGGCGCAACCCTAGTACACAGGAAGTATACAAGAGAACGCCTAAAGGGGGATAGAGAAGAGAAGGAGAAAATCAGAAAAAGAAATCACAGGAGGGGCAAGCCAAGCTGCCGCCCAAGTGAATAAAGTAATGAAAAAGAAATGTAAAAGATTCTCCAAGCTCCTTTCGGAATCCTCGAAAAATCTCTCATTCCGTTCGGACCAAAGGCACCACATGATACAAAGCGGAACCATTTTCTAAACCACGGCACTTCTAGAGCGGCCCCCTAACCACCAACACTGCAAAAGATTCACAACCCCCCGGGGCATAGCCCATGCCAAGCCAAAACGAGAGAAGAAAGCATTCCATAAGAATTGGGCACACTCACAATGAATAAGAAGGTGATCAATAGACTCCTCGTCCTTCTTGCACATACCACATCTATTGATCAAAACCATATTCTTCTTCCTCAAGTTGTCCATAGTGAGAATCTTACCAAGAGCAGCCGACCAAACAAAAAAAGCCACCCTTGGCGGAGCCTTGGTACGCCATATGCTCTTCCAAGGAAAAGGGAAGCTAACATTCGAAATAAGAATGTTGTAGAAGGATCTCACCTCAAACTTCCCCTTCCTATTCGGAACCCACCAAATTTTGTCAACCCCACCATTCAATGTAGACGAATAGAGGAGGCTATAGAAAGGAGCCAAGTCTTCCACTTCCCAATCATTCAGCGAACGCATAAAAGAAACATTCCACTGCTGCGAACCGCTCAACAAATCAAGATTATCCGCAATAGAGGCCTCTTTGTTGCAAGCTAAACTGTATAGACCCGGAAACGCCTCCTTAAGAGACGAACTCCCACACCACACCTCCCCCCAAAAGCTGATTCTGGAACCATCACCCGGGATAAGTCTTATGTGACTAGAGAAGCAATGCCATTCCATACAAATGGCCTTCCAAAGACCCATCCCATGAGGACCAGCTCTAACACGGGACCGCCACCCCCCTTTCTTTGACCCATACTTGGCCTCCACCACTTTCCTCCAACAGGCTTCAGGTTCACTTGCGTACCGCCACAACCACTTACCAAGTAATGCACGATTGAAGCATCTCAAATTTCGGATGCCTAAACCCCCTTCCCGAATAGGCAAGCAAACCTTCGGCCAATTGACCAAGTGAAACTTAAATTCATCTCCAACCCCTCCCCAAAGAAAGTTACATTGGATCTTCTCAATGTGCTTAGCAACCGCCACTGGAATAGGCAAGATCGACAAGAGATAAGTAGGAAGGTTAGACAACGTACTTTTTATGAGAGCAGTCCGACCCCCCTTGGAAAGATACATCCTCTTCCAACTGGCTAAGATTCGGATAGACTTTTCCACCACCCCATTCCAACTCGCCTTATCTTTTAAACCGAGCCCCCAAAGGAAGGCCCAAATAAGGAATAGGCAAAGTACCAACTTCACACCCCAACACCTCCGCCAAAGCCCCCACATTGCTCACTTCACCCACCGGCACAAGAGTCGACTTAGCCAAATTGACCTTAAGACCCGAAACAAGCTCAAAACAAATAAGCAACTCATCAATGGCTTGCACCTGTTCCAAAGAAGCCCCACTAAACACCAACGTGTCATCCGCAAACAATAAATGCGAAATGATAACCTGCTCACTCCCCTTGGTGCCCACGGCAAAACCCGAGAAATGACTATGGTCCACCAAGGCCTTGGACATTCTACTAAAGGCTTCCATCACAATAACAAAAAGGAAAGGGGAGAGAGGATCACCTTGCCTCACCCCTCTCGAACTGTTGAAGAAACCAGCCGGCGAGCCATTAATCAAGACAGAAAAAGAGGCTGAGGAAATACAACAAGCAATCCAAGAACACCATTTCTGCCCAAACCCACATCTTCTAAGAAGGTATAAAATGAGCCGCTTTAGTCAATTTATCCACAATCACCCATATTGCACCGTACCCAACCTGAGTTCGTGGTAACTCTACTAAAAAGTCCATGGCAATTGCTTCCCATTTCCATACTGGTATCTCTAGAGGTTGCAGTGGTCCTGCAGGTTTTTTATGTTTCTCTTTGACTTGTTGACACGTCAAGCATCGCTCTACAAATTCAGCAATGTCCCGCTTCATTCTGTTCCACCAAAAACGCCCCTTAAGGTCCCAATACATTTTAGTGCTTCTAGGGTGCACTGCGTATGGTGAGAAGTGTGCTTCTTCCAATATTAGCTTCCTTATCTTCTCATTATTAGGTACACAAACTTTATTTTGGTATCTAAACAAACCATCTGATGTGGCATAAAATTCCAGGGCCCGGCCTTTGTTGGCCCTCTCCTTAATTCGAATGATCTCCTCGTCTTTTTCTTGGGCCATGTGGATATCCTCCAATAGCGTGGGTTTAATCTCGAGTTTTGCTATTGACGCTAATACCTCTCCTATCACAATCTCCATATCGAGCTTCTCAATGTCCATCTTCAGATTATGGGGCAAATCTTTTAGGCACGCTATTTCACTTCTTGAGTTTCTGCTTAGGGCATCTGCGGCCACATTAGCTTTCTCAAGGTGGTAATTGATTACACAGTTGTAGTCTTTTATTTGCTCCAACCATCGCCTCTATCTTAAGTTCAACTTCTTCTGCGTGAATAAATATTTAAGACTCTTATGATTTGTATAAATTTCGCACTTCTCCCCATAAAGGTAGTGTCTCCAAATTTCAACGCAAAAACTACTGCAGCAAGTTCTAGATCATGGGTGAGAAAATTCAGCTCATAACTTTTAAGTTGTCGAGAAGCATACGCTACCACTCTGTCATTTTGCATGAGGACACAGCTGAGTCCTTTTCTGAAAGCGTTGCTATAAATAATAAATCCACAAGATTCTGGAGGGAGCGTTAAGATTGGAGCAGTTACCAACCGTTGTTTTAGATCTTGAAAGCTTTGCTCACATTCATCCATCCACAAGAAACATGCATTCTTCCTTGTCAAAGCGCATTAAGATCAGAGCAGTTACCAACCGTTGTTTTAAATCTTGAAAGCTTTGCTCACATTCATCCATCCACAAGAAACGTGAATTCTTCCTTGTCAAAGTAGTCAGCGGTTCAGACAATTTAGAAAAACCTTCCATGAAACGCCGATAATAGCTGGCCAGACACAAAAAACTTCTAATTTCATGTACATTGGTGAGTCTCTCCCAATTTGCTACAGCTTCAACTTTCTTGGAGTCTACCGAGATGCCTTCTTTTGACACTACATGCCCGAGAAAAGTAACGCTATCTAACCAAAACTCACACTTTGAAAACTTCGCGTACATCCGTTTTTCTTTAAGTCTTTGCAAAACACATCTCAAATGGTCTTCATATTCCTCCAAGCTTTTGGAGTAGATCAGGATATCGTCAATGAACACCACTACGAATTGGTCTAACGAATTGGTCTAAGAAATCCTGAAACACCCGGTTCATCAGGTCCATGAATGCTGCTGGACAACTGTGGGTTTAGACACTATATTGGTAAAGGAAAGGTTCGTGGCATAGACTTATTTTATTCCTAGACTCTTACTGAATTACCTTAAAAAACATGCAAGCTTTGCCTGTATCAGATCTCGAGTATGAGACCAACATGTTGAAAGCTTTGTATGCACATTGTTGGTAACTTACATGTTGAAAACCTTGAATTGCCAAAACTTACTCGAAAAACAGCTACTTGATTCTTTTTCATGTGACAGCATCATCTAGCTAATGGGACTAGTGATTAGAGAAGAGCATACACTTGTTTTATTCCTAGTTTAAATTAGACATGATTTCTACACGATGAAATTGGATATATATATCCATTGAAAGTGTTTCAGCTTCAACTAATACAGTATTTGGAATCCTTTAACAGATGCTGTTGATTTTCTTTGAAGATTAACCTAAATTTTTGGCCCTAAATGATCTGTTACATGGTTTATGCTTGTGATATGTATCTTTTAAGGTATAACCTACAACTCCTGCTTTTGTTTTGATGTCAGAGAGAGAACTTTAGATGCGGTACAAGTTCCATAGGAGTGCAAGCTCAGCTGTGTACACTCTCACAGATAATCAAAGTCATTGATCCAAAGCTTCATCAACACCTTGGTATCTATTCCTATTATTTTTCTTGTAATTTTTATATTTACATTATTTTTAACATCTATTTAATATTTACTCCTTCACACCATAGACCTAGTTGCTTGTCACTCCACTCTTACACAATTTAACAAAACTAGCGGAAAGAATCAGTTGGAGATAAGAAAAAAATATCTTACAGAAAAAAAAAATGGGTGGAAAATTTTAAGTTGTGATACAAAGGTTTCCTCAGTATGATCCCTGTTAAGTGGAATTTTGTGAACTACTTGCTAGAATGAATGAAACTCAGAGAATTGATCTGATTCTATGTTTGGAAAATCCTACATGCATTCATTCAAATATTGTTGATAATGACTTGTCATAAAAAATTTATGTTATGGAAGAGTGTTAGTTATTATGTTTTCATCGTGCACTTCTCTTTAGCCCCAGACTACTGTCTTAGAATGCAATGGGGTCTTGCCTCTCTTAACTTTCTCAAAAGTTGATTAGGTTTCGTATGTTTCCGTGCATTTGATGCAGCCTGTTCTGATTTCAAAAATACTTTTGGGTTGTTTATGGAAAAAAAAGGCACCGGGACAGTGTTGTGCGCTGTAGTCACAGATTGACCCAGTTTATGTTGCAGTATCAGGCGAACAAGGCTACCGTCCTTTTTGTGGTTTTGTAATGTTTGAGCAAAATAGTTGACTCACTTTCTTGGGTTGAAGAAGACTTGAAAGCATCTGTGCATTGTCTGAAACCAGTGCTGAGTGAAGGCATAAAAAACAACTTAAAAAATATGCATGACAAAAAATAAATGCAGTACATATAGCCTCCCCCTCTGTACCTTACACCTGCATAAGAATGGAGCACGATTTTTAGTATGCATTTGCACCTGAAGAGACCCTTATCCATCAGCTAAAATGTCATTTCTTCTATTTGGCAGAGGATCTAGATGGTGGGGAGTATTTGTTTGCATTTCGCATGCTGATGGTACTTTTCAGGAGAGAATTCTCCTTTGTGGACACATTGTATCTTTGGGAGGTAAGGTGAAATTTCTGTATTCGGTTAAATCTTTCAAGAAATGGGCTCTTTTTACTTGATGAAAAGCCACTGTTTCACAGAGCCTTGATGGAACTCAAGGTTACATGAATTCAATGTAATTAGTATATTGGAGCCTCTATTTTGGATTTTCTATTGATACGCTTATTTTAAGGCAGTAATATAGATTGGTTTCAGCTGATGTGGGCCATGGAATACAACCCAAACGTCTTCACATCATATGAAGGGCCAAGAGATGCTACGGATAGTGGTTTTGCACCCAAAATAAATCACAAACTGCTGAAGCAATATGGAGAATTCGAGAGGAAGATCATAATGACCGGACGAAGAGACCAACACAGTGCACTTGCTGTTTTTCTTGTTGCAAGTATTCTTGAGACCAAAAATAAGCGACTTCGAAAGAAAGCCAAGGGTTTGGATGATATTGTCAAGGTGTCTTTCTCTCTCTCTCTCCTGTTGCAATTGTTCATACATATTATTGCATATACGTGACATTTATCTTATAGTGGAACTTTCTCCCTAGATCTTGAGTGACATAACTGGAAACCTGGATGCTAAAAAAGCATGTAAGGATGCATTAAAGATCCACAAAAAGTATTTGAGCAAGGTAGCTTCAGCCTTTTGCCCTCTCTCCTATTTTAAACATATATGTTAGTCTGTCAGATCTTTCTCTATGTTGTGTAGGGTTTTTTCGGAAGGTCTCTTTCAAGAACATATGATAAGACGCTACTTTCTGTTGATGAATAATTGGGTTCACCAATCTAAATGTTGTTTGTATGTTATTACTCATCTATGAAAATCGAAATAACCTAACAGCTGTATGTTCATGCAGACCAACAAGTCATAAACAAAGTGATCATCAATCAACTCCCAACCTCGGCAGCATTGGCAGAGGGTTCACTTTGCAGAGGATTTAAATTAATTTTTTTGTCGAGTTTCGTTCGGCCATAGTATTTTTGGTGGTAGGCTTCGTGCTCAAGATGTTGATATGATATGCTTCTGCAGCTTCATGGTTTTAGCAGTTTTATTTGGGAGCCTTGTGCTCTTCTTTTCTGCACAAGATCACGTGTTGTTGAATGCAAGGCTATTGAAACATAAATCAGATTTACCCAAATCACAGATGCCCAGATGCATTTTCTAAGACAACTCTTATTATTTCTTCCATATAAGTGTGCTCAAAACCTATGTTGGCAAAGTGTCCGGCCTTCATTGGATAGAACGGTTTTAATTGGCTTTCTTAATCTTGCCGATTTAATTCCCACGTGTCAATCATACAGATAATCTCGAATTGCACCAATAAAAAACGCAAGTTTATCAAAATCACACCTACTTCATCAACACATTCAACGAAAATTGTGTTAAAATGAAGGACCTGTTCGAAGGCACTTTCCAGATTTGCTCTGTTTCTTTCCAAAGTATAGTCAAATGCACTGAAACACTGGTGCTAATTATTTCTATTTTAGGAAGGTTCTTGGTAACCCATGTTGTTTTGTTTGTGCATGGAAAAGTATGAAATGAGATTCCTAGTTACTATAAATACCTCCAACCAAACAAAGTGGAACCATTCAATTGCTCTAAAGAGGTTCCTTCTATTCCTTGTCTTCCTCTAAAACCTAGACAGCCAAACAAGTGTCCTTCTCTTCAAAGGTTTCACACCAGAAGAATGATTAGGTTGTAAGAAGCTTCAACAATGGGGTCGGGTTTGACTCATTTTTTTCTCTGTTGTGGTTGTTTTGGGTTACCCTACCCCTTGTTTTTATTATTATTATTATTATTGTACTTTTACCCTCTCCCCTTTCCCATAGGGGAAAAAAAAAAAAAAAAAAAAAAAACTTCAACAATTTTTATCCATAGTCAAAAGTGAAAACATAAAACAAGTCATGGAGGACACCAGAATTGAAAGTTTTCAGTAGAAAATAAAGTTCAGGCCAAACGAAAAAATTAAACACAATCCTCTAAAATTTTCCACTAGCTTTCCTTTACCATCTTCTTAGGTGCTGTATGTAAAAAAACTTACTCCTGATTCAACTTTATTTTCTCTCTCTCATAAAAATATGGAATCAAATATGCACCGTTGAAAAACCTACAATATATATGCAGTATTCTTTTAAAGCACGTACATTTTTTAATTTTCTTTTTGAGAAATACTTCTTTGCATTATGACGTCCATCTCGTATATATCTCCATTGAGTTGACATGCTCCATCTATATACGCAAGATGGACGTTAAAATGCAAAAAAAAAAAAAAAAGCATTTAATATATTTTTTTTCTAAGCAAAAAGGGTAGGCTGAAAAGACCAATTGAAAATCGTTTATTTAAATGTGAACTTGTAGGAGGGGACCAAATATAAAATAACATCTTAATTTAGCTTTTCTTCATGCAAATGAGTAAATAAAATAGAGAAAGAAAGTGGAAATTTGTTCCCTGAAAAGAGAGAGATTTTTAAATGACAAAGTTCACGATCTTTCATTGCTTTTGCAATTACTTCTCTAAATTCATATTGTTTCTTCCATTTAAGTTTACAACCAGAGCGTAATTAGACCAGTGAAACAAGAAATTATAACAACTTAAAATAAAATTAGAAAATTACAAATAACCAAATAAAATAAAAAATAAAAAAAAAAAAGTACGCAAACCCTTGCAGTAATACATTCAATTTCCACCGGTACGGGGAGGAGGCAGTCTTCGCACTAGTCTCGGAGGGGGTGTCTATCTCGTCGTTGCCGCAGCAGCGTATACAGACTCTTGGTCGTGGTTGAGTGCACAAGCAGCATTCTTTGCACCAAACTGCACCCCACCCCCCCCCCAAAAAAAAAGAAACAAATCCATAAAAGCAACGTTACATAGTTTTTATAATGAATACTACTAGGGTTAATGTACTTTTTATTATAATTTTTTTTTGTTCAACTGATGTGTCAGTTCATAAGTGGTTAAATGATTAAAAAAAATAAAATACTACTAATCAATTTAGCTACTTAGCAGCTTATTTGTCAATTATACACTCAACTCAATCACTTTATCAATTATGGATTGTTATGTAATTTGTGAGGAAATTGTAGTACTCCAAGTATTTTCCTTTTATAATATTTTATATATTCCAATAATAATGAAAATCAAGTTTTTTTTTTTTTTTTTTTTTCTTTGGCTTGTAGCATGAGTTTATGATGGTGGGAGATGGTAGTATAGATTGATAAGCTTACACGAATCATTAGATGGAGGTGGAGCTCCGGCAACGCTAGTGAGATTGATATGTTGGCTGCTTCAGTCAGATTACCAATCATCATCGATTCATCATCATCATCCTAAACACCCACAATACAATTCTTGAAGTTGCCATTTTCATTGTTTTTGTCTTCAACACGTACCGACAAACCCACACCCAAACCAAATACCCCAAAATATCAACACATATATATATATATATATATATCCAACAACTTAAGGACGGGAAATTTCTTCGACGCAAGGTCACTTTGGACCCGTTTCATTGCGGTTAGACTTGAGAGAGCATATAGGGTTCTCATTGTCTAGGTCCCTCATGTGCGGCTCCCAACAAATAGGTGGTGCATACTATTATCTTCACGTCTAAATAGAATAGCCATAGCCATAGTTGATTTTCCATGCCTACCATTTTAATTAGAAAACAATAATAATAATAAGGGAAAACTTTACAAAACCCCCTTGAACTTTCACCCGATTTGAAATATCCCCCTCAAACTTTAAAAACTCTCAATTTACACCCTTGAACTTTCAATTGCTCTCAATTTGGACCCATCCGTACAAATTAGGGCACAAAATTTTTGAAAAGGACCAAAATACCCCTAATTTTCATTTAAAAAAATAAAAAAAAACATTTTGGAAGTTGAAATTTTAAATAGTTAATTTTAAACGGTAACTTTTGTATAAAATTTCAACTTCTATATATATTTTTATTTATTTTTAAAATAAAAATCATGGGTATTTTGGTATTTTTAAAAAATTTTGTGCCCTAATTTGTACGGATTGGTCCAAATTGAGAGCAATTGAAAGTTCATGGGTCTAAATTAAGAGTTTTTGAAGTTTAAGGAGGGTATTTTAAATCGGGTGGAAGTTCAGAGGGTTCCCTGAAGTTTCCCCTAATAATAATAATAACTTCTTAGAAAAGCAAATTCCTTGGCACGAGTAATCACTAAGGAAAGAAGCATGAACACATCCATTAACTATCAATAAGAATTATAGATATTCATAATGCATGTTCCTTATTGCCGTACGTAGCTGATTGTCCACCCTTTCTCAATTTTAGGATTTTCAACAATTTGTTTAATAGATTACCATCACCAACACAAGCACAAAATAATAATAATAATAATAATAAGGGTTAAATACTAAAAAACACCCCTAGGGTTTCATTTTTTTTTTTTTTTTTTTCTCTCTATGGTTTGATTTTAATCATAGGAGGTCCTTGTGGTTTTGATAAAGGACCAAATTGGTCATTCCGTCTGTTAACCGTTAGTTGACTTAACGGAATGACATGTAGACTAGTTAAATCTCGCCACATGTCATGTAATTTATTATTATTTTTTTAATATATATATTTAAAAAAAAAAATTGGGGGTGGTTTTGGCCACCCCCTTGGCTCCAAGGGGGTGGGCTGAAACCACCCCCCAGGGTGGTTTTGGCAGCCCCCTTGGCCCCTTGGCCACCCCCAATTTTTTTAAAAAATATATATTAATTTTTTAAAATAAAAATAAAAAATAAATTACATGACACATGACGATATTTAATTGGTCCACGTGTCATTTCCGCTAAGTCAACTAACGATCAACGGATGGAAGAACTAATGTGATAAAAATCAAACCTAGGGGAAAAAATAAAAAAGTGAAACCCTAAGGGGGTTTAACCCTAATAATAATAATAATAATCTCGAATTGATATGTTTATTGTATAGTGTGTATATATATTCATTATACGCGCATAAACACACTCTCACACACATAAATACACATATATTTGTTTCCAAGGGTTAGCTCAATCAGCTGTGAACCACGCCCCATGAAGCGAAGATTACTAGTTTGAATCTCTCATCCCCCTTCCCTTGTGTGGACATGTCAAAAGAAAAATACACATTTTTATATTAAAATTTACAATTACAATAATCCAAGTTATATATATTGATCAATTACGAAGTGAGATATTTTTTAATCGTTTTTAAATACTTAACATATTCTCGTAACAAAGTTTTTTTTTTAAAAAAAAAAAATTATAAAAGAAGTAATACATTCTTATAAAAATAATTAAAAAAAAAAAATTGATGTCTTTTATGTGTTTATTTTTTGATGGATCATTGGTGCCATTGTCCAATAAGAGGAGGCCGTCAAAATAGAAATCCTTTTGATTAATGAGAATTTGATTTGCGATTAATGTGGATTTTGATTTGTAATTAATTACCCTTAATTCAAGGGATTTGTTTTGTATTTTTCTTAAAATTATGCTAAAGCTCTATTAAGCCATGTACTCAAATTACAAATAAAGGAAAATGTAGCCTATATATATGACTTTACCACGTGGAGGTTGGCCATAAGCCAAACTACCTTTTATTAGTTTTTTTTTATAGAGGCTGTTGGGAGATTAAATAAGTTACAGAGTTTTTACTCCGAGTACATTAATATACATAATTGAACACAAATCTAGCCTAAAAGCCTAAGCTAATGGGCTAAGGTCTACTTAGGTATATTAAGCACTATTTTCTTTTATATTTTCTCAAAGTAAGACACAATACTTACAAGTGCACTCACAACAATCTCCCCCTCACTTATAAGTCTTTTTACATTTCAAAGAGTGTCTCATGTCAAGAGTTGCGGGTGGAGACACAACTCTAAACCTGACGCATCCATATACCCATCCCAGAAAAGTAACCATGGCTCTAACACCATTTAATTGTTGGGAGATTAAAGTGGTTATGAATTTTTTACTAATTAAGAGTACATTAATATACATAATTGAACACAACTCTAACCCAAAAACCTAAGCTAATAAGCTAAAGTTCACTTAAGTATATTAAACACTATTTTCTTTTATAATGTTAAAGTCACAACATAGACCCAACAAAGACCCAACTTTTCTCCTACATGTCATTTTTTCTTTTTTCTTTTTTTTTTTTAAAAAAAAAACAAATTTGAATTCAATTTTGGTGTTTTGAATTCAATTTTGTTCTTTTCTTTTAATTTTTTAAATGACATGTAGGAGAGAAGTTAGGTCTTTATTGGGTATAGGTTGTGGCTGTATCACATCTTTTTTCTCAATGTGAGATATAACACTTACAAGTGCACTTATAACAGAGGTCATAGCTATAGGGCCCAAAAGTTTATGAGATTCAATCTGCAGGCTTGGGTCAAGCTTGAATGGTTCCTCAAAAGACATCATTTGCTGTTGTATGCATGCAAGGCTATTGAAAAATGAATCAAAATTAAAGACCCAAATGCATTTTCTAAGACAGACGTACAGCTCATATTATTAATTTCTTCCATTTTAAGTTTACAGCCGAAGAGTATTTAATTAATTAAGCAAAATCAGGTTGCACATATAATCTTCATAGAGATATGATTTCATCAAAGCATTAAGGATGCTGGGAGATGGTGGTCTCTTAGTCCTCACAGCACACTGCACACACTGGTCTTGTGCGTACAACGGTGCACAGGCAACATTTTTGGCACTTTCCAGGACACCCTGCACAAATAGGAAAATAATTAATCCCCAAAAAAAAAAAAAAAAAAAAAAAAAAAAAAAAAAAAACAGAAAAACAAAAAAACTTACCATTGATTAAGAATTTCAGGACATATGAGTTTAATTAAACAAAATTTAGAAACTGACATGGTGGTTCATAAGTGATGAAATGATTAAGAAAAAAAAATATTTACTTAACGATTTAGTTAGTAGTTAGTTTTTTTTTTTAAAAAAAAAATTAAATTCAAAGTGGGGGAAGGGAGAAGGAAATTACAAGAACACAAACGAAAAAAACGACAAGAGAAATCTTAGTAACATGAGTTGGGAATGGGTCAAATAATGACCTGATCCATTAAGAGAACCAAAACGGCCAAAAGAAGCTGTTAGAAACGGCAATATTCCATTAACAAAACAAAACTTGAAAGAGTAGCCGACACGACCATCGGTGGTTAGAAAATGAATTAATTTGTCAATTATATATACACTCTTTAATGATCATTTCATTTTATCAATTAAGGACCGCAATGTCAATTTATAAGAAAATTGTAATAGAAACTATATATAGTACCCATGTGTTTAATTTCCTTTTATAACAGCTTGCATATTCAAATCACAATAAATAAATAAAAAATCTGGCATACCCATGAGGCAAGAGTAAGACTGTACGTGCCATTCTTTTTAGAATAAGGTTTCTTCTCAGTTTTTTTTTTTTTTTTTTTTTTTTTTTTTTTTTTTTTTTTTTTTTTTTTTTNTTTAATTAAAAAAGATGTATTTTTTGTTTTGTTTTCTATTTAATAAATATGAAGTAAATGAAAACATATTTGAAGAATATATATATATATATATATATCTTTGGAGATTCTACAGAGTGATAAACTTAATTACGTACCCCATACAGGAGCTGAGGGAGCGTCAGTGAGACCGATCAGAGACGGAATTCGGCTGGTTGCTTCAATCTGCAGATTACCAATGATGAACATCAAAAACACGCAGAGGAGAATTCTTGAAGATGCCATGGTTTTGTGTTGAAGAAACTGAAAAGAAGTTCGGGAATGATGGTCTGGCTCTTTGCTTTTCAGAACTGCTTCTTCTAAGAGGGAATTAAGCAAGAAATTAAGAGAGGTAGTTTGTTAATTATTGGTCAAGATATCTTTTCTTTTTTTTTTTTTCTTTTTTTTATCATCAATCCTAGATATGTTTCTAGATGCATTAGGGGAAGCAACATAATGTCTAACCCTAATTACTAGTTTTTAACTTTTAGATTAAATGGTTTAGATTTTGTGATGAGTGCTATTAGGGTATTACTGCTTTTATTACAAGTCTATTCATAAACTGATATGGCAGTTAATTCGCCTGGCACTTACCAAGTTGGCTACTAAAATCTGAGAATTCCCATATGTGGCATTTCACATTACACTAATTACCACATTTATTGTAACAATTTATGTGACAATACTTAGACAGATACACAACACTCATTCTATTAAATGTGCACTCAAACAATGTGACACTTATTACGCCAGTTGTTAGACACTAAAATGTAAAATGCCACCCAATTAGGACCTGTTTCTATAAAATATGTACTCAAATTGACGTGGCATTTCATATGACACTTACCACATTTACAAACTAACGAAACGGTCGACATAACACTTATCACACGAGCCACTAAAATGTAGACCGACACGTTAGTAGTAAAAGATGCAGTGTTTCAAGCATTTTTCATGTTGTGCAAAGTGGTAAAAAATTGAACAATTTAATTTAAAAATAAACATTAAGGTTTTAATTATGAAGATAGTAATCATAGATCCTTAATGGGTCGGTTGGAGAGATGTAAGGCGTAAATTAGGTAAATCACCATACATGCATTGGGAGCAATGGAACTTGGAGGAATGTGAGGCGTAAATTTGGTAAATCGCCATAACATGCAGACTTGGGAGAGATGTAAGGCGTAAATTTGGTTACTTAACAACCATTTAATGTGGTACTTTAAACAAAGGAACATCATGGTATGCACTATATATATATATGGCTGAATTTGATTTTTCTTCCACCTTTTTTTTTTTATATGCATATACCGCGATTTAAAAGCCTTAGAGATCATTTGGCACTGTGATTTCATAGGTTTAAATTGCATTTTAAGCAAAATCGCAAAAAATATTTCATTTGGGACTTAATTTTTTGAGGTAATTACATTTTACCCCCATGAACTACAGCACCTTAACACATTCTCCCCATGAACTATACCAACTATGACACTTGACCCTATCAAACTATCATCTTATGAAACTTTCCCTCTTCAGTCAATCAAATGGGTTAAAACTAACGGTCAATGGAGAGAGAAATTTTTTTTCCCATTTTTACCCCCACTTCAAATCACTAAAATGACACTTATACCCTCCTAAAGTGGGGGCAAAAATGAAAAAAAAATAAAAATAAAAAAAAAATTCTCTCTGTTGACTGTCTCTTTGACTGACAGAAGGGGAAAAACTGTCATAAGATAGTAATTTGATGGGCAAATGTCATAGTTGGTAATTCATGAGGGGAAAAGTGTCAAGACACTATAGTTAATGGGGACAAAAGGTAATTAATGGAGACTAAAGGTAATTAATTACCCCTAATTTTTAAAAAAACTAATGTATTTTTTGAAACTGCAAAATTAAACAGACCCTTAATAACTCTTTGAAGTGTTATACTACTCATTACTCAAGAATGTTTCATTAGAATAATGTTCTTGCCAAATTTTTTTACACACTTATCATACATCCCAAATCTCAACCAAGAAAAAAAAAAATGCCTCCCAAGCGAGGTGCATCATGTCCTATAACAATGGTAGGGACAAATTAATAATGAAAGATGACCATAGTAACTTTGTTGGGAATTTCCTCTTTTCTATTTTTAGCAATTACCTCCGATTCAATTTATTGTAAAACTTTATCATTTTACAAAAGAGTAATGCTATATAATTAGTAGCGTGCTATACTACTGGAATGACGTGGCAATAAAAATTAGCATCCGAATCAACAAGGTCTTACAAAAAAGAGAAATCAATGACTGATTTTCACCAACATGTCATTCTAATTGTATGGCAGTCAGTCTACTAAGGGTACATTTAGGACTGCACCTTCGCAAGAATAATCTACATTTTTAAAAAATATTACAAAACATAAGGCATTTGGCATTATGATTTAAAAAGCACTTAATTAATATAAAATAAGAAAAAAAATCTGCAACTTAATTTTATAAGCTTGCATAACAACAAATATTTGATAAAAATAAAAAATAAAAACCTTTTAATTTGTTTTACTAAATGTACGTCCTTACGATTTTAAAAAGTAGCGATTTAAAAAGCGCAAATTTTAAAATTGCACTTATTAAAACCGCTAACCAAAACGGACCCTTCCCACATGGGCACACGCAGAAACATGATCAAAATTTCTAGTTCGGCCCATGGTCTAGTAATTTTATCTATGTCCGAGGAACTAGCAATCATTAACAACCAAAGCTAACAGCCTTCCATCATCCGAAAGAAGACCCATTAAAACCCACCTAAAATTAGGATTTGAAGGAATTCTTTTCCACATCTTCACACCTGAATTCTCGATCAGCTCATGGTTTTGATTAATGGGTAAGAACAACAAACAATGCATTGCCATCAATCAACCATATCTTTGCTTAAAACAGAACTCACTCGATCTACATCTGTTTATGCTTCATCCGTCGACAAAAACTGTCGCATGTTTTTGAATCATATTTCTCTTTTTTCCACTTCTTCTTCTTCTTCAATTCTTCTTCCCTATTTTCAAATCCAAAGAAGAACTGTCATTGATTTGATCCAATTTGTGGGGTTTTCCAGGAACATATAATCTGAATTCAACGTTGCATGGGCATGCAGGTGATCACCATCAAATAATTTTGGCCTTTCTGCAAGTTTTCTTTTAATTAGAGGCCTGAAAATGAAATTCACAAAGAATGTTTCTAACCATTCAATCCTTTTTTCTTCTTCTTATTTTATTCAGGCTTTCATTATATTCCATAGATAGAGACAACCTATACATCTGACAAAGATGTCCAATAACAAGATGAAAGGCCTTCTAAAAGGCCTACGATATATTTCTCAAATATTTGGTGAGCTTGAATTTTTCTATTCCTTCATTCGAATGATTATCTAACGTTAATTGTTACTCGAAGGATGTTTTGTTATAATATAATTTTTATCCGCTTAAATTTTTAAGAAAAATTATGATTTAATATGGTATCAATCATTTACTCAAATTTAAGTTAAAAATTATACGTTCGAGCACACACGTAATAGAAATGATTGAATATAATTTAAATGACTAAGTCTACTTTTTCTCACCCGCTTAAACTTTTGAGGAAAGAAAAAAAAAAAGTAATGGTTTAACATGTTTTCTTGTTGATACTGAAAAAATTGCCACAAATTTGCAGACAATGACAAAGAACCTGAAATGCAGATTGGTTATCCTACGGATGTGAAGCATGTCGCCCACATAGGATGGGATGGTCCATCTGTAAATTCTCCGAGCTGGGTAAAGTTTCTTCTTTAATTAATTATCTTTTATTTTAATTTGGATAAATATTTTAGTCTTATAATCGTTGAGGAACATCGATCCCATATATATATATATATAAAAGATTAAAAATGATTTTTCTTTCTTTATTTTTTTTTTCCGCTGTTTGATTCTTTGATCACAAGCCTCATGTAGGCCACATTCTGAGTTTCTGCAGATGAATGAGTTTAAATCGCCGCCAGGGATTTCATCGGTGCCGTTAAATATCCCTGAAGACGTCAAAGAAGATAATGAAGATCGAGTCAAATGGTACTCCGAAGGTACCATTTACACTTAATTAATTAACAATATTTCTTATATTCCCAACACATGTTGATGCTTTTTGTATGCTTTAAACTGACTTATAATACTTGTTTGTGTCTTTGTTTTCTGCTCTCATAACAAATATATTAATAAACAATTTAAAACATATACTTTAAAAAATAATAATAATGTCTTCAAGAAATAATTCAATTAGATAGCAACCACACCTCATGAAGCGGAGGTCACTAGTTCGAATCTCCTTTCCCCCTCTTATGTAGACATGTCAAAAATAATAATAATAATAATAATAATAATAATAAAGATTTCAATCTTAATTCCAACAAATATGATTTTCTTCTATCTTCTATCCTTATTTATACAATCCATAACATGTTTGACTGCGGCCTTTTCTAATATATGCGTAACATATTGGTATAATAGATCTGCTAGCTTCTTAGGTTATTTAATTAATACTCTTTTTGTATCCTCCACAATCTACCCATATCTGCTCAAATTTTGTCCTATCTAGTATCTTTAGCAAATCACCCTCCAAAATAATATTGTGTAACCCCCAAGTCTCGAGTGAACTCAACTGCACTCAAAACATTTTCTCAGACAAAAAAAACAAAAACAAAAATTACCCTTAAAAGCACATTAACAAAGAGTGCATTGAATTGATTCTTAATTAAGTAGCATTCCTAGCATTAACATGTTCTCATGTTGCCTTATTGAAATAGCCAATAATTTGTTATTTTGATTGTAAATATGAGAGATTTCTTATGGAACCTGGTTGCCCAAATTGGTGAATGAGATGCTCAAAACCTGTTTAAATAGATAAATCTCATAAGAACTCTGTCAAATTTATTGGCAAAATTACTAATAATTACGCTAAAATTGTTGAAAATCTTTATCAATTATCCCAAGTTATGACTTCCTATATGTTTTTTTTTTACATGTCCACATAAGAGGAGGAGGGAGGAGAGATTTGAACTAGTAACCTTCGCTTTATAAAGCGTGATTCCTAGCCCATTGAGCTATCTCTTGGAGACGACTTCCCATATGTTGGTTGCATACAAAACATTTTACACAATTATCAAACTATTGCACCTACGTACGTATACGCATTATCGTTATTGATTCAAATGAATGTAGATTCATCATCTCAGAGAAGTGCAAGAGTTCCAAACTCTCCGGCCAGAGACTTGCCGGAGTTGCCTCGGTCATCGAGACGCCAATCATCAACCGGTGCTGTAACCGAGTCCCCTAACAGAGAAAAGCCAGAGAAACCAAGACAATCAAGGAGGTCATCTAAAAGCTCCCTCAAGGACGCGTCCGATGGAGCCAAACCGACGCGGCAACAAGAAGTATCCTCGGAGTCATTGCCGGCACGCAGCCCTCCTGACATCCCTAAGAAGTCCAGGAGGAAGAAATCAGAGTACACCAGCGGCGGTGGTGGGTCAACAAGATCATCAAGATTGAAAGCCCAAGCCTCTGAGGAGACATATCAATCTCCATTCTCAGATCCAGGACCCGGGGCAGGATCTGTATCCGCATCAAGGAACAATGAGCTCATTAGTCCGCAGCCTTTTGAAGGGGGGTCACGAAAAGAATATATGGGAGGAATATATTGAAGATATGGTGTATTTAATTTACATTAGTAGCTAGAATTATGCTTAATTAGTTGAAACCAACCGAGGGTTTTCTTCTTCTTCATGGAGCCTTGTATGATCCATCCATGGCACACATTAATTGTTGGAGCTAATTTCTTTTTTCTTTTTCTTTTTTTCGTTTCAATATTTTTCTAAATATATTATTGCTTTCTTCTACAGTTCTACTGGCTTGTTGGCCATTGCATAGAATACGAGGAGAGAGCAAACGATTAACATCTGCTCCCATACATTTCATAAGGATTAAGGGTTTGTTTTGATTTACGATTTTAAAGTATGTTTGGTAAAACTGCAGTTTGACATTTAAAATCGCAGTTTAACCTTTAAAATTGTACGTTTTAAAAAATATACCTCTTTGCCTGTGATTTGAAATGTTTTTTTAAAAAATGAAAATTTTTTACGTCACAATGCCGAACACTTTTAAGGGTGTATTTTGGGATTACGATTTCACAAGAATATTCTACGTTTTTAAAAGATATCATAATGCGAGAATCACGTAATGTAAGAATATATGTTAATTTAATAAACTGTGTTAAGGAAATTTTTTAAAAAAATCGCCTTACATGAAAATGTATCAACCTTGCAATTTTGATTCATTCAAATTTCCAACTATGGTTAAATTGGGTTACGATCATTTTGTAAATGTAATTATTAGTTAATATATATAAAATTATTTAATTAATTAATATTTTAAGTAGAAAAAAATTAAACAGAATAAAAGAATTGCATGGTCCAACCACTGAATGCAGCGCCTATTCCGATGCCCCTTTGTGGTATTGCTTGCTAGCTAAGCTAGGTATTGTACGAAAGAGAGATTTGATTGTCTCTTTCTTCATGATTTGTTGCCTCAAATTACACATCGGACAAAAACTTTTCTTAGCCCCAACGGACAAAAACAAGAACAAAAAACCATTAAATTTTTCTCTACTTACAAATACAATAATAATAATAATAATAATAATAATAATAATAGATCCTATAAGAACTCAAACTGCTTATACAAAGTTGGATGGAGATTAGCTGCAATTTAGCTAACTGAATACAATTCGAATAACTAACGAGAGATGGATTTGACGGAGTATAATTGTCCAATTAGTGTCTAATTATCTCTAAGTATATCTTTTATCTATTGGGGCAGTTGAACCCGCTAATTATAACCAATCGCATACACACAATTCACATTAGATATAACAATTAAAAGCATACAATTGGATCATATCCAAACAATAAACTATATGTAATTTTCTTTCACAAAGCACCATAATTACATACTTCTTTCTCCAAATTCAGTATTTATTGATTCCGAATTGCCAATTAGCAATGGTTTTTAATGGAGTTCACTTATCCAAACGCTTTAAAGTATGGAATCCACGGGCACATTGGAGGCCCTTTTCTCATTAGCCACTTGAATTGGCTAAATTTGATCAGCAAATTACGGCCAATCCCGATACAAATAATTCAGATTGGGTATAACAATCAGAAGTATTTATAAATTATAAGTGCACACAATTGGGTCCAAAAGATAAATTTAAAACATTAAACTATATGCAATTCTCTGTAGCAAAATTACCGTAATTACATATATCTCCCTGTCGCACGACAACCACAAAACACACCCAAAATTTATTTTCTCCAAAACCAGTGTTTTAACCTGTTCGTGTTCATTTTCATTTTGTTAGCCCCTAATCTGTGTCTTTAATTAACCCTCTAAAACCTAAGAGTTAATCAATCCAAGACAAACCAGAAACCCGAGAAAGACGAGCACATGAGGAACAGCCAGCAGTGGATTAGAACTCGCGCTGAAAAGGGCAGCATTGGGAATAACAGGTTTGTTGGTGCACACCTTCAATTTCCCCAGGCTGCCGGAGCCCAACCGCTCATCCACACACAGCTCTGGGTTGCCACCAAGCTTCAGCTTTCCGCCAATTTTGGCGGAGAATGGAAGTCTTCCGCTCAAATTGTTGTTCTCCAGATTGATTTCGCTCACGGTCCCCAAGAGCGCAAACTCCACCGGCACAGTCCCTTCAAGGCTGTTGTTGTCAAGCCCCAAGTAACGCAGGTTTCTCAAGTGTACCCCCATTGAAGCCGGAATATTCCCAACCAGTCCCGTGTTTGACAATCCAATCCCCAAAACACCCCCCAGATTTTTCCATATTTCTGGGATTGCCCCTCCCAGCGGATTCCCACTCAAATGCACCTCTCTCAGCTTGGGCATCTCCGCTAGGAACAGCGGCAGGCCGTAGTTGCCAAAACGGTTGTAGCTCAGGTCCAGGAACTCAAGGCTCTGTAGGTTCCTTAAACCGCCTGGGATTTTACCGGAAAACCCGTTGGAGGTCAGGTCCAGCTTCAAGAGCTCCGTCAGATTACCCAGAGCTTCGGGGAGATATCCATCAAAATGGTTGTGACTCAGGTCAAGAACCCTCAGGCTCTTCAGCTTGGATAAGCTCGACGGGACTGGGCCGGAGAGTTGGTTTCTCGAGAGCGTGAGTTCCTCGAGACCGACCGAATCGTCGCCGAGCCCTTCTGGGATTTCGCCGTAAACGCCGTTTCCGGTCAGAACTACCCTTCTCAGGTTCGTGTAATTACGGAGTAAGGTACTGAGAGGCCCAACCAGAGCCGGGTTGTCAATGAAGACAAGTTCCTCGAGTGCGGACGAGAAGCCGGGCGAAACGGCGTCCGCGGGAAGCGAAACACGGCGCGTTTCGTTGGTGAAGCACTTGTAGAAGAAGAGCTTGCGGAGGAAGTTGAAGGCGGTGAAGATAGTGGGGTCGATGGTGGAGTCCGAACTGCAAGGCGGGTTGGGTGCGTAGTCCGAGACGAAACCGAAGCTGAGCTCGGTGATATGAGCGGACGACGGAACGTCGCTGTCGTCATCGGAGAAGTAGTCGCAAACGACGCCGTGTGGGGCGGAGGAGCAGAGGTCGTCGTCGGGGAAGACGGTTCGCCAGGAGACGGCGGGGTTGACGGAGTTAAGAACCCGGAAGACGGCGTCGCGCTCGGCCGGGTCGAGCAGGGGTTGCTGGTGGGAAACGACGAGAAGGGACAGGAGGGTATAGAGGAAGACGAGGGCCAAACAGGAAAATGGATGGAACAGCGCCATTGCAAGTCTAAGTTGAAAGAGCGGTAGCTGTTGAATTTAAAGGGAGAGAGAGAGAGAGAGTTAATGGATGAGAGTGAAAAAGGAGGAGGCTCTGAGCATGAGAGGGAGTAGTTGGGTCATGGAGATTTTGAGGGTGTCGGGTTTCCTTTTGGCGGCATTGGTGTCCTGATCTTCTGCCGCTGCTGCTGCAGCCTGCAGATTATGTTGAATTTACCAATGTGGGGTTAATATGGACAGTACTGGAAGACCCAGCGGATAAAACAATTTCACTTCATCTCTTGAATGCTAAATTGGATTGGAGTAGACCCAGTAGAGTGACCTTTCAACCCAATTTAAAGACAATATTTTTCCTTAAATTTATGATAAATTAATATATCAAGCGAAAAATTTATAAAAAAAAAAAAATGTGAATAAAATGAACGAGATCAAGTATTCATTTCATTTGTGTGTCTTTTTTGGGTTTTTCTTTTAATAATAATAATGTGACTTAGAGACCAAGTATACAGAGAGACGTTGCAGAAGAACCTAGTGATCCTAGCCTCCTACCTAGCCTACTTTCCATCATCATATCCTCTCCCTTTTATGGGTACACAAGTGTCCAGTTTCTTTCTACTTCTTTATACATTTTGGCTGAGAAAAGTAGCTTCAATATATTTTCAAATTTAAACTGCCTGCATACATAATTGAATTTTTTAGCCTTTTTTTTTGTTTGGACGAAAATTTTGGCATTTGGCTCCCATAAAATGAAGTAGATTGCAATCGTAATAAATTTGATTTATGTGATTTAAAAAAAAAAAAAAAGGAATATTTTGTATAAAAAAATTAAAAAAAAAAGTTTTATTGTGATTTTTTTTTATTTGAATAGTAAAAAAATATTAATTAATGTGATATAAAAAGTAATATTGTTATGATTAATTTTAAGAAAAATGTTAAGGTCTTTTTTTTTTTTTTTTTGAGTCCCTTGCCAAAAACACCTGAAAAATACTCGACTTTTGATGGTGGTTTGGCAACTTTGTATAATTTGAGAAAAAAAAAATTCGAACTTAAAAAATAATTTACGATTTTAAAATAAAATGAAAATTAAAAAAAAAATTTAGCCAATAAAAAATATTTTCAGTTTTACCACAATTTTTTTCTCCTACCAAATACTAAGAAATATAGACATTATTTTAAATCGAAATAAACAAAACATTAATTTCTCCCTAAGAATAAATATATTAAAAACAATTCAAAATATAATACACTAATCAAACTACATTATTGTTATTATTATTATTATTTGACAAAACAGTTGCATAAATGTTACCCAATCTCCCTCTGAACAGCTGGTGAGGGACAGAAAAAGATAATTCAGAAAAAAAGAAGGGCATTATAGAGTTATCATAGAAGACCGTACAGCCTCACATTTCGCATGTAAAACATTGTAGTTGTCGGTGTCAGGACCAATTACCAACTTTCTGATAAACCTCGAACGCATCCTTCAGAACGACTACGAACTCCAACGGCCACGATCGGAGCATCACCCCTCAAGGAGTTCGAACATTAACCCCTACACTCCCCCACCTCCCAAAAGGCTTGGACCGGTTTTGGGTAACAGAAAAAAGTAAGCAGAGTAGCCGACCCAGCCGACAAGAACCTGCGGATTGAGGCAGCCGCGAGCCGACAGTGACGCGCCGCAGCCGCCGACTTACTGACCGTATCAGTGTCCTATGAAAGCAACGTCTAACTGGTTGATAAGACGCTGACACTGACACGCGTCGATATCAGAGTGGACTGGTGGGACACGTGGTGGCAGTACGGAAGATCATTTCCGGAAAAGACACAGCACGCGAATTCCGTTGACAGGCCATTTGTGGCCAATCAGAGTGGCTCTAGTGCTTGCTTTTGTCTTCCCTTCAGAGTGTGAGGCCCCCCCCCCCCTTGTAGGATTTAACATAAAAAAAGACAAGACAAAGAAAACCATTAAAATTGCACCAATTTTGTTTGCTTTCCTCAGGGGGGGGGGTGGGGTTGTTAAAAACAAATCTGTGAAAAGTTGTTTGCATAATGAGAAAGAAGCTTTTTTTTTTTCTTTTTTTTTAAGTAAAAAAGTTAGTCTAAGGAGATTACTTAGAGTATTTACAGTGGGTTCAGTTAATATTTGACTAATTTAACCAAAAAAAATTACCTTTATTTATTCAAGCTACTTACCTTTTTAAAGCACTCTCAACATTTTAACTTTATACTTATTTAAATATTATTTTCCTATCATTTAAATATTATTTTTCGATTCTTTCTTTATATGTTTTTTATTCTTTCTTTCTTTATTCCTTTTTTAGGAAACCCAATCAAGAATCAAGAACACGAACCCAACCGAGAATCAAGATCCAAAAGGCAGATATCGTGGCTCCCATGGATTAAATTCCTTTACTTTTTCCAACCCCTTGATGAATCTATTAAGCAGGATCAACTTCTTCAGAATGCTCCATTTTCTTGGCATTTGCTAGTTAGATTTCTTTTCCACCTTCATTTTTGTCTTCTCTTCTTCTTCTTCTTCTTCTTCTTCTTCAGTATTGATAGTTTCTCCTGGATCAAATTGATTTTGAGCTTTTGTCTTCTCTTCTTCTTGTTGATGCCACAGTCCGATTTTGCTTCAAATTGATTCGAGCTTTTGCGGCTCATCGAATTCGGTCCTGTCCGTTCCGCTGCAATTGCTTGAGCAAAAGGAAGAGAAAATAGAGCTCGAAAATGGGGAGGATCATAGCGAAGATGAGAAATTCAGAATTTTGGGGCACCCTATGTGTCTGAAGAGGCCGAGAGATGGGCAATCGTTGTCATGGGTATTACACTCCGAGCGGGAAGAGGGAGACGAAGGAGACGGGAAGAGAAAGAGGAAAAGGAGAGAGATAAAATAATTTTTTATTAGAGGAGAGAGAAATAAAATGATATTTTATTATGTTGAGGAGCTACAGTAGGCCAGCAAATTTGCTGACTACTGTAGCTCTTCATCATTTTGCTAACCTTCTTGCTAAGCCGGATGGAGAGAGTTTTTGGCTGTTTGGCTCAACATTGTTTGTTGATGCCATTGTGAATGCTCTTATAGCTATTTTATCTTTGCATGATTATAGTGAGAACTGTAAACGCTCTCTCAAATTTGACTAAGCTATAGTCTAATTCAACCTCATCAAGACATTAATGAAAATCAATGTAGTTAATATTAATCAAGCATATGTAGAAATTCTCCATTGCGGATGTTAGATTGTATATATTGTCTTGTCCCACATTGATTATGTATATATGTTGCATGTATTTCTAGCCTATATAAACAGGCATCTTCTGTATATTATACTGTGTGATTCAATATACACATTTTCTCTCAACATGGTATCAGAGCACAGGTTCTGAATCACCTTAATTTTTTTTTTCCGCATCTTCTTTTCTTTCCAGCGCCGCTAGTGTTCTCCGGCAAATATCTCGCTTTGTCCTTTTCGGTTCTCTTTCTTCCTCTTAAATTTTTTAGTGGCACAATATACCACTAGAAACCTCGGAAGTCGACCATTCCAGAGCTGCCGCACACAGCCTCATCGGAGCATTCACGCTCCCTCACGCATCGCTTGAAGTCCCGGCCGTTCCGCCACTGCCGCCATGCCGCAGACCGCCACGGTGGTCCATTCACTTTGGTCCGACCACCGTTCCATAGATCAAGCTCCGCTGATTCCAAAATTGTAGCCATCACCTCCATCCGAGCACGCACGAGCCTTCACGCGCCACTCCAAGTTCGGTGATGGAGATCAAGGCACCACTTCGAAGGATCTTGTTCAAGTACCAATTGGGCCGGTTACGAGGGCACGAGCAAAAAAGTTCAAGGATGTACTCAACAGATTCATTCAAGAGTTATGGACTCAAGCAAATTCGTGGAGGGCCATTGAGCATGATCCACGTGGGCAACAAAGAATCGTCACCTTAATTCAAGTTCTAGAAGAATCCGGTCAAGGCTAAGAATTGGCAAGAAATATTTTGAATCTATTCTAGAAGGATTGGATTGCATGGCTACTCTAGGCGTCCAACTCTTCTTTCCTATTTTAGCTTCTTTCCTATGCTGCATCATTGGTAATGACGCAGAAGGAAAAATAAATAAGTTGGAATTTTAATTATATTTGGGTCTTATTAGTTAATTAGGTTATTTATATTTAAATGGATGTTTTATCTATTTTTTTAAGTGTTATTGTAATGGGCTTGGCCCAAAGTCATCTTATCTAGGGTTAGAGATATTTTATGATTAGATAATGGGCTTAGCCCAAAGTCAGTCAAATTAGGGTTAGGTTTTATTTTACAGTACCTATTTAAATACTCTTTGTACTCCTATGGAGGCAGACATTGATTATTCATAAAACTTGTGAGGTTTATTCTCTTTGGTTCTTTGAAGAACTACTTGAACTTATCGGGATTTCCCGTGGCGTTCATCTAGACTTATCAAACGGAAACTCCACCACCGTTTGTGGCGTCTTCCTTATACCGAGGTTCTTGTTTGTCATAAACAACGGGTCGAGGTCTTCCATTCGAATCTGTCCATAGAACGATCTTGGGTTCCCTTTCGTTGTTGGGTCTCGTTATTCTTGACGGGGTTCACATCATTTGGTATCAGAGCACGGTTTCTAGTTCAGGTTTGCCTATCCTTTAACATCTTTCATTCCTTTGTTTCTTCTTTAGCCGTCCACATCATTTATCTCTTCTTAGCCGAATTTCCTTTGCCCTATCTGTTCAATCTTTGTTTGTTCTTGTTGATGTCTAAACTATTGGTCTGGTCTCACATCTCTTAGTTATTTCGAAATCTTATTTCATTATTCTCAAAAGCTAGTTGCTGATTAAAAAAAAAAAAAAAAAAAAAAAGAAGAGAGAGACTCGAAGAAGTAGACAAAAAGGAGTTCAAAAAAAATCCTTCTAATTCTAATCTGAAAAATTAGAATTCTATATTCCTTGTTTTCAAATTCCTTCTAATTCTAATCAAAAAAATTCTATATTCCTTGTGTTCAAATTCCTTCTAATTCTAATCTGAATAATTCTATATTCCTTGTGTTCAATTCTGAAATTCCTTGATTAGTTCTTGGTGAATTGTTGCTGGAAATTTTGAGTTGTTTGTGTAGTTTCAAAAGAACTAAAAGAGAATTATCGAGTGAAAAGAGGCAAGAGTGGTGAGAACATCGGAGGGTAAGAGCCATATTATTTTGAGTGAAACACGAGTGGAGAGTGATCCAAATTCTTGAGTGTAAACACGTAAGGGAGTGATTCGTGAGGTCCTTTTTTTTATTTTTTTTTTTTTTTTAACCTTTGTTTTGCAGCAATCATGATTCAAGATAGTGGTAAGAGCATTGCCGAAAACGATACAAAATTGACTGATCTGAAAGTGTTTATGGAGGCCATGATGAGTGAGATGAGGCGTGTGATGAAGATGGAGATGGAGCAGATTCACGAAAGGATAGATCAGATGGAGAATAGACGTGAGGAGCAACCACAAAACGGTCGTAATTTGCGTAGAAGGGGAAGAGTTCCACCGAGGGAGGAGGATGAAGAGCGTTATGGGTCTGGTTTTGATGAAGAAGAAGATCGGGAGTCCATTGTTAACAATAGGAGACCCGGAGGAAGATTTGGAGAAGCTAGGAATCGCGAAGATAACAACTTGGGTGGTATTAAGATGAAGATTCCGTCCTTTCAAGGTAGATCTGATCCTGAGGCATATCTTGAGTGGGAGAAGAAGATGGAGTTCGTGTTTGATTGCCACAACTACTCGGAGACAAAGAAGGTAAAATTAGCCGTGATTGAATTTTCTGAATATGCTATTACTTGGTGGGATCAGCTTGTGATAAACAGGAGGCGGAATAGAGAACGACCAATAGACACATGGGAGGAGATGAAAGTAGTGATGAGAAAGCGGTTCGTTCCAAGTTACTACTACCGAGAGTTGTACAAAAAGCTACAAGGTCTTAGACAAGGGAGTCGAAGCGTAGAGGATTACTACAAGGAGATGGAGATTGCTATGATCCGCGCTAATGTAGAGGAGGATCGGGAGGCCACAATGGCTAGATTTTTACTTGGCTTAAACCGGGAGATCCATGATAAGGTAGAGATGCAGCATTATGTGGAATTGGAAGATATGGTGCATATGGCTATCAAAGTGGAACAACAACTCAAGAGAGGGAGTGGGACACGTGCAGGCCATAACTCTAGTTCTACCTCTTGGAAATCGAGTCATGCCAAGCCGCTGGACAAGTCACAAACGCCCAAACCCGAACCCAAGTCCGCGACCACCAGCCACGTTCCTCAAGGTAAAACTGAAGCCTCTACCTCTAGGAATCGTGATATTAAATGTTTTAGATGTCAAGGCAGGGGCCACATAGCAAGTCAATGTCCAAACAAGCAAGTCATGGTGTTGCAAGCCAATGGTGAAATTGTGACCGATTGTGAAGATTCCGACACCGACGACATGCCGCCATTGGAGGATGTTTTCGAGGAGGAGTATTTAGCCCCTGACGCATTGACATTGGTGGCAAGGAGAGCATTGAGCTTGCAAGCAAAAGGAGTTGATGAAGTACAGCGGGAGAACATCTTTCACACTAGGTGCTACGTTAAAGACAAGGTATGTAGTATGATTATTGATGGTGGTAGTTGTACTAATGTTGCAAGCACAATTATGGTGGAGAAATTGGGATTGCCCATGGTAAAGCACCCTAGACCGTACAAGTTGCAATGGCTAAATGATAGTGGTGAGATAAGGGTGAACAAGCAAGTGTTAGTTGCATTTCGAATCGGTAAATACGAAGATGAAGTGTTGTGTGATGTAGTACCGATGCAAGCGGGACACTTATTGCTAGGGCGTCCATGGCAGTTCGATAGGCATGTGAAGTATGATGGCTTTACGAACAAGTACTCTTTTGTACTTAATCAACGATCAATCACTCTTGTACCATTGACACCGCAGCAAGTATACGAGGATCAAGTGAGATTACAAAAGGAGAGTGATCAAAAGAAAGAGAGTGAGCAAAAGAAAAAGAGTGAAAATCAGAGAGAGGCCGAGAAAAATGAGAGAGAAAAAGAAAATCAAAGTTCGGCCCTTGAGAGAAAATCAGAGAGAAAACAAAAGAATTTCTATGCAAAAGTGAGTGAGATCAAGCGAGCAATGTTTTCAAATCAGCCGATGATTGTACTTTTGTACAAAGAGGCCCTTTTAAACACTAATGAACTTGACCTTGCTTTGCCTAGTTCTATTGTTTCTCTTTTGCAGGAGTACAAGGATGTCTTCCCCGAGGAAACACCACATGGGTTACCTCCAATCCGAGGGATTGAACATCAAATTGATTTTGTTCCCGGTGCAACCATTCCAAACCGACCAGCTTATAGGAGCAATCCTGAGGAGACAAAGGAGCTTCAACGGCAGGTAAGTGAATTATTGGAGAAAGGGCACGTGAGGGAGAGCATGAGCCCTTGTGCGGTTCCGGTCTTACTTGTACCTAAGAAGGATGGGACGTGGAGAATGTGCGTTGATTGCCGAGCCATCAACAACATAACGGTAAAGTATCGTCATCCTATCCCACGCTTAGATGATATGTTAGATGAGCTGCATGGTTCTTGCATATTTTCTAAGATTGATTTAAAAAGTGGTTATCATCAAATTAGGATAAAAGAAGGAGATGAATGGAAAACTGCCTTTAAAACAAAATATGGTTTGTATGAATGGTTAGTTATGCCTTTTGGTTTGACTAATGCTCCGAGCACCTTTATGAGACTTATGAACCATGTTTTGCGTGCATTTATAGGCATATTTGTTGTTGTCTATTTTGATGATATACTCATTTATAGCAAAAACATAGATGATCATGTAGTACATGTGAAATCCGTTTTAGATGTGCTAAGGAAAGAAAAGTTGTTTGCTAATTTAAAGAAGTGCACTTTTTACACCGATAAGCTTGTATTTTTGGGATTTGTTGTTAGTGCACAAGGTATACAGGTTGATGAAGAGAAGGTACGTGCAATCCAAGATTGGCCGAGCCCCACAAGTGTAGGTAATGTTCGTAGTTTTCATGGACTTGCTAGTTTCTACCGGCGGTTCGTGAAGGACTTCAGTAGCTTAGCCGCACCGCTTACTGAAGTGATCAAGAAGAACATTGGATTTCGGTGGGGAGAAGAACAAGAGAAGGCATTTCAATTAATCAAAGAGAAGCTGACTAACGCACCTTTGTTGTCTTTACCTAACTTTTCTAAAACGTTTGAAATTGAATGTGATGCTTCAGGTGTTGGTATAGGCGTTGTTCTTATGCAAGAAGGACAACCAATTGCTTACTTCAGCGAGAAACTCAACGAGGCAGCCTTAAACTACCCAACTTATGACAAGGAGTTGTATGCATTGGTTCGGGCTTTAGAGATGTGGCAGCACTACCTATGGCCTAACGAGTTCGTGATTCACACCGATCATGAGTCCTTGAAGCACTTGAAGGGCCAACACAAGCTAAACAAAAGGCATGCGCGATGGGTGGAGTTCATAGAGACGTTTCCATACGTCATTGGGTACAAGCAAGGTAAAGAGAATGTAGTCGCCGATGCACTTTCTCGCAGGTATGCCTTACTCTCCACACTTGATGCAAAATTGCTTGGTTTTGAACACATTAAAGAATTATATGCTGAAGACCACAAATTTTGTGAGGAATATCGAGCTTGTGAGAAAATCGCCTCTGGTAAGTTCTTTAGGCTTGATGGATTCCTATTTCGAGAAAATAAACTATGCGTGCTTAACTGTTCTATGAGGGAGTTATTAGTGCAGGAATCACATGGCGGGGGATTAATGAGACATTTTGGAATTGCAAAGACTTTAGCTATTTTGCAGGACCACTTCTATTGGCCTCACATGAAACGAGATGTCGAACGGATTTGTGGTAGATGTGTCACATGTAGGCAAGCTAAATCCAAAGTGCAGCCCAACGATGGCAAAAGGAAAACTAACTTTGTGAAGCAGATTCATGAGAAAGCAAGACTCAACATTGAGCGAAGAACGGAGCAATATGCCACACAAGCCAACAAGGGACATCGCCAGCAGGTTTTTGAACCCGGAGATTGGGTTTGGCTGCATATGAGAAAAGAAAGATTCCTGGCGAAAAGACGTTCCAAATTGCTCCCAATAGGAGATGGTCCTTTCCAAGTCCTCGAGCGTATCAATGACAACGCTTACAAGCTAGATTTACCTGGTGAGTACAATGTAAGTGCCACTTTTAATGTTACTGATTTGAGTCCTTTTGATGTAGGTGATGATTTGAGGGCAAATCCTTTTCAAGAGGAGGGGAATGATAGAGATCAAGGCACCACTTCGAAGGATCTCGTTCAAGTACCAATTGGGCCGGTTACGAGGGCACGAGCAAAAAAGTTCAAGGATGTACTCAACGGACTCATTCAAGAGTTATGGACTCAAGCAAATTCGTGGAAGCCCATTGAGCATGATCCACGTGGGCAACAAAGAATCGTCACCTTGATTCAAGTTCTAGAAGGATCCGGTCAAGGCTAAGAATTGGCAAGAAATATTTTGAGTCTATTCTATAAGGATTGGATTGCATGGCTACTCTATGCGTCTAGCTCTTCTTTCCTATTTTAACTTCTTTCCTATGCTGCATCATTGGTAATGACGCAGAAGGAAAAATAAATAAGTTGGAATTTTAATTATATTTGGGTCTTATTAGTTAATTAGGTTATTTATATTTAAATGGATGTTTTATCTATTTTTTTAAGTGTTATTATAATGGGCTTGGCCCAAAGTCATCTTATCTAGGGTTAGAGATATTTTATGATTAGATAATGGGCTTAGCCCAAAGTCAGTCAAATTTGGGTTAGGTTTTATTTTACAGTACCTATTTAAATACTCTTCGTACTCCTATGGAGGCAGACATTGATTATTCATAAAACTTGTGAGGTTTATTCTCTTTGGTTCTTTGAAGAACTACTTGAACTTATCGGAATTTCCCGTGGCGTTCATCTCGACCTATCAAACGGAAACTCCACCACCATTTGTGGCGTCTTCCTTATACCGAGGTTCTTGTTTGTCATAAACAACGGGTCAAGGTCTTCTATTCGAATCTGTCCACATAACGATCTTGGGTTCCTTTTTCGTTGTTGGGTCTCGTTATTCTTGATAGGGTTCACATCATTCGGCGCGTTTGATTCACGCGCTCCACAGCCGCCAGCCTTCAGTGCGTGCTCCACACGTGCCAGTTCAACGCAGTGCCACGTTAGCCCTAGCAACTCCAGCGCCACATCAGCCCTAGTGTACCACGTCAGCCCTAGTGCCACGTCAGCAGTGACCGTTACCATTGACTATTGACCGTTGACTTTGACCATTAGAGTTGACCGTTGACTTTCGGGTTGACCAGGTGCTTTCTTACTTATTTTTTCGTCCTGATTTCATATTTGTGGTCTATTTTTGCATTTGAGCCTTCTATATGGCACAAAACAAGATTCTTCATCCTATTTAGACTGTATTAGATGGCACAAACTATATGGTGTGGTCCCAATCTATGCATAGCTTTCTTAAAGGCCGCACGCTTTGGCTTTATGTGATTGGGGAGGTCAAAAAGCCCGTTAAAGGGGATTTTGAAGCAGACGAGGCTTTCACTACTCACCTTATCGATTGGGATAGCAAGCATCATCAAATTCTTACATGGTTCCGCAACACTACTACCCCATTTATTTCTGCGCTCTTTGGTAGTTTTGATGAAGCAAAGGATGCTTGGGATATGCTTGCCTCTCGTTATTCTTCTATGGATGGTGCTCACGAGTATCAGCTTTTGTTTAAGCTTTTCCATCTGAGGCAGGAACCTGGTCAGACAATAAATGATTTTCTTGCTCGCATGCAATTCTTGTGGAACCAAATTGATGTTTCTAATCCTATTTGGAAGGATCCCAGAGATGCTGAGATGTATGTTACATGTAGAAATCAACATCGCCTTCACCAATTTTTTATGGCCTTACGTGATGATTTTGAGCTTGTCTGTGTGCAACTTTTGCATCGTTCTCCTCTTCCCACTTTAGACACTGCCATCTTTGAACTTGTCCGTGCCGAGACTATATCGCAGACTATGCGCTCTCAGCCTAGTCATACAGTATTGGCTGCACCATCATCTGGTTCTTCGTCATTCCAGCGAGAGCATTATGACAAGTTCGATACTCCTCAACTCCCTCCTAAGTCTTGAGATAACAATTACTGTCGCTATTATCGACGTCGAGGGCACACTATTGACAAGTGTTGGCGTAAGGGAAGATTTAATACACCCACAACAGCAGTTGCTCATACTGAGAGTGGTTCATCTCCAGCTGCTCCCTCTTTAGTTGCTTCCTTTGGCCAGGCATCAGGATCCAGTGTCACCTTATTTGCAGCTGACTTCGAGGCAATAGTTAACCAAGTCGTTATGTTTCATTCTGGTAATGCATCTTCCTCTGTCCTCTCAGTTTTGCCAGGTACCTCTTCTCCTTGGCTCTTTGACTCTGCTTGTTGCAATCACATGACACCTCACCCTACTTCCTTTACCACATCTGCACCTTTACCTCATTCCTCTTTGATTCGCACAGCTGATGGCTCCACTATCTCCCCACCACAAGCATCTCTGCTACTACCTCCTCGTCATCACCATCTCTTGCACTTTGGCATTCGCGTCTTGGTCATGCTTCTGCATCTCGCGTCAGCTTTTAACGTCAAAGGGTTTGTTAGGTTCAGTGTCCAGTAATTCTTTTGATTGTATCTCATCTCTATTGGTCAATTGTGTGAACTTGGATATAGACTTGTTTTTGACTTTTCGGGTGTGCATGTGCAGGATCCTCGAACGAATCAGACCCTTGGGACCGGGCGTAGAATTGGGCGTATGTTTGAGCTCTCATCCTTGCGTCTCCCCACCACAAGCATCTATGCTACTCCCTCCTCGTCATCACCGTCTCTTGCACTTTGGCATTCGCGTCTTGGTCATGCTTCTGCATCTCGCATTCAGCTTTTAACGTTAAAGGGTTTGTTGAGTTCAGTGTCCAGTAATTCTTTTGATTGTATTTCATGTCAACTTGGGAAACAACCGGCTTTGCCTTTTAATAATAGTGAGTCTCATGCTACTGTTTCTTTTGATTTAATTCATTCTGATGTTTGAAGACCTTCTCATGTTGCTAGTATGAGTGGTTCACGTTATTTTGTTATCTTTGTTGATGATTTCTCTCGTTACACTTGGGTATTTTTAATCAAATCCCGTTCTGAATTATTGGATATCTATCGCAATTTTGCAAAAATGGTTGAAACCCAATTTTCAAAGCCTATCAAGGCTTTTCGTTCTGATAATGCTTTAGAATATACTCAACATGATTTTCAATCCATCCTTAAGCATTATGGCACTGTTTCTCACTTGTCTTGTCCAGGCATCTCCTAACAAAATGGTCGTGCTGAACGCAAATTTAGGCACATTTTAGACACTGTCCGTGCTTTGCTTCTTTCTACATCTCTTCCTACCCCATTTTTGGGTGAAGCTACTCTCACGGCTGTCTACACAATCAATAGGTTGCCTACCCCTATCCTTGATAATTGCACTCCCTACGAGAGGTTGTTTGCTTATGTCCCCTCCTATCATCATCTTCGTGTTTTTTGCTCAGCATGTTTTGTTTTACTCCAACCTCATGAGCGCACCAAACTAGAGCCCCGTTCTAGATTGTGTTGCTTTCTTGGGTATGGAGTGGAACAAAAAGGCTATCGGTGCTATGATCCTGTCTCTCGTCGTCTTCGCATCTCCCGTCATGTAGTTTTATGGGAGCATCGACTATTCCACGAAGTCGGCAAATTCAACATGCCATCTTTCCCTCCCTTTACTACCCTTCTTGAGATTCCTCTTTCTCCAACTCCCACTAGTAATGTCTTGCCATAGTCTACCTCGCCCGAACAACAGTCATATGATGCTCTAGACACCGCTCCGCTCAAGTCCCCAGGTTCTATTCCATCTGAGGATCTGATGCAGGAGAATAATAATAATAAATTATTTATGCTTTAGTTTCCCTTTTCAATAAGGAATAGGGTTTTTCCTTTCCTATTAAGAATTGTTTTCCTTTTCCTATTAGGAATTGTTTTCCTTTTCCAATTAGACTTGTTTTTTCCTTTTCCTTGTTATTCTAGGAGATACCTAGCCTATATAAAGGCATCTAGTCTTTGTTATTTTTCAACTCAGTTTATATTATCAATTAAATTTAAGTCTTTTAGAGTTATTTCTCTGTTTGCTTATTTGGGGCAATTATGGACTTTCTCTTCCCTACTTGTTATTTTCTCTCTTCCTGAATTCTCTTTTCTATCTTTAATTCTTAGCTTCTGCTACGAATATACACTATCAAAACATTCTTAGTTTTGCATGGCGTCAGTTGGTATCAAAGCAAGCGTCTTCTTGGGGTGAATTTTTCATCAATTTTTAATGGCTGGTGGTCGTGGTGATGGTCGGTGTGGGCAGGTTCTGAATGAGGAAGTCCCCTACCATGAACGCCATGTACGAGACGTGACGATTGAATATTTGGAGAGGCAGGTTGCGGAGTTAACCCAGCGTCTAGAGGCACAAAACTTGGAAAGAGATCGCGAGATGGATGATCACGATTCAGAATCCAATTTTGAGAACCCGTATCACAATCCTGTTCTGGGTCGGGAACAGCGTGTTCGGGATTGGCGGCATGGAGACTTAGGCTTCAAAGTTGAGCTTCCAGAATTTTCAGGCACTTTACAAGCCGAAGGCTTCATTGATTGGCTACACGAGGTAGAGAGGATCTTTGAATATAAGGAGGTTTCAGATCGTATGAAGGTGAAGCTTGTTGCCATCAAACTAAAGGGTCGTGCATCTGCTTGGTGNAACATTCTTAGTTCTGCACGGCGTCAGTTGGTATCAAAGCAAGCGTCTTCTTGGGGTGAATTTTTCATCAATTTTTAATGGCTGGTGGTCGTGGTCATGGTCGGTGTGGGAGGTTCTGAATGAGGAAGTCCCCTACCATGAACGCCATGTACGAGACGTGACAATTGAAGATTTGGAGAGGCAGGTTGCAGAGTTAACCCAGCGTCTAGAGGCACAAAACTTGGAAAGAGATCGCGAGATGGATGATTGCGATTCAGAATCCAATTTTGAGAACCCGTATCACAATCCTGTTCTGGGTCGGGAACAGCGTGTTCGGGATTGGCGGCATGGAAACTTAGGCTTCAAAGTTGAGCTTCCAGAATTTTCAGGCACTTTACAAGCCGAAGGCTTCATTGATTGGCTACACGAGGTAGAGAGGATCTTTGAATATAAGGAGGTTTCAGATCGTATGAAGGTGAAGCTTGTTGCCATCAAACTAAAGGGTCGTGCATCTGCTTGGTGGGAGTAGCTAAAACGATCGCGAGATAGACAAGGCAAGCCAAAGATTTGTGATTGGGAGAAGATGAAGAAAAAGATGAATGGGCACTTTTTACCCTTCGGATATATGCAGACATTATTTCAGCGGCTTCATACATTGAGACAAGGTGCGAGATCTGTTGATGATTACACTGAAGAGTTCCATCAGTTGGTTGCTAGGAACGACTTGTCAGAGACTGAGGAGCAGTTGGTGGCGCGATACCTGAGCGGTTTGTGATAGTCCCTACAAGATGTCCTTAGTCTCCATTCAATTTGGACGGTTTTTGAAGCCTACTAGCGTGCCTTGACTGTAGAAAAGCAGCAGGCCAGGAATAATACCAGATCTACACCAAGAGGAGATCAAAATACACTAGGAACCCGTCCTCGAAAGCCTCATCCTAATCCTTAATCTACACAAGGTCAGAGTTCCAATTCCAACATTCGTTTTTTCAGATGTGGGGAGCTCGGTCATCGATCAACAGATTGCCGAAAATCAGCAAGCAAAACTGGTAAGAATCTCTTGATTGAGGATGAGACAATAGAAGAGCAAGTCAACATTGGAGATCTTGTTTTTGATGAAGGTAATGACGGGGATATTTTGTATGGAGATGGGAATGAGACTCTTGTTGTCAGAAAAAGCTTGCTTACTCCAAAAGGTGATTCTGAAGAAGACTGGTTAAGATCCAATATTTTTCATACCACATGCACAATCGCAGAGCAGGTTAGTAAGCTTATTATTGATAATGGCAGTTGTGAGAATGTGGTGTCAGAGGAAGCCATTAAGAAGCTTCAGCTGAAGATTGATCGCCATCCAAAACCATACAAATTGTCATGGTTGAAAAAAGGGAGTGAGGTAACAGTAGATAAAAGGTGTTTAGTCTTTTTTTCAATTGGAAAAAAAATATTTTGATAATGCATGGTGCGATGTAGTGTCTATGGATGCATGTCATTTATTATTAGGCAGGCCTTGGCAGTATGATCGAAGTGTTATCTATGATGGGAGACAGAATACCTATACCTTGAGCATCGAGGGAAAGAAGGTGGTGTTAGCACCTCAACAAGAAGTAGTCATTCATGCACTAGTGATTGAAAAGGGCACTAATCTCCTATCAATGTCTCAATTCCTGGAGGAAGCAAAAGAAGAGGGAGTTGTATACGCCTTGATGCCATGTGAAGAAGGAGCCAGCATAGAGGATGAAGTATCAGTAGAGTTACAAGAGGTGCTTACAGAGTTTGCTGATTTAATGCCAGAGAATCTACCCCCTGGTTTACCACCCATGAGAGATATACAACATCATATTGACCTCGTTCCAGGGTCAAGCTTGCCAAATCGACCAGCTTATCGCTTCAGCCCGAAGGAATCTGAAGAATTGCAACGCCAAGTGACAGAGTTGCTAGAAAGAGGTTACATCCGAAAGAGCATGAGTCCATGTGCGGTTCCTGCTCTCCTAGTTTCGAAGAATGATGGGTAGTGGCGTATGTATGTCGACAGTCGAGCCATCAATCGAATCACGGTGAAGTATAGATTCCCGATTCCTCGCTTAGATGACACACTAAATCAGTTAGCAGGTTCTAAAGTTTTTTTCCAAAATTGACCTTAGAAGCGGGTATCACCAAATCAGAATTAGGCCTAGAGATGAATGGAAAAAAGCATTCAAAACACATCATGGGTTGTACAAATGGATGGTTATGCCATTTGGGTTATCCAACGCTCCTAGTACATTTATGAGATTCATGCATCAGGTGTTGCGACCTTACATGGGGAAGTTCATTGTAGTGTACTTTGACAATATTCTCATCTACATCTCCTCACAGGAGACACACCTAAAACACCTTAGGGAGGTTCTTGATACATTACGAAAAGAATGCCTATATGTTAATCGAAACAAGTGTTCATTTCTTACTACCACTGTCACTTTCCTCGAGTATGTTGTGTCTGTTGATGGTGTTCATGCAGATCAGTCTAAGGTGACAGCAATTCTAGAATGGCCAACACCCAAGAGTCTACATGATGTTCAGAGTTTCCATGGATTGGCATCATTCTATCGACGGTTCATCCAAAATTTTAGTACGTTGATTGCACCAATCACTGAGTGCTTAAAGGGTCGAGCTTTCCAGTGGACTGAAGAAGCCCATGCAAGCTTTCACTTGGTGAAAAAGAAAATGACGGAAGCACCTGTTCTCGCTCTTCCAGACTTCGAGAAGATTTTTGAAGTTAATTGTGATGCATCTAGCGTTGGCATTGGTGGTGTCCTAAGCCAAGGACATCCGATTGCCTTTTTCAGTGAAAAGTTGTTGGGGTCCAAGAAGAACTATTCCACCTATGACTTGGAGTTTTATGCCATTATACAATCTTTGAAACATTGGCGTCATTACCTGGTGCAAAAGGAGTTCATCCTTATAACTGATCATGAAGCCCTCAAGTATATCAATGGCCAACAGAAGCTCAGTCGTAGACATGCCAAATGGGTTGCTTACCTTCAGGAGTTCACTTTTTCTTTACGGCACCAATTCGGGAATTTGAATCGAGTTGCTGATGCTCTAAGTAGGAGGGTTGCACTCCTTACTACTATGCATACCAAAGTTGTGGGTTTTGACACTTTTCGAGAATTATATACGGAAGATCCTTCATTCGGGAAGATATTTGCTGAGGTTTCTGTAGGTAAGCGCAATGATTATGTTACTCTTAATGGTTATCTATTTCGGGGTTAACAATTATGCATTCCGGATAGTTCGTTGAGGGAGCAAATAATACGAGAGTTGCATGGAGAAGGTCACTTTGGGCGAGACAAAACCTTGGCCTTGGTCTCATCAGACTATTATTGGCCCAAGCTCACTAGTGATGTGACACGTTATGTGGAACAATGTTTTATTTGTCAAAGGTCTAAAGGGACCCTCACAAATGCGGGTCTATACACCCCATAACCAGTGCCCGATGGCCCATGGCTTGACTTCAGCATGGATTTTGTTTTGGGGTTACCTCGCACTCAAAGGAGCATGGATTCTATTCTTGTGGTGGTTGATTGATTTTCCAAGATGGCCCATTTTGTAGCTTGCTGGAAGACGATGGATGCCGCCCGAATTGCTCACTTGTATTTTAGGGAGATTGTTCGCTTGCATGGAGTTCCAAGATCTATTACATCAGATCGAGATACAAAATTCATGAGCTATTTTTGGAAGAGTCTGTGGGAAAAGATGGGGACTAAGCTTAATTTTAGCAATGCCTACCACCCTCAAACAGATGGCCAAACTGAGGTGGTAAACTGAAGCTTGGGAAATCTTTTAAGGAGTTTAGCTGGAAATAAGCCAAAGTGGTGGGATATGGCTTTGTCACAGGCAGAGTTTGCTTACAATCGGTCCAAGAATAAAACGACCCAGTTGAGCCCTTTTGAGATCGTGTATGGGCAAAACCCATCAGGAGTGCTTGACCTAGCACCTATTCCCCGTATTGGTCGATTGAGTATTAAGGCTGATGAGATGACGGATTATCTCTGAGGAGTTCATGACCAGGTCAAGAAAGTGATAGAAGATAGCAATGTCAAGTACAAAGCCCAATCCGACAGCCATAGATGCAAGGTAACTTTTGAGGTTGGTGATTTAGTTTGGGCTGTACTCACAAGTGATCGTTTTCTTGCCGGTGAGTATAACAAGCTACGAGAGAGGAAGATAGGGCCTTGTGAGATTCTACAGAAGATAAATGACAATGCATACCGGCTACGTCTTCCAAGTCATTTAAAGATCTCAGACGTGTTTAATGTGAAGCATTTGACTTCATGTTTTGTTGATGTGGACAAAGGCAACATGAACTCGTGGGCGAGTTCTTTCCAACCCGGGGAGATTGATGCAGGAGAATAATAATAATAAATTATTTATGCTTTAGTTTTCCCTTTTCAATAAGGAATAGGTTTTTCCTTTCCTATTAGGAATTGTTTTCCTTTTCCAATTAGATTTGTTTTTTCCTTTTCCTTGTTATTCTAGGAGATACCTAGCCTATATAAAGGCATCTAGTCTTTGTTATTTTTTAATTCAATTTATATTATCAATTAAATTTAAGTCTTTCAGAGTTATTTCTCTGTTTGCTTATTTGGGACAATTAAGGACTTTCTCTTCCCTACTTGTTATTTTCTCTCTTCCTGAATTCCCTTTTCAATCTTCAATTCTTAGCTTCTGCTGCGAATATACGCTGTCAGAACATTCTAAGTTCTACACGGCGTCAGGATCCAATCTGCACTCCACCACCTGACCTTCGCCGATCAACCAGAGTAAGATCCTTCCTATCCCATTTACAAGACTTTCATTGCATTCATGCCTTAGCTACCTTGCATGAGCCTCACTTCTTTCGTGAGACCTCCAATAACCCTCTTTGGCAGGCTGCGATGAAAGAGGAACTTGATGCTTTACACAAGAACAATACATGGAATCTGGTTGACTTGCCTCCTGGAAAGTCTGTGGTTGGGTGTAAGTGAGTTTACAAAATCAAGACTTGTTCCGATTGTACTGTTGATAGGTACAAGGCTCAACTTGTGGCCAGAGGCTTTACTCAGGAGTACGGTGTGGATTATGAGGAGACTGATAAGTGCCGAATGTTGCACATTCAAGCCCCTTAACTCGCATATGTTAATTCCTTAGCATTATTATTTGTTTGATTTTGCTTTGTTTTTGTGTTTCAGGTCAAATGCAAGAGTTCCATTGGAAATTGGGCTAAAAGGGACAAGTTGGCATCATTCTGCAGCTGTGATCGATCACAGTTGCACCTGTGATTGATCGCACCTGCGATCGATCGCCCAAAGCCTAGGATCGATCGCAATTGCGATCGATCGCACACCCTGGTGATCGATCACAATTGCGATCGATCGCACTCGGGCGTGCACAACACGGAAGTCACTTTTTGACTGTAAAAACTTGGTTTTCAGTCTCCTAATTAGACTAGGAGATTGACCTACGACTGTAATTAGGGTTTTAGGGTTTCTAGGGTTTCCTAGTCCTTATAAATAGGCTCTTAAACATTGTAAAAGGGGGCCGTTTCCTAGAGTAAAAATTCAGAACTTGTCTGTGGAGCTTAGAAGATCATGAGCGACTAAAACCCTTTAGTGGGGTACCGATGTAACCCTTTCCAAGTACAATGGTGATTGTATTTGATTTTTTTTAATTCAATTTATGTATGTTGATTGCATAACTGTGAGGATTGCAACTCTAGATTTCTGTTCTTAATAGTCAATGCAATTGTTATTCAATTCAAAACCAATATTTACAAAATTCTATTCTTGTCTTAGAAATTATTTTGCCTATATTAAACTCAAATCAACCTTATTTTCTGTGATTATAAGATTGATAGTTATGCAATGGGTTTTAATAGACATATGATTAATAGGATTAAGATAGGCCATGCCTAGGGAAGACGGATCGTACTACACCCTAGTTTAATGTAATTTAGGTAGACGATCCGTGCCAACCGAAGATGGGTTATGCTATTCCATTAATTGTATGAAACGTATTAAGGGATTTTATAGTTTATGCTTAGGGAAGACGGGTCGTGCCGCATCTTAGTGGTAGGTGGACGATCCGTACCAACCGAAGATAAATTATCTTTATCCCTTGATATTGTATTTTCTTGTTCTTTTATAACATACATATTCTGAGTTTCTGGAATTAAATATGGTTACCATTGTTATGCGGATTGTGGTGAAGTCGGTACCTTACTTCTCTCTCTCATATATTTACTCTTAATCTTACGTTTACTTTTATGCACTTCAAATTCACAAACAATCAACTCTCCTTTGTTAATTAGGTTAAAATTAGTCTTTTGAATTTAATAGCGAAACCCCTACAGTCCTTGAGATTCGATACCCTCAATATAGCCCTATCCTTCGGGAATCGTTCTATTGCGATTGGTATTTTTTTCTCCTTATACTTGCATGTCAAAATAATAGTAATAATAATATATGCAAACCTAAAAAAAAAAAAATTAAAAAAAAAAAATTGTTTGGTGGTCACATAATAACACTGCCGCCAATGTCATTCACATACCCTTCTATGATCCTCTAAGCAATTTCTATCTCCGAGATACGTTTCCAATGAGTAACTCAATTGTTTGAGGCCACGATTTAGAAAGCCGATGTCATTAGATTGAATCAACTCTCCCATTTTCCTCCCTTTTGTGCAGATATGTCAGAAAGTAAAAATTAAAAATTAAAAAAAAAAAATTATTTCCAAGAGTTGACAAGTTTCTTCATCAGAGACCAAATCTTCAACAATGAAAATGATGATAGGTGACTTGAGGAAAGCTTTTTTGAACCAAACCTAATGCAGCGTAGAACGTCATGAGATGCAATTAGAATAGCAAGCGGAAGGGATAAATACTCCTAAGACCTTGATACTATCAAAGAATCGAAGAAATATTTTCTAAACACTAGATACTCTATAAGGTTTGAAGGAAAATAATGAAGAAACTTAACTCTGAGTATTTTTATTGAAGAAACCCTAAACAATATCAAAATCTACATTCTAGGGTCTATAAAACATGTATATATATAGGCCCCAGACTTCTAATCCTAATAAAACAAGTAAAAAAATAATGTCATCTAGACGGTCTTGGAAATAAAGCAGTAAAATAACATAAGCGTCCGAACGATCTCCAAACGAGGACTCTAGACGAGGCTCTCGGGTTGAGGCTCATCCGAACGGTCCTTAGACGAGACTCCAGACAAGGCTCTTAGGTTTAGGCTCATCCGAACAGGCTTTAGGCGAGACTCCAATAAGGCTCTTGGGTTTAGGCTCATCCAAACGAGGCTCCCGGGTTTACTCGCGTTCGGATGATTGCGTCTCCTCATCCGGACGAGCTTTAGCTTCCGCGCGAGTTTGTGATCTTGTCTTGACTCATCGGGCTGCCTCTACACTAACATCTTCGAGGGTCTTCCTTATGTAATCTCAAGCACTTTGTTCTACATCAAAACCCCATTAAACTAAAGTGTCAAAGGTGGCTATGGAAGCAAAAGTTGTGTCTAATTGCTAATTGAGGCTAAGAGCAATAGTTCTTTATGAGATCAAACTTCATTGTGCTCGCTGCTTTATCAATCTCAGTTACTAATGACACCGGGGAAGGGCTTTGGGAAAAAATATTATTATTATTGGGAAAAAAATTATTTATTATTATTATATAAAATTTCAATGAAACCAAACTAATGGATATGAATAACAATTACATTTCATCTCTCTCAAGATGGGGTGGCAGTGGGTCTAGCCAGGGCGATGGCGGTGATTATTTCTTAGGCGGTAATCAATTTTTTTTCTTCTTCTTTTTTATTTTTTATTTTTATGAAATTGTTTGAAAGATGTGAGATATAATAAAAGGTTAATGAAGGG
>CM017321.1:37448336-37657299 GCA_006937295.1 Carpinus fangiana
AAAAAAAAAAAAAAAAAAACCTTAAACGGGTCTGGCGGGTCACCCGCGGGTGACCCGCGACACGACCCGTTTAAGTGAAGATAAACGGGTCATAAACGGGTCGACCCGTTTACGACCCAAACCCGTTTACAGTAAACCCAAACCCGCTAATTTCGTGTCGTGTTCGTGTCGGATTCACGGGTCGTGTCAAAATTGCCGGCCCAAGTGTATATATATAGGGAAAATATATCTAAACATCTAGGGTAAACACTCCAAAATTTTTTTCTTCCTAAGTTTTTTTTCTTGACAATTTACTTCCTAGATCAATCGAAATGCAAATAAAATCTCTATCGTAAAATATTTTTAACAATCGTTAGTTCTAATCAAAATGCACCATTTCACCTCATTAAAATATTGATTTTTTTTATTAATTTAATTTAAAAAATAAATCTAAAATTTTAAAAAATTTTAAAAAATAAAATAAAAATAACTTCAAAAGAAGTATGTTGAGACATGGGGGTGGCTGAAGCTACCCATAAGGACCAGTTGGGGGTGGTTTGGCCACCCCTTAGGGCCAAGCCTTTTATTATTAATAATTTATGGTCACGAAATTACCACATCAGAGACCTTTGCCCCAGTTGCTCACCTTTCTTCTGTGTGTGCTCTGCTGGTTGTTACAGCTTCTCGACATTGGTCACTTTGTCAGATGGATGTCAAGAATGCTTTCTTAATGGTGACTTAAGTGAAGAAGTCTATATGCAGCCACCTCCTGGGTTATCTCATCCTACAAACAAGGTTTGTCGTCTCCGTCGAGCTTTATATGGCCTTAAGCAGGCTCCTCGAGCATGGTTTGCTAAGTTTAGCGCCATTATCTCTCGCCTTGGCTACTCCATCAGCTCATATGATTCAGCCTTGTTTATTCGCCGCACAGACCGGGGTACTATACTTCTTCTACTATATGTTGATGACATGATCATCATTGGAGATGATATCATTGGTATTCAAGAACTTAAACAGTTCCTCAGTCAACACTTTGAGATGAAAGATGTTGGCCCTCTCAGCTATTTTCTTGGTCTTGAGATCTCTTCTTCTTCTGATGGTTATTATTTGACACAGGCGAAGTATATCTCTGATCTGCTTTCCCAAGCCCATTTCAAAGACAGTAAGATTGTCGACACACCGACAGAGCTTAATACTCGTCTCACTCCTGATGATGGTGAGCCTCTTCGTGATTTTACCTTATATCAGCATTTAGTTGGCAGTCTTGTCTACCTTACTGTCACTTGGCCTGATATCTCGTATGCTGTCCATCAGGTAAGTCAGTTTATGGCTGCTCCTCGCTCCACTCATTTCTCAGCTGTCATCTGCATTCTTCGCTATCTGATGGAAACACTATTTCATGGGCTCTATTTCTCCTCTCAGTCTTCTCTTCAGCTGCATGCTTATACCGATGTTGATTGGGCTGGTGATCCGACAGATCGTCGCTCTACCATTGGTTATTGTTTCCTACTTGGCACTTCAGTCATTTCTTGGCGAAGTAAGAAACAAACTGTTGTTGCTCGCTCTAGCACTAAGGCAGAATATCGTGCTCTAGCTGACACTTCCTCGAAGCTTCTTTGGTTGCAATGGTTGTTACAAGATATGGGTGTCTTTCTTTCTTCTGCTACTTCTGTATACTGTGACAACATGAGTGCTATTCAAATTGCTCATAATGATGTTTTTCATGAACGGACCAAACATATTGAGATTGATTATCATTTTGTACATCATCATCTCCTTTAGGGCTCACAACAGCTTCATTTCGTCACATCTCGGGATCAGCTCGCAGACATCTTTACAAAGTCACATCCTCCAGGGCATTTTTGTGATCTTGTGTCCAAACTCAAGTTGGTCTCTCGCACTCCACCTTGAGTTTGAGGGGGGCTGTTAGATTGTATATATTGTCATGTCCCACATTGATTATGTATATATGTTGCATGTACTTCTAGCCTATATAAATAGGCCTCTTCTGTATATTATACTGTGTGATTCAATATTCACCTTTTCTCTCAACAGCGGAGATTTGAATTCATGCTCTAGTACATACCTAACTACTTAGGGAACTTTTTTGAGCCATTCATCTTGATGGTAATGAGAAGAAGCAATTGACTTTGAATTTTTTTTTAGTGAAAAATGTAATTCAGTATTTTTTTTTTAGCATGTGTTTTTTGTAGCTAATTTATCATGTCTAAATTATCTTTAAATCAATTAATTAAAGATTTTTTTTAAAAAAATGTAATGGTGAATTGACTCAATCACGTCAGTCAAGTATTTTGTAAGAGTGTTGGAAAAATGCAAAATAACATTTTCTCTTCAGAAAATACAATAGAAGTAACTTGGGGGAGGGAAAATGCTACTCCAAGTGGTTTTGAGAAAAATAAAAAATAAAAAGAAGTAAAATTAATCTATGTGATTATATTAATTGCAATAAATTCTTTGTGGTATAAAAATGTTCTCAAAGGCATACCGTTGTTTGCAAAAATAACAAATAAATTTATTAGCAACTTCTATTCAAAATCTTTACGGATCCTGTTAGTGTGCTTCAAGGATATAACAAGGATTTTTTTTATAGAAATGGGCCAAACCATGAATGAGAATATATATATATACACAATAATTGTGTTGTATATATCTTTTAAAATATACACAAACATATTTGTATGAATTTAAAAATAAATAAAATTCGTAAGCTAAAGAAATTTCCAAAATTTTTACAGTTGGCTTCTATTGGAGTTTATTATCATTTCATCCTTACTTGATGCCTGAACTTCTTATGACAAATTCGCGCGGTTTGGATGATTGGGTTCTAATGTGATCAATTTAATTAAAAGTTGCCTAATTTATTCATAAATTTCCTCCTTAATAAACCAAGTATATATATACGAGGTTGAGAGGAGGAAGGTGTGACAATAAACTATATTACGTTATATATTATGTTTTGTTGATATAACTTAAACATATTTATATATGCAAATGAAAAATGATAAAGTCATAACTTAAACTTAACTAATACTCAACTTTTCTCTTAAGTGCTAGTGGAGGAGAGAGAGAGCCTTAAACTAGAAATTAGGTCTAAAAGTTGGATTTAAGTTGTGGCTGTATTATATCTCTATACAAATACTATGGATTCATAATTTGTTAGTATATTTTTTTAAAGAGAAACGATAAAGATATAATTATGGCCCAACTTTCATCTTATGTTGTCATTTTTTAAAAAATAAAATAAAATAAAAACTAAAAAATATTTATGAAGTAATAACATCATATGTAGTCATTTTTTTATTTGGTATTTTTTTTTTAAAAAAAATGGTATTTTTCTACATAATAATGACCATTTTTGTTGAAGAAAAGTACCATTTTTTAAAAATAAATACCAAATAAAAAAATATCACATAAAATGTTATTATTTCAGATTTTTTTTAAAAAAAAAATGACCACATAAGATAAAAGTTTGGATAAAATTGTATTAAAAGGTTGTGTCTCTATCATTCATCTTTTTTAAGTAATGCAGCCTAACAATGCCACATGGCATGCAACGGTTTGCCATGTGTTATTTGGGTGCATCAATTTTTTGAAAAATGTTCGAATTTATTTATTTTTGTTCGATTTATTCCTTTGATTTCGGAACACGAAGAATTTATTTTGCCATTCCCCGTCTCAGTCGTTGATTGTTTTGTTTCCAAGGCTGCTTAGAAATTTTTGCGCCACGTGTACGCTGATTTTTTTTTTTCCTTTTTTTTTTTTTTGAGAGGTATGTACGCCAACTTTTTAAGTTCCAAAACGATGTCTTGTGCCTAATTTGGCAATAATCTTTTTACACATCAACAATAAACCGAACTTTTTGGTCCTTGGAGTTCGTATAAATCATTAAATCTTCAGGAATATTTGTATAAATCATTAAATCTTCAACAATGTTTTTCGGGCCAAGATCCTTAATTTAAATTTACGAGGTTTAGCTTCGATCTAACTTCAGTAAAAATTGAACATGTTGAGATTAAGACACATGTCACAATAAGACACAAGAACGTGCACATTTTCTAATTCTAACCGATCCAATTATGTTGATATTAGATCCGTTGAAATTAAGACATTTGTTTCATAATAATGCACAACTTGATCGGTTGGAATTGAAATATATGTAATGTCCCATGGATCTGGTTTGTATGTTGTAGTTAAAACTACAACATATATGTGGTTAAAAAATTGAAAGGTGCAAATTTAACTAAAGTAAGTGAAAGACAGAGAAATATCATAATAAATACAAATTTTTTCTTTCATATTCATCACTTTATTTATTTATTAGTATTTATTATGATAGATCTAAACCCTTCAATTACTTTAATTAAATCATTACTTTTCAATTTTTTAATAGTATATATGCTATAGTTAAAACTACAGGATACAAGCGAAATCCATGTCCCATAACAAGAGAGTTTATTTATTTTTTGAAAAAGTATTATATAATATATATATATGATGTCATTATCATATAAAGGTGAAAGTAATTTGAGCATTTAAAGTTATTTGTTATAGTTTATATTTTTTTTTTTTAAAAAAAAACAAAGTGCATTTAGTTGATTTGCTCTTACATTAAAAAAATAAAAATAAAATCTCCATGCATGCTAAATAGAATTTATTTTATTTTATCTAATTATACTTGGATATTTTTTTACTTTTTTGGATCCGTCGTTGCAGATTAAACAAGATACTCCATATATATATATATATATATATATATATATATATTTCCTATTTGAAACTGGTGATTTACGTACGTCAAGGCAATCAGTAAACCTCCAAAACCCTAGTAATTAAGTAACTACGTCGTTGTTCCTTTCTCTTTTAGGTGTACAGTTTTCTCGTCAACTTTGGCATTCTCATCATCTTTGCTTTGACTATTCTGAGACGACTGAGATCAGAGACTGAATTTTCTTCTCCTTCTTCTTCTTCTTCTTCTTCTTCAATTCCTCCTTGATTTGAACGGAACATGTTGAAGCTTGAAACTCTAGTCTGAAAGGATTTTTTTTTCCCTTCTTCTTTTCTTTTGCTTTCTTCTATATTTTTATATGATGGAAAAGGAGGATGAAACAAGAGAAAATATGGCAGATGACGAGGCTTGCTTTTACAGACGTTGTCTTCCTTCTCCTCCTGCTATAGATTTTACTTCCCCCGATGGCAAGGTCAGTTGTGTAAATTTCAATGCAATTTATCTTCACATTTTTTCTTTTATATATATATATATAGAGAGAATAACTTCTATAAGGAGCCGGTGTAAATCAGCTTTTTTGTGCCCACCAATTAGAATTAGATATCTAGGATTATCACACCAAATCACATAAAGTGAAAAACATCGGATTAAACACCCACTACCATCATCCACTAAAGACAAAATCCTACTTTTTCTCCTCTCCCCCTCTCTCCCTCTCTCTCTCTATGCCGTGAATTGCAGTCTCACTCATCTTCTCTATTTTTCTATCTTCCAACAAAAAATAAAGAGAAAGGATGTAGCCAACCATATGTTTTTGGAAAACATGATCAAAGGTTTTTTTAAATGTTGAAGATGGTTTTGAAGCTAAATCGCGAGCACATTCTGAACTGATCTGAAAACCAAATTAACAGAAATCAAGATCTGTAACAAACATTACTTATCAAAATTAATCATAATTTTCATTACACACCCCTTGATTGTATAGCTTTATGGTTATTTGTGGCAAAGAGTCAGCCAATGGTCCTCCAGAGAGAGGGGAGGATGCAAGGTATTGCTGGAAGATAGAAAAATAGAAAGAATAATGATACAGGCACAACTTAAGTCTAACTTTAGTCCAACTTCTCTATTAAATTTTTTTAAAACAACTGATGTGGAGGAGAGAGAAAACCTTAAGTTAAAGATAGAAAGTGAAATTTGGCTTATAAGTTGGGCTAAAGTTGGACTTAAGTTGTGCCTATATCACACCTCAAATAGAAAAGATGAGTGAGACTGCAATTCATGGTGTAGAGAGAGAGAGGGGAGAGGAGAAAAAGTAGGGTGTGGGTGTTTAATCTGGTGTTTTTTACTTTATGTGATTTGGTGTGACAATCCTAGGTGTCTAATTCTAATTGGTGGGTACAAAGGAACTGGTTTACACCAGCTCCTTATAGAAGTTATTCTCGTATAGAGAATATATATACATGCATGCTTCGTTGTGTTTGCTGCATGTAGATTGTGTTTGTGTTCTTGAAATTGTGCAAGAGGGTGCACTTTTGGTGTAAATATGATTAGCCTTTTTTTTTTTTTTTTAAGTGCATGTTACATACAATGTCCATAAGACATTGTTGTACTTATTTGCCAACTAAGCCTTAACATACTGAGCTAATTAGGGGCGGAACCACCTTATGACTTAGGAGGTTTGGGCCCCATATGCACCACAAGGTGGTCAAAAAAAAAAAAAGTTTTTTTTTTAAAAAACACATATATTTCTTTCTATAAAATAGACTTTTAAAAATTAATTTTTGCCCCTTCATTTCCCCTCCCGGCCTCCCCACAAACTAAAAGTTCTAGTTCGACCCTCGGGGCTAATTAAGTTTATTATATTAGTTATGGACACTAATTAAAGTTAGACCATGAAAATATTGAGTCATTTTATGTGACATTCCAAGTTAGGAATAGGAGATTTGTCTTTCTCCAATTAGGGAGTACCTAGGAGTGTTCAAATAGTTATAACTGGTGGTTATTGGCTATACCCGCTAACCGCAACCATCTTGGGTAGTTATCGGTTTTTAATATCTACAACCGCAACCATCTAAAGTTATTTTATAACAAACGGTTATAACCGTTTTTTTTAAATGGGCTTTTTAAGTGTTTTGGATCTTTAATTTGCCTATTTTTGGAGCTTATTTTTAGGGTTTAAGGCTAAAATGCTTTTAAAATGATGAAGAAAAAAAAAACATGCAATTTTTTGGGCCAGCCAATGTTTTTGAATAAGGCTTGGCCCAAAACATCACATACCACATTATATATTTTACATACATAGTTTTAAATAGCTCAAATCCATTAATCCAAATACAAATGAAAAAATTAAAAAGACAATCTAAATGAACGTCGTTTTGGATGTTTTATTTAATATTTTATTAATATATATTTGTATTATTATTTATAAATAAAAGCGGTTAACGGTTATAACCGCCTTGTCCTACCCTCTAAAACGGCTAATCGCAACCGCCTTACGTGGTTAGCGATTTTTAATAACTGAATGCCAAAGCAGTTAGTGATTATTGATTAGCGGTTGGCGGGGCGGTTATAACCGACTCGCTTGAACACCCATTCTTGTTATATTAATTATTCTTCCTACTTACATTTTTCAAGTAATTTTATAAGTCATTCTTATGTTATTTCATGAATGAGGTGGCTTCTAAAATCACAATTTGATTAAAATTCAATAATGATCAATCATAAGCCCAATGACGATTTTAGAAGGCACATTATTTTTAGAGTGACGTCACAATAGTAACTTATAGCATTACTCACTTTTTTGTTCTCTCTCTCTGGCTCTCCGACCTCCTTTCTTTCCTTTTTTTTCATTTTCAGTATGTTTTGCCCTATTGGTTAAGTTGTGATCTGATCAATGCTTCAATATTTTATTTTAATGCAAAATTTTATTTTGTTGCATTAACAGTAGCCATGATGTTATATCCTTTAAAATTCTTAAATGACATATCAACATGTATATTTATCACATGATATCATGTATACTGTTAAATACAATAAAATAAAAATTTTTACCGTAAAATAAATTCATTCAATTTTAAGTGAAGTTGAGAGAATTATGTTCCCTCGAGTTGTTGGATAAGATCCTATCCATTTAAAGTGAAAAATGAGAGTAGTAATTTCATACTTCATATTATATTTCACAGATTTAATGGTATATATGTTTACCACATGATAGAATATATATATATATATATATATATATAACTCGGTACTAAATTTGTTGCCCTTGTATGCGAAAATATTGAATTATCTTGACGAAAATAAAACCTTTTGCAATCTATTTTAATATTTTATAGCTATTAGGTCATAGGCCATTTAAAAAAAAAAGAAAAGAAAAGAAAAAACGATAAAGAAATGATTTTCCTTCATTCCTTAAATCTCTAAAAATCTTGTACAGGGTAGGTTGAATATTAGATTTTCTACTTATATATCCAGTTTTACAAAATATATATTTGACATATATATAATATATTAGACTAACTATAGATTACTTTACAATATATATATAATTTCTTAAAATTAGTATGTAAATTAAGAATATTCTTGTAGCAATAATGATATATACCATATTAATAAGATTGCCTTTCTTATATTTTCATTCCATTTTACTTGAAATGGAGAGCAACTATCTATTGTTCATTTTGGGGCACCTACTCTTAGACCAAAAAATTATTGAATAGTTTTTTTTTTTTTTTTTTTTTTGACATATCTACACAAGGAAATGGGATGAGAGATTCGAACTAGTGACCTACACTTCATAAGGCGTCATTCACAGTCAATTAAGCTACCATTTAGAACAAATAGAGTATTTCATTTGCCTCATTTTCAAATGTTGTTAGGTTTGCTCATTGATTATAAAAGATTACGTTAATTTAATGATATTTTCCTTGTCCGGTAATACTTTTTATGACAATATTTTTTAACAAAAAATAAAAAATCAAAAATCAAAACGCATAACACTCGCAAATTATTTTTATCTTTACGGCACATGACTCAAATTACCAAAAAAGACATTATTTAATTTGTTTAAAAAACGTGTTAATAAATTATTGAAAAATAAAAGAGATTCTATACAAAATGAAGAGAATCCTACTCCGGTCGGGTTCCATCCTCTTCACATGATATTACCAAATTGCACCCTCCTTTTCTCCGAATGACAATTTCATCCCCTCCTCCACGTTGACTGACTCTAGATCTTTCGCGCTTCAGAAGCCCTTACTTTTTACTCACCCTGTTTGCTCCGGGGGGTACACAGTGTAACGGCGTCCTAGCTCTACAGTAAAAAGCTCGATTTTCCAAATCCCCAACATATAAAGAGAAAAATAGTGTAATCGAAGAAAAGAAACAACAAGATGGCTATGGCTGGGTTGTACCGACGAGTACTCCCTTCTCCTCCAGCATTCGATTTCGCTTCCCATGAAGGCAAGGTCAGCTACGGTTTGCTCCTCTGCAGTTCCTGAATTTCACATTTTTTTGAAAACAAACTTTCGATGATAATAACCTAAATGGTTTTCTGGGTTTAGGTTCGGATTTCTCCGTTAAGTTAATTACTAAAAATGAAAGAAAGATCGACTCTTTTTATATATATATATATATATACACACATAGTAATGTGGGACAGTGGTCCTCTCTCTCTCTCTCTCTGGGTTTAGTAATATAGATGTGGGTGTTGTGTTGATAAATATAATAATCATATCAATTTGCTTTTATTGTAGTTTATATTATAATAGCTTTTCTGGGTGAAGTTAAACAATTTTAAATTGTCCTAGTTTGAGATTATTGGATGATCCTCATTGTGTGTTTAGAAGTGTATGAAGTGAATGTTTGTGGGTTTATCCTATCTAAAGGTTGTTTGAGTTTCTGGGTGTTTTTTATGGGTGATTTTCTTGTTTTAGATTTTGGGTTTTCCCAAAAGACGAACAATTGTTGTCATTGGTGACATAAATGTATGTAATCTGAGATATTTAGAATCGTCATTTTTTGGTTTGTACCAGCCAACTAACCCCGTGTGTGTTTTTTGTGACTGCAGAAACTTTTCGTTGAGGCCATCCAGAGTGGGACAATGGAAGGTTTTTATAGGTTGATTTCTTATTTTCAGACACAATCAGAGCCTGCATATTGTGGATTGGCCAGCCTGTCCATGGTCTTGAATGCCCTTGCTATTGATCCTGGAAGAAAATGGAAGGGTAAGATCCAAGTTATGCACATCAAGTAGAATTTTAACGTTCCAATTGTTCCTACTAGGAGAGCTTTTAGCTTGGGCCAGCAGTTTGTTATTATAGGAAGTTTGTTTTTAAGGGGCCTGCATGTTTATGCTTAGTAATTAGTTAATATGATGCTAATAACCACCATTTAGTAAGTTTTTGTCACTGTTTGGATTTAACATGTTAAGTGTTTTTTCTGGTTTGGCGCTGATACGTTGCTTGTATTCTAGACAGATTATAAATAGGTCTTTCAGGTCAAATTGAGGCCTCTCTCTTATTTTTGAAATCATTGAAAACACCCAAAATTATTTATCCTTCCTGATATATGACTTCTTAGATTTATTCAGATTCTATCATGCATGTATCATGTGGTTTTCAATTCATCGATCAGGGCCTTGGAGGTGGTTTGATGAATCTATGCTAGACTGCTGTGAACCTTTAGAAAAGGTCAAAGCTACAGGCATCTCATTTGGGAAGCTCGTTTGTTTGGCTCACTGTGCTGGAGCAAAAGTTGAAGCCTTTCGTGCAAATCAAAGCACCATCGATGAATTCCGTAAACATGTCAAGAAATGTTCCATTTCTGATGATTGTCATGTGATCTCAGCATATGATAGATCAGCTCTCAAGCAGGTGAGTAATGGTAACTCTTTTGATTCTATTTCATCATCTTATTCTCTCAATCTCTCTCTATTTGAGTGCCTGTCTTTTGTTAATAGCAAAATTGTTAAGTTGCGGGTTTGATCGTGCATTGTTGACCTGTATTTTGCACAAGTGTTGTGATATATTGTTTACCATTTTGAAATTTGTGGTATAATAAACAAGAATTATGAGATTTTTTGTTGACGATTCAGTATTTGAAGTAGCTGAATAATAGTACCAATTTTGATACACTATTTTACATGTAAAACAATTGATGAAATTATCCATAAAAATTGTTGGCAGACAGGAATTGGTCATTTTTCACCTATTGGTGGTTATCATGCTGGAAGGGACATGGCACTTATGTTGGATGTTGCACGATTTAAATATCCTCCTCATTGGGTTCCTCTCACACTTCTTTGGGAAGCAATGGGTTATGTTGATGAAACAACCGGACAACAAAGAGGGTAAGCTTTCGTGTATGTTTTCTTTAGTCAAATTTATTGTACCACCTAAACACAATGATATCAGATGCATATTAGAAATGATTTATATCCAATAGAAAAAAAATCCTTGACTAGGACTCAAATTCGCCATTGCTTTTGCATGCTGTAATTTGCTTTTGTTGTTGCTTTTCCATTGACCTTGTTATGTTAACTCTCAAGGTGTATTCCATGTCAATCATGTATTTGTGTCTGAAGTTTTCTACTTTTATCAGGTTCATGCTGATATCCAGGCCTCACAGGGAGCCAGGACTGCTTTATACCCTGGTATGACACAAACTTCAGTATAGAGTTTTAATTGTTTATGAGTTTGTCTCACTCATCCACCTGATTGTCAGTTGTTATATATATGAACTTGTATATCGTTCGGGAACTTCTTTGCAGAGCTGTAAAAACGAGAGTTGGGTCGGTATTGCAAAATACCTCATGCGTGATGTTTCTCTTCTCTTAAAGTCGGTGGATGCGACAGATATTCAAAAAGTTCTCTCTGTTATTTTCACATCACTCCCACCAAATTTTGGGGAGTTCATCAAGTGGGTTGCAGAGGTTCGGAGACGAGAGGATGGTGATGAAAGTATAAGCCCAGAGGAGAAAGCTAGGGTTGCTATCAAGGTGTTACAGAAGTTCCAAGTCCATTTACAAATTTCTCTTTTTCCTTTGATGGTTGGATATCAATTATGTAGTTTATTTACTTTCTTCCGAGGAGGTGTTAAACACAAGATTTGTTATTGCAGGGAGAGGTATTAAAACAGGTGCAGGAGACTGGCCTCTTTAAACATGTAGCTGCATTTTTATCTTCAGCAAATTCATGCTGCCAGAACCTGCCACCTTTAAGTCATCAGGATGATTTTCCTGACATAGCTGCAAGAGTTTGTTGCCTAGGGGCAGAAATGTTGGCTGGGAGATCTGGCTCCTCAGACGAGTATTGCTGTCAGGAAACATGCATAAAATGCTTGAAAGCTAATGGTGACAAGCCTGTTACAGTATTTTCTGGGACAGTAATAAATGGAAAGAGTGAGCAAGGGGTTGATGTGCTGGTTCCTTCATCCCGCACAAAACCAGGTTGCTGCTGCTCTGTCTCAAGCAATTACAGTGGGATACATCCAGCCAGTAATGATGTTCTGACGGCACTTTTACTGGCATTACCTCCAGAAACATGGTCTGGTATAAAGAATGAGAAGCTTTTGCAGGAAATATCCAGCCTTGTTTTGACTGAAAATCTTCCCACCTTGCTTCAAGAAGAGGTAATTAATTTCTCATGGACCATTTTTGTTCTTGCAAACTCTCGCTTCTGTTGTGATGGTTTGGCACTTCTATCTGAAATTTGCTGTTGTTCAAAGTGTTAGTCATGCTTGTTGCATCTTGGAGCTGATCAGGATTTCTTGCCATATACAAGTCAAAGAAATTATAGAAGTTTTATGCTGCTGCTTATTTTACCCTGTATTGTACTTTAATTACAAAGGTTTCATCTTTGGTACGGCAGGTTTTGCACTTAAGACGCCAGCTCTATCTTCTCAAGAGATGCCAAGAGAACAAGGTTGATGTGGATCTTGATGCACCCGTCTCTTAGCATCCGTTTTTTCTCATTTTTTCTGTACTTATATTTCTAACCAATAGCAGTGTCTTACCCACTATAAGAGTGCAGGGTGTTAGATATGCCTAGCAGAATGTTATTTACAACCATTTCTAGGATATTTGTTGAGAAGCAACAGACATCTCCCGGCATTGAAATGTGGTGGTCAAGAGGCAAGAGTTGTTCATGCTAACTGAATCGATAGGAAATTGTTTTTGATTTGAGGAATAATGTTATATGCAGAATTCGGATAAAGCTTCTTAGATCATATGGGTTTTTTGATCAGTTGACTTTTACAGTGTATACTAGCTGGTTTGGGATTGGCTACAATCTCCTGCTCGGATTGTAGGCTTGTAGCCTGCCTGACCATTGTGAGAAACCCTTTATGAGGCCTATTTGTATGGCCCTTCCTCAATTGCTTGCTGCTAGTTCTTGACACTAAAACAGTGACTGTAAATTGGAAAGAAGTTTTTTGGTTAAATATCTTTAACTTATTGTAGAGATTTCATTATGTATGCTGGTCTAACAATATAATAGGAGATGCTGAGGGCAAGCTTAACTAGTTCACGTAGTATCGACATGAATCCCCTGCAATTGTGGCAAGAGCTTAAGATTGTTTTTGATATACGAATATTTTTCACGACACCACTCAAAAACTATTCAACTTGTCAATAAGAAAGAAAGAAACTTAACGCATTATTGCCCAAAGTACACACTTAGTAACTTCAGAGGATAAATTGATGGTATGTAGCATTACACCATTTTTTTTTAATCAGCAAAGCTGCAAAGGGAAAAGGAAAGGGAAAGTATGTAGCATTACTTAACTCTCAAGTACACTCTTTAATGTGACAATAAATTTTTGATGAATCACCATCAATTTTGGATATAAAGATGATTTTCGGTTGAAAACCGTGCACCTGAGAGTGCATGTAAGTATGTAACAATTTAATAGCAAGCAAGCATGATGGCAAATAAACAACAAGACTACTCCTCAGTAATGTTATACATTACATTCTTATCTCACTTTGTTGATACAACTCTATCGATTAGTTCTTGATTTTATTTATTTATTTTTCCTTTTAACAATGGCATTTATTGCCATGTCAATAAAGTAACATAAAATTGAAATAAAAGTGGTGAATAGCGATTTGTTGAAGCAATTTTATCAAAATTTCTAATACCAAGTGTTTTGAATCTTTTGATAATCATATCAGTATGGACCATTTTCTTTTTCTTTTAATTTTGCCCTCTCCTTTATTGAAACCATCGCATCCACTTTGGACTCAGTCCAGCCAATAGGAAACAAACAAATAAAAGAAAGAAAGGGCAGAAAGGTCAGAGGTCAAACCCATGCTACTACAGTGGTCCACTACCAGTGTAGCATAATTAAAGTATCCGCCACCAAAAGCATCAACAAATCGGAAATTGTTATTTAATGGATGACCATTTAGTTCTATATTTTGAAATTCTATACATTCATATCTTTTGAAATTCTTATAATATTTATGTAATACATTAATGTAGCCTTTTGATTCATGTACTACCCTTTCATATTTTTCCTTTTCATATTCTTTAACCTCTCATTATAATTCTATGTTTATAAAAGAGAGCATTAGGTACTATGTAAGATACACAATAAGAGAGAAAAATCATACATAGTTCCTGAAGAACTAGTTTCACATATTACAATCTCTTTATATTGTCTTGTTATTTTCTTTGATTTTACAACACGTTATCAGCACGATATTCTAGCCAATTGTTATGTTCTTTTGATCTTCGACATCTAAAGTTATATGTGAGGTATTCTTAATTCATTGTAAGTTTCTTTAATATTTAATAATCTTATTATTTATTTTGTTAATTAACATTCTAACATATGCTTATAAATTTTTAATGTTTTAAGAATTATATTATAACATTTGCATATTATGGTTTATATGAACTAGAATGTTACCATACTAATGTTATGAATATGATGTTTTATAATTTTATATGCCTGAAGCATATAAAAATTGAGTTCCTTACGATAAATGATCATTTGACCTTGTGAAATAATATAAGGGAAATATACGAGCACCAGAAGGCAGTTATCCTCCCAAAAGCTCGTTATGATTGAATGCACCTGAAGTTGCACAATTCATGCATTGAATGTGCTCCTATATAAGCAATATCGAGAGTGTAATTTCACAAGATATTCTAAACTAAGCAAACAAACCAAGCTATTAATGAAAAATCATCAATTTCATCCAATGGGTTCTACACCATTTCCTGAAACAAATGGAACCTAATTTCATGGTAATAAAGGAAACCATAGTCGTGGACATATATAGTAGAAAAAAAAAATTATAGAAGTCAAGGGGAACGTATTCATAACTTTTACAAAAGAAAAATACTCCATACCATCAGAAGTAGAACCACACTGAAGTGAAATAAAATGAAAACAAAGGTTTACAGAATAAACATACAAAGAATTATGGAGATAAATGTTACAGATGTTGTATGAAAGGACATTGGTCGCATACCTGTCGTACGCCTAAACATCTGGTAGAACTATATCAAACCTCTATAAAAGACATAAAAAAGGGGATTGAAATGAATTTTGCTAAACAATAATCCTGTTGATTCTTTTTTTTTTTTTTTTTTGTTGATACTCATCTTGATGTTTTTGATTTCTTTATAGACTTTAATTTTGTATTGATGATGCTTTGTATTCTTCTAAATCTATAAGAAATTTAATCAGTTTTAAGGATATTCATCTAAATAGTTATCATGTTGAAACCACTAATGAAAGCAGTGACGAATAGTTTTATATTACTTCAATAATTTCGGGCCAAAAGCTCATATTGGAAAAATTGTTTGCTTTCTCTTACGGGTTATACTATACAACAATAAGAACAATTGAATTACATGTTGTGATACACCAGAAGTGCTCTAATCCAAAAATGTTTATACTTTGACATGATCGTCTTGGACATCCGAGAACAATTATGATGCGTTGAATAATTGAGAACTCGCATGGGCATCCCTTAAAGAACCAGAAGATTCTTTTACCAAGTGATTATCCATGTGCTGCATGTTCTCAATGTAAACTTGTTATCAAATCATCACATTCTAAGGTAATTGTTGAATCTCCATCATTTAGATATTTTATGGTTTTAATTGATACATCAACTAGGTGGTCACATGTTTGCTTGCTTTCTACTCGTAATATTGTATTTACTAGACTTCTTACTCAAATAATTAGATTATAAGCACAATTTCTTAATTGTTCAATCCAATTTATTCGGATGGATAATACGGGTAAATTTACATCTCAAGCATTTTATGATTATTGTATGTAAATTGAAATTAATGTTGAACATCCAGTTGCTCATACTTATACTCAAAATGGTTTAGCTGAATCGTTTATTAAACGACTTCAGTTAATTACTTGACCTTTGCTTATGAAAACAAAATTAATTGTTTCTGCTTGGGGACATGTAATATTACATACTGCATCATTAGTTCGGATCAGACCAACAACTTACCAAAAATATTTCCCTTTGCAACTTGCATTTAATTGTTCGACCTTTGCTTATGAAAACAAAATTACTTGTTTTTGTTTGGGGACATGCAATATTACATGCTGCATCATCAGTTCGGATCAGACCAACAACTTACCAAAAATATTCCCCTTTGCAACTTGCATTTGGTCAACCACCAAATATTTCTCCTTTTCATATTTTTTATTGTACTATATATGTTCCAATTATACCACCTCAACGCACTAAAATGGGACGTCAACATAAACTTGGAATTTATGTTGGTTTTGATTCTCTTTTTATAATTAAATACCTTGAGCCTTTAACTGGTAATATTTTAAAGCACATTTTGAAGATTGTCATTTTGATGAAAACATACTCCCATCACTCCATCACTAGGGAAAGAAAAGTCGTTGCCAGAAGCACGACAAGAAATTACTTAGAATAATTCGACGTTATCTCATTTTGATCCTCATACAAATCAATTTCCAAATGCATTTATGGATAACAAAAAAATAGTTAAGTCTTACATTCCAGCTACTAATACTCCAGCGAAGATAGAAGTCCTTGTAGGACAATCAATTAATATAACAACAAATGAGTCTAAGGCACGCCTAAAGCGTGGAAGACCTATTGGTGCAAATGATAAGATTCTCCGGAAGAGAAAAGCACAAGGAAATAAAATTGGCGCTCTTGAAGAGGTCTTACCCACAAAATAGACAACGAAAATTGATCTATCCAAATTTTTTGTACAAAATTCTCTTGGAAATAAATCCTATGAAGAGGAACCTCTTAAAGAAGAATCTCCTTCGAGTTACCCCCGAAGAGGAACATGTACCTAAAAATAATGAGATCTCAATAAATTATGTAAGTATAGGAGAAATATTGGATAGAAACAAAATTGTTGTCGACAACATATTTTTATTTAAAGTTGTATTTGACATTACAAGAAGTAATGATGATATTGAACCACAAACTGTCGATGTAGAAATGATTGGCCAGTGTGAAAAGAGGCAATTCAGGCAGAATTGAACTCACTAGGAAAACATGAAGTATTTGGACCTGTAGTCCAAACACCTGAAGGTATATCGCCTGTTGGATACAAGTGGGTATTTGTACGAAAACGTAATGATAAAAATGAAATTATGAGATACAAAGCAAGACTTGTTGTACAAGGTTTTCTGTAGAAACTTGATATTGATTATGAAGAAACATATTCCTATATAGTGGATGCAATTACATTTAGATTTTTTATTAACTTGGTAGTTACAGAAACTTTGGATATGCGTTTAATGGATGTGGTTACAACATATTTATATGGATCACTTTATAATGATATATACATGAAAATCCATAAACGATACAAAATGCTTGAAGCATATAATTCAAAATCTCGAAATATTTATTCTATCAAGCTACAAAAATCTTTATACGAGTTAAAGCAATTCGGACGCATGTGGTACAATCGTCTTAGTGATATCTATTGAAAGAAGGGTTTGAGAATAATCCAATTTGTCCATGTGTTTTCATTAAGAAATCAGAATCTGGATTTGCTGTCATTGCAGTTTATGTAAATGATTTAAATCTTGTTGGGACTCTATACGAGCTCATTAAAACTGCAACTTATTTAAAAAATGAGTTTGAGATGAAAGATATTGGAACGACAAAATTCTGTCTTGGCTTAAAAATTGAACATTGTCCAAATGGAATTTTCGTTCATCAATCAATATATACAGAAAAAGTCTTAAAGCACTTTTAAATGGAAAAAGCATATCATTTGAGCACTCCAATGATTGTTCAATCACTTGATGTGAAAAAAGACAATTTTCGCCCTCGAGAAGATGACAAAGAAATTCTTAGTCCTGAAGTACCATATCTTAGTGCAATTGGTGCTTTGATGTATCTTGCAAATTGTATACGACTTGATATAGCATTTTTCAGTTAATTTATTAGCAAGATATAGTTCTGCACCAACTCGAAGGCATTGAAATAGGGTCAAACATGTTCTACGTTATCTTCGTGGAACAACTGACATGAGATTATTTTATTCAAGAGGTTCAAATTCATAATTAGTTGGACATGCAGACCCGAGTTTTTTGTTTCTGATTCGCAAAAAGGTATATCTCAAATAAGATATCTATTTACATGTGGAAGTATTGTTATTTCATGAAGATCTTTTAAGCAAACACTTGTTACTACTTCTTCAAATCACTTATAGATTATTATCATTCATGAAGCAAGTCGGGAATACATATGGCTAAGATCATTAATTTAACACATTCGAGAAAAGTGTGATTTGTCCACAATCAAAGATAGCATGTCAATATTATATGAATATAATGCTACTTGTATCACACAAATTAGAGGAAAATATATTAAATGTGATAAAACCAAACACATTTCACTAAAATTCTTTTATACACATGAGCTTCAGAAAAGTGGTAAAATTGATGTCAAACAGATACGATCAAGTGACAATTTGTTAGATTCATTTACCAAAATATTATCAACTGTAACATTTAAGAAGTTGGTGAATAATATTGGAATACGCTGACTTAAGGATCTTTCATCATAAACAATTGAAGTTCTTTATGCTAATGAGGGAGGAGTAAAGTGATTATGCTGATTATACTATTTTTTCGTCGCTAAGGTTTTTCCTTTGCAAGGTTTTAATGAGGCAGTCCTAAAGTATACAAAGGCATACAAGAATATTCTACTATTTTTCCCTCACCACAAGTTTTTTCTTACTGGGTTTTCCTCGGCAAGGTTTTAACGAGGCATATTCTTAATGTATAGTTATTCAAGGGAGAGTGTTATGAATGCATTAATGCATTTAATGGATGACCATTTTGTTTCATTTTTTGGAATTCTATACATTCATGTCATCTTTTGAAATTTCTATAACATTTATGTAATACATTGATATAACTTTTTGATTTATGTACTACCCTTTTCAATATTCACCTTTTTTATATTCCGTAACTTTTTATTATGATTCTATAAAAGAGAATGAGTAGTATGTAACATACACAATAAGAGAGAAAAAATTATGAATTATACATGGTTCCGAACTAATTTCATATTGCAATCTTTTATATTGTCTTGTTATTTTCTTTGATATTACAACTGAAATTGGATTCCCAGGAATTCGTTTCTCAATTTCTCAGTCAAACAAATTCCATCCTCAAACGAAGAATGTCCACGACGCCGTTGCCCGGTCTGTACCGCAGATCCCTTCCTTCTCCTCCGGCAATAGAATTCGCTTCCCCGGAAGGCAAGGTACGTATCTCTCTCTCTCTCTCTCTCTCTCTCTCTCTGAAATTGAATGGATTTTTTTTGAGTGTGTGTGAATGTTTTGTTGCTGTAGAAGTTGTTTGCGGAGGCGTTAGGAGGTGGAACAATGGAGGGGTTTTTCAAGCTGATATCGTACTACCAAACGCAGTCGGAGCCTGCGTATTGCGGCCTCGCCACCCTCGCCGTGGTCCTCAATGCGCTCGCCATCGATCCCGGAAGAAAATGGAAAGGTATCTTAGATTTCTTTTAACTAATAGTGCACAATTATTTATTATTATTATTATTTTGAGCTTCACTTTTAACAAAATCCAGAAGTATAAACAGAAATAATTGGTATATGTGTGTGTGTGTGTGGCTTGTATGCATTATGTGTCACAGGTGACGGCGATTATTGTCAAGAATTTACATTAATTGAGCAATTTGTCTGATATTACTACTTGAAGAGTGGAATTTGGGGAGGGTCTTTGCCATTGAGGGAACATATTGTGGAGCTTTGAATTTTCCATTGAAATTTGTAATGTGTATGATATATGTTGTACCTTTTTTTTTAATTTTTATTTTATTTTATTACATTAATTCATCATTTGGATCTATCATAGAAGGAATGGGAAGTGAATGAAAAGTGTGGATTAGAATTCTCTATATTTTCTAGGCAACTCCATGATGGAGTTTTTAAAATCTCAACCATTTTGCATCCTTTGTGTACAACTTATGATTTCGGTTGTAGGCCCTTGGAGATGGTTTGATGACTCGATGCTCGACTGTTGTGAGCCTTTGGCAAAGATTAAAGCTAATGGCATCACGTTTGGTAAAGTTGCATGTTTGGCACACTGCAATGGAGCTAAAGTTGAAGCGTTTCGAACTAGTGAAAGAACCATTGATGACTTCCGCAAGTACATAATCACATGTACTTCTTCAGAGGATTGTCATGTGATCACATCATACCATAGAGGAGTCTTTAAGCAGGTCTTGTGAGTTTATCCATTTTACTGTCTAATCACTAATATTCTTCTTTTATGTTATGTTCCTTATTCTTGGGGATACTTTTGAAAGAAAAAAAAAAATCCGTGTCTAAGGCAAATGATTTATGCCCATGAATCAGTTTTATCTGTATTCACTAAAAGGTAAAGTGTTAATGTCACTTAAAATATGATGTATCCTTACTGGTTGCTGATGGATATAGAACATATTACAAAATTTGTGAATACTGATAACCTTGGTAGACGCATGATTTCTGAGGTACATAACCATTATGCACTTATAGCTAAATAAAACAGGCAATATATTTTCAGTTTCATTTTCATCAAATTCAGCTCTAAGACCCTTACACCTGAACTATAGGGTCTGTTGTATTCATCTGAACTATGCCTTTCATAAATATTTTTTGTATGTTTATGTTGTTTTCATCTTTACTGTTAATAGGCAAGACTGACCTTTTACTTTTTAGAAGTACGTGACTACTTTTCAAAGCAATTGTGGCAGTTAGCTTTGTTGCCTGTACTCTCTTTTAATTCATCAAGCCTTGTTAGTTCATGGAATAAAAAAAAAAGAAAAAAGAAGAAGCAGAAGAAAGAAATAGTCTCATTATGAACAGATTGTGGCTAGTCTAGGAATCATTAGTGCCATTTACTGAGTATTAAATTTTCCTGTGTGACCTATAGTGACTATATTCTGGTTCATGATAGAGTTGCTTATAGTCTTTGTGCTTGGAAAATACAAAATTTATTATCCTTGTTGTATGCTTAATTTCATTGTCTGGATACAGACTGGAACTGGTCACTTTTCACCAATTGGGGGCTATCATGCTGAAAGAGATATGGTTCTCATATTGGATGTTGCTCGATTTAAATATCCTCCTCATTGGGTTCCTCTCACACTTCTTTGGGAAGCGATGGGGTATGTTGATGAAACAACCAGACAACAAAGAGGGTAGGCTTTCGTGTATGTTTTCTTTAGTCAAATTTATTTTATCACCTAAACACAATGATATCAGATGTATATTAGAAATGATTTATATCCAATACAAAAAATCCTTGACTAGGACTCAAATTCGCAGTTGCTTTTGCATGCTGTAATTTGCTTTTGTTGTTGCTTTTCCATTGACCTTGTTATGTTAACTCTCAAGGTGTATTCTATGTCAATCATGTATTTGTGTCTGAAGTTTTATACTTTTATCAGGTTCATGCTGATATCCAGACCTCACAGGGAGCCAGGACTGCTTTATACCCTGGTATGACACAAACTTCAGGATAGAGTTTTAATTGTTTATGAGTTTGTCTCACTCATCCACCTGATCATCAGTTGTTATACATATGAACTTGTATATCATTCGGGAACTTCTTTGCAGAGCTGTAAAAATGAGAGTTGGGTCGGTATTGCAAAATACCTCATGCATGATGTTTCTCTTCTCTTAAAGTCTGTGGATGCGACAGATATTCAAAACGTTCTCTCTGTTATTTTTACATCACTCCCACCAAATTTTGGAGAGTTCATCAAGTGGGTTGCAGAGGTTCGGAGACGAGAGGATGGTATAAGCCCAGAGGAGAAAGCTAGGGTTGCTATCAAGGTGTTACAGAAGTTCCTAGTCCATTTACACATTTCTCTTTTTCCTTTGATGGTCGGATATCAATTATGTAGTTGATTTAATTTCGTCCGAGGAGGTGTTAAACACAAGATTTGTTATTGCAGGAAGAGGTATTCAAACAGGTGCAGGAGACCGGCCTCTTTAAACATGTAGCTGCATTTTTATCTTCAGCAAATTCATGCTGCCAGAACCTGCCACCTTTAAGTCATCAGGATGATTTTCCTGACATAGCTGCAAGAGTTTGTTGCCTAGGGGCAGAAATGTTGGCTGGGAGATCTGGCTCCTCAGACGAGTATTGCTGTCAGGAAACATGCATAAAATGCTTGAAATCTAATGGTGACAAGCCTGTTACAGTATTTTCTGGGACAGTAATAAATGGAAAGAGTGAGCAAGGGGTTGATGTGCTGGTTCCTTCATCCCGCACGAAACCAGGTTGCTGCTGCTGTGTCTCAAGCAACTACAGTGGGATACATCCAGCTAGTAATGATGTTCTGACGGCACTTTTACTGGCATTACCTCCAGAAACATGGTCTGGTATAAAGAATGAGAAGCTTTTGCAGGAAATATCCAGCCTTGTTTTGACTGAAAATCTTCCCACCTTGCTTCAAGAAGAGGTAATTAATTAATTTATCTTGGACCATTTTTGTTCTTGCAAATTCTCGCTTCTGTTGTGATGGTTTGGCACTTCTATCTGAAATTTGCGGTTGTTCAAAGTGTTAGTCATGCTTGTTGCATCTTCGAGCTGATCTGGATTTCTTGCCATAGACAATTCAAGAAATTATAGAAGTTTTCTGCTTATGCTTATTTTACCCTGTATTATACTTTAATTACAAAGGTTTCTCATCTTTGGTACGGCAGGTTTTGCATTTAAGACGCCAGCTCTATCTTCTCAAGAGATGCCAAGAGAACAAGGTTGATGTGGATCTTGATGCACCCGTCTCTTAGCATCCGTTTTTTCTCATTTTTTCTGTAATTATAGGTCTAACCAAGAGCACTGTCTTACCCACTATAAGAGTGTAGGGTGTTAGATATGCCTAGCAGAATGTGTTATTTACAACCATTTCTAGGATATTTGTTGAGAAGCAACGGACATCTCCCGGCACTGAAACGTGGTGGTCAAGAGGCAAGAGTTGTTCATGCTAACTAAATCGATAGGAAATTGTTTTTGATTTGAAGAATAATGTTATATGCAGATCGAATTCGGATAAAGCTTCTTATAGATCATAGATTCATATGGATTTTTTGATCAGTTGGCTTTTACAGTGTATACTAGCTGGTTTGGGATTGGCTACAATCTCCTGCTCGGATTGTAGGCTTGTAACCTGCCTGACTGCATTGTGAGAAACCCCTTATGAGGCCTATTTGTATGGCCCTCCCTCAATTGCTTTTTGCTAGTTCTTGACACTAAAACAGTGACTGTAAATTGGAAAGAAGTTTTTTGGTTAAATGCTTTAACTTATTGTAGAGATTTCATTATGTATGCTGGTCTTACAATTCATTAGAAGAGATGCTGAGGGCAAGCATTAACTAGTTCACGTAGTATGTACATGAATCCCCTGCAATTGTGGCAAGAGCTTAAGATTGTTTTTGATATATCGAATATTTTCCACAACACCACTCAAAAACTATTCAACTTGTCAATAGAAAGAAAGAAAATTAACTCATTATTGCCCGAAGTACACACTAGCGTTGGAGGATAAATTGATGGTATGTAGCATTTCTCTACTCTCAAGTACACTCTTTAATGTGACAATGAAAATTATTATAGATGAATCACCATTGATTTTGGATTTGAAGGTGATTTTGGATCTAAAGGTGGTCGGAAAGTGTGCACTTGAGAGTGCATGTATGTAACAATTTAGTAGCAATTAAGCATGATGGCAAATAAACATAAGGATTACTCATCAGCAATGTTATACACTACACTCTTATATAGATTTTATTTTTATTTATTTTCCTTTAAACAATGGCAATTAAGGATTATTTGGCATTGCCATGTCAATAAATTAACATAAAACTGAAATAAAAGTGGTGAATAGCGATTTGTTGAAGCAATTTTATCAAAATTTATAATACCCAAGTGTTTTGAATCTTTTGATTATCATATGGACCATTTTTTTTTTCTTTTAATTTGGCCCTCTCCTTTATTGAAACCATCGCATCCACTTTGGACTCGGCCCAGCCAATAAGAAACAAACAAATAAAAGAAAGAGAAGAAAGGTCAAAGGTCAAACCCATGCTACCACTGGTCCACTACCAGTGCAGCATAATTAAAGTACCCGCCACCAAAAGCATCAAATTCTCCGTGTAATGTAAACTAATTAATTAGAAATTGGAAATCGGATTCCCAGGAATTCGTTTCTCAATTTCTCAGTCACACAAATTCCATCCTCAAACGAAGAATGTCCACGACGCCGTTGCCCGGTCTGTACCGCAGATCCCTCCCGTCTCCTCCGGCAATAGAATTCGCTTCCCCGGAAGGCAAGGTACGTATCTCTCTCTCTCTCTCTCTCTGTCTCTCTCCCTCTCTGTCTCTGAAGTTGAATGGATTTTGTTTGAGTGTGTGTGAATGTTTTGTTGCTGTAGAAGCTGTTTGCCGAGGCGTTAGGAGGTGGAACAATGGAGGGGTTTTTCAAGCTGATATCGTACTACCAAACGCAGTCGGAGCCTGCGTATTGCGGGCTCGCCACCCTTGCCGTGGTCCTCAATGCGCTCGCCATCGATCCCGGAAGAAAATGGAAAGGTATCTTAGATTTCTTTTAACTAATAGTGCACAATCATTTTTTATTTATTTATTTATTTTTTGAGTTTCACTTCTAACAAAATCCAGAAGTATAAAGATTGGTATATGTGTGTGTGTGTTTGTGTGGCTTGTATGTATTATGTGTCACAGGTGACGGTAATCGGCGAGTAAATTGTCAAGAATTTACATTAATTGAGCAATTTGTCTGATATTACTACTTGAAGAGTGGAATTTGGGGAGGATCTTTGCCATTGAGGGAACATATTGTGGAGCTTTGAATTTTCCATTGAAATTTGTAATGTGTATGATATATTTTGTACCCTTTTTTTTTCTTTTTTTTTTTTTTTCTGTTTTATTACATTAATTCATCATTTGGATCTATCATAGAAGGAAGGGGAAGTGAATGAAAAGTGTGGATTAGAATTCTCTATATTTTCTAGGCAACTCCATGATGGAGTTTTTAAAATCTCAACCATTTTGCATCCTTTGTGTACAACTTATGATTTCGGTTGTAGGCCCTTGGAGATGGTTTGATGACTCGATGCTCGACTGTTGTGAGCCTTTGGCAAAGATTAAAGCTAATGGCATCACGTTTGGTAAAGTTGCATGTTTGGCACACTGCAATGGAGCTAAAGTTGAAGCGTTTCGAACTAGTGAAAGAACCATTGATGACTTCCGCAAGTACATAATCACATGTACTTCTTCAGAGGATTGTCATGTGATCACATCATACCATAGAGGAGTCTTTAAGCAGGTCTTGTGAGTTTATCCATTTTACTGTCTAATCACTAATATTCTTCTTTTATGTTATGTTCCTTATTCTTGGGGATACTTTTGAAAGAAAAAAAATCCGTGTCTAAGGCAAATGATTTATGCCCATGAATCAGTTTTATCTGTATTCGCTAAAAGATCAGTTTTATCTGTATTCACTAAAAGGTAAAGTGTTAATGTTACTTAAAATATAATATATCCTTACTGTTTGCTGATGGATATAGAACATATTACAAAATTTGTGAATACTGATAACCTTGGTAGACGCATGATTTCTGAGGTACATAACCATTATGCACTTATAGCTAAATGAAACAGGCAATATATTTTCAGTTTCATTTTCATCAAATTCAGCTCTAAGACCCTTACACCTGAACTATAGGGTCTGTTGTATTCATCTGAACTATGCCTTTCATAAATATATATTTTTTTTGTATATTTATATTGTTTTCATCTTTACTGTTAATAGGCAAGACTGACCTTTTACTTTTTAGAAGTACATGACAACTTTCCAAAGCAATTGTGGCAGTTAGCTTTGTTGCCTGTACTCTCTTTTAATTCGTTAAGCCTTGTTAGTTCATGGAATAAAAAATAAAAAAAAGAAGAAGCAGAAGAAAGAAATAGTCTCATTATGAACAGAGTGGGGCTAGTCTAGGAATCATTAGTGCCATTTACTGAGTATTAAATTTTCCTGTGTCACATATAGTGACTATATTCTGGTTCATGATAGAGTTGCTTATAGTCTTTGTGCTTTGAAAATAGAAAATTTATTATCCTTTGTTGTATGCTTACTTTTTAGAATTTGAGAGAGGATTGATTTCATTTTATTGTCTGAATACAGACTGGAACTGGTCACTTTTCACCAATTGGGGGCTATCATGCTGAAAGAGATATGGTTCTCATATTGGATGTTGCTCGATTTAAATATCCTCCTCATTGGGTTCCTCTCACACTTCTTTGGGAGGCCATGGATACCATTGATGAAGCAACTGGACATCGTAGGGGGTATGCTCTCCTATTATGAACCTCCATGTCAGAGTAGAGGCCATTAGTTAAGCTGTCTATATTTGTGATTGTTTTAATAAAATGGCATTAATATTTCTTGCTCAGTTGCATTGACTGTGATATCTTGTATCATGAAAGTTAAGTTCCCTTGTTGGATATGTATGGTGTGTATATCTTGAATCCCTCATTAGATATGTGCTAGGCGAGACTAAGCTATGTAAGTGACTTTAGGAAGTTTGAATCATAATTTCACTAGTTCTTTTGGAGAATAATGAGATGTGACTAGCTCTTCTCTAGGTCATGAAAAATGGTGTCAAAGCCCACCTAGTATTGACATATAGCATTGGGGCACTGCAGAGCAACATGGGCCCTGACGAGGACATTAGAGATTTGGGTGTAGGAAATTGTGATACATCAAAATGTAAAAGTTATGTCCCATATAGAATGAGTAGATTATAAGCATGAGTGTATCAAGTCCCACATTGGTTGTGTACTGGATGAGTTTGGGCTATACAAGTAACTCTAGAGCACTCCAATCATAACCTTGACAAATCTTTTTGGGATATAGAGCTAATGCTTTCCAATGTCATAACATTGGCATTCTATATATTTCTTTCTTTGAGTCATAAAAATTTATATCTTTTCAAATCTTTTATTTGTGAAACTTATGTGTTTTATCTTTTTGGTGAATATCATAAGTTACTTTTGCTGGTCGTATGCATTGTTTATTTAAAATAGAAAATCATTTGTGAAATATTCTTATTATGTGATTATCTTCACTTTCTACAGTTACGTACAATGGCCTTTAGTACTGATTTTTGCTTAGTATATTTAAAAGCAACGTAGGTCTTGCAAATGAAGTTCTATCTCTTTGTTTGGCCTTTGGATATGGATAAGTAGTGACATATTTGTATGGATGGAAGTATCAAGTACTGCTGCCATAAATACTCTGCTAATTTATGTTTAGACATCAGTTATTTTCATTTTCTTTCAACCCTTTTAAGGCTAATTTGGTTGGAAGTTTGTGTTTGCACAGTGTTTCTTTAATAAACCATTATAATCTTGTTTAATAGCTATTTGCAAGCCCAAGTAGAATAGTATTTCTTTTAAATTTGTTCTGCCTAAACTCTGCCTCCCTGCCATTTTGATTCTATGATGTTGGTATTGGCTGTTTTATTTGTATTCTATTTACATTCTAAAATATAAATTTTCAGGTTCATGATTATTTCAAGGCATCACAGAGCACCATCAATCCTTTATACTGTGGTACTGTTCTTGTTGGCTTATGTGAAATTTTGGTGCTAGATTTTTCTCTCCCCTATGCATCACTTTTGATTAGCATAAAAAATTGGATAAATTTTGTAAGTTGTGACAACTTTTATAACATTTGCAATGTGCCCCCTAAACTACAAATTTGACAATCTACGCTAGAAGTTGAAGTTCCATGATAAGTAGCCCCAACCACCTATAATTGGTGTTAAAGTTAGTTTTTTGTTTTTTTCATACATGAGAGTTTCACATGGTTATGGGGTGTACGTTTGAGTGGAACTATAGTTAAGTGAAGAGTTATTTAAGAATAGTGACTTTGGAAAATGGTTTTCCCTAAAAAAAATTATCCCTTTTTCTTATTGATTTGAGCTTGGGCCAAAAGTTGAGCTGAAATAGAAATGTAAGATTTTGAATTAGACGAGGGAAAATAAAGAAAAGATGGTTGATTACTTTGACTCAATAAAGAAATACGGGGATTCTTGTCTCTCAAATACAGACGTTTTATCTTTCATGGTTTCACATGCATTGTTTATTCTCTTGAAATCTGATTCAACTTTGTTGATTTCATGTTGTTCTGCTTGCCTGTTTATGTCTGCTACAGACATTCTGAACTAGCATTGCATGTGACTCTGGATTCTGTGCAGAGTTGTAGACATGATAGTTGGAAAAGTTTGGCAAAGTACTTAGTAGAAGATGTCCCCGTGCTCTTGAAGTTAGAAGATCTCAAAGATGTTAAAAATGTACTCTCTATGATATTCAAATCACCCCCTGCCGATTTGAGAGAATTCATTAAGTGGGTTGCAGAAGTTCGAAGACAAGAGGATGGGAGTGTAATTGTAAGTGAAGAGGAAAAAGGAAGGGCTGCAATCAAGGTCTTCTATAGCTTCTTTGAATTCCTTTTTTTCTTTCTAATTCATTATTTCCTGTTTTTCTGTGAATTTTTTGAGCTTTTAGAGGATGAACAATAATTTTACAGTTTCTTAGACTTCTTGTACTTAAAAAGATGAACAACAAATAAATTTCTGATTTTGAGTTTATAAGCTTTGGGATTTCAGGAAGAGATATTGAAACAAATACAAGAAACCGAACTATTCAGACACGTAACAAGATGGTTGGCTTCGGAAAATTCTTTTTGTAAAGACATCACATCATTAGGTGATAAAGATGGTTTACCTGAAATTGCTGCACGTGTTTGTTGCCAAGGTGCGGAACTTTTGGCCAGGAAACCCAGCGGAATATGCTGTAGGAAAACAAATATAAAGCTTTTGAAGGCCTGTGATGAAAAGCCTGTGATAGTGGCATCTGGGACTGTAATTGCTGATGGCACCGAACAAAGAGTTGATACGTTCATCCCTTTACGTCAGACTGATCCCAGTACTTTGTGTGGTTTTGATCAAGATGGTTGTATTGGAATGCTTCCATCTACAGATGATGTTTTAACAGTACTTCTGTTAGCCCTGCCGCAACTGACATGGACTGGCATCAAAGAAGCAAAACTAGAGGCGGAAATTAAAGGTCTTGTGTCAACTGACAATCTTCCCCCTTTGCTTAAAGACGAGGTACTATTTAATCGTTGATGCTTTTTTGTTTTTAGTTATACTTAATTTGACTATTAAATCATCATTTATTTCAAAAGTTCAAGTTGATAGAAAATGATAAATTTAATCATTTTAATTAATATTCTAATATTCTCAATTGTGGGCTCAAACTCTTCCTTAATAAGTGAAACCTAGCACATGAAATATTTAATTAACTGAGAGGTGAATTACGGAGACAAAATTCTAACTTAGAATTTGTACTCTAATACCATATTAAATCATTAATTGTCCTAAAAACTCGAGCTGATAGGAAATGGTAAATTTAATCATTTTAACTAATATTCTAATATTGACCTCTTCTACTTTATTTTAAGTTAAGTTACTAGTTTAAGGCACCATCTTAAATTAAGTCTGAAAATCCTGTAGAACTTTTTGATTTTCACGGATGTCAAGATATATAGAATTGTAGATAGAGCTGCCACTTGAGAAGTTTGACTGTCATATTGTTTCATGGTGACCGTAATTTTTGGTGCTTGATTCCAAAATATAGCATCCACAACCATGAAGAAGCTGATTCTTATTTCTAACTTAATGACCATTACAGGTTTTGTATTTGAGACGGCAGCTCCATTTCCTGATAACAGATCTTGGTGCTCCTATCCCTTCGTGATGTTGTTTTTTATATCATGAGTTGATAGCCATTTCTTCACATAGCTCGATATACGTTTTTATGAGTTTCCAACTCTTGAAATATTAACTACATAGATCGATATTATTGGCTCGCTCCCCCATTCTCTACCCCTGCTTCTAACCCACCATCTTTCACTCTTCTTCACATCTTCCCTTCCATCTAGTTTACTCATGGATTCCTCCACTCCTGAGCTCTCTCAAACTGAAGTGCTTGGATGGATTCATCCATGCATTTTTAGCCCTTGTCCTTAAGCAAGATGGTCCTTTCTCTGTGCATCATCATCGGCCCATTAGCCTTTGCAATGTGGTATATAAAATTATCACCAAAATCCTTGATAACTGCCTTAAAGTCATCCTTCTCAAATTTATTGCCCCCAACCAGTCAACCTTTGTTCCGGGCAGAACCATTCAAGATAACTGCAATCTAGCCCATGAATTACTTCTCACCCTCAGAAACATGAGTGGCAGAGGGGGCCTCACGGCTATCAAGATTGATATGGAGTGACTTTTTATTCTCGAGGTTGTGGAAGGACTAGGGTTTCATCCCACTTGGATCCTTTGGATCAGTAAGTGCATCTCTACCTGCACCTCGGTGGTCATCAATGGTAAATTACTATTCTCATTAATAGCATTTTTAAAAATATTAAATTGACATTAGGCTGCCTCCAATCTCCACTCTTGATACACTTTCATCTCCTCCTATCTTTGAATCTTCATCTATATAGACAATGACGCATGTCATCATTTTATTAGTGCTAATGTGGCACACTAATGGAATCCGTCAAGTGTTTTGACGACATTTGTTTGCAGGGAGCAATTTGTAATTTAGGTTTACCACGAGGCAGAAGGATCCTCTCCATTTCAAAGGAAATGGAGAGGAGCCGGTTAGTGTATTTTTAAGGGTATTATAGTCATTTAACATTAACATTTAAATGAAAATTACTAGAATGCCCTTATGAAATCACAAACCGGCTCCTCTCCATTTCCTTTGAAATGGAGAGGATCCTAGTCCTACCACGAGGACCTCTTAATTATTTTTTATATCACAAGAAGTGATTTATAATTTAGGTTAACCACAAAGACTGATTTTACATTTATCCCTAAAAAAAAAAAAAAAAAAAAATGGTATGCTTGTGAATCTTATTCCTCCTGTAGGAGTTGAACCTAAAACTTGCACTTATCAAAGGAAATAGATATGGTATGTAAAGGGCCTATTGATAGCTATGGTTCCCCAACCAAGACATTGAGTGGACAAAGTTTCCTTCAAACTAGGTGAAAGAAATTCTTCTAATCTCGTATATTAAATTGGCATTTGTCCTTAAGAATATGTGATTTTCAATGTAAGAATTACATGTTCTGTTAATTATTAAAATGCATATGAGAATTACATGGTCTAAAAACAAGTGTCAAATTAATAAGTTGAATTGGAAGAAATTCTTTCAATCCAGTTAGAAGAAAAACTTTGTAAAGCGAGATATAAGGCTAGACAATAAGATAAACATCCAAATCCAACAATTAATATCACAACTATAAAGATATAAAAAACGGCAATTAATTCGATACCTTTATTGAGTTGGTACAAATAATGTAGATTGTCATTGATTGCATTACTTCAAAAGATTAGGTATCCTGTATAACAAGGAACAGCATGTCACATTGATTGTACACCTTCTTCTTATGTGTTTTTATGAAAATTTTTATCTAAACGTAGAGCAATAGCACGATGAACCAAGAAGTCTTTAGGCCCAATTGATAAGAATAATAAATTATTATTCTCATTAATACCATTTAATCAACTGGGCAATTTGTTGAAGATCAAAGTACAACGAACCATATAGGTTTTCCACACATCTTAGACCAAATCAAAGGAGATCTTTGAAGTTATTTAATTCACTTCAATCCAATCCAAGTTTTGGATCAAATTCGAAGAGAAAAATAACAATCATATTAAATTATTAATTTAAATCTAAATGTCAAGTTGTGATTATTTTAGTGAGATATTCTTCAGTGAGAAAATCTATTAATTTAAGAGTGTGTTTGGCCTCCTGATTATATTGGCGAAGAGAAAAATAACAACCATTTTGAAGCCATCAAACCAAACGAAGACAGACCAAAAAAGGACATGAGGGTATTTAACTAAAAAAAACAAAAACCAGGAGGCCCATGACTTTGTCAATTTTATGTCTTATCACCATATCAATGAGAAGACAAGGAGTTTATGATAGTGAAAGGAGAGAGAGGCGTCACATCGTGCTCCAGTCTCTCTAAACCCAAAAGTCAATCCCGTTAATTTTGCCATTAATATGAGAAGTTATTAAAAAAAGAAAAAAGAAAAAAAGAAAGAGTATTATTCTAACACAGGTAATGGGATAAAATTGCTAAAAATCCAGTGTTGTGGAATTAGAGGATAAATTTAGATTATCCGAGTCTTTCTGATATTGAAACAATTCAAGAGTATAATGAAGAAAAACACAGGCCTAATTCTTTTTAAATTCTGCACCAAAATATTCGTTATTGAAATATTAAATTGTTTGGATTTTGCTAATTCAACATATAATTGAGTATAGTAAATTTAAAAAAGAGAATAAAAAGTACGGATCATTTGAAAGATGTGATAATGAGAAGTTTATATATATATATATATAAATTAATTTGTTATTTATTTCAATTCTCGAGCAAAATGCGTCCAAAATTGAAATAGAGATGATTTATACGATCAGATCATATTTTATAGATTTAAGGTTCTATATTATTTATATAGAAAATGCTAGGGGTTCTCCCCGTAGGTTCTTCTGGTGTTTTCCCAACCATACGTAAAACATGATTTAAGAAAAAATAAAATTGTAGTGACCTCCACCATCGTATTTTTAGGCATTAGCACCAAATTTGAGGCATTACCACCAAATTTGTAAGGCATTAGTACCAAAATTGAGGCATTAGCATCAAATTTAGGATGATCAAATTCATTTTGAGTGATATCATCCCTAAAGAGTTAACTTTCCACCTTTAGGTTTTAGTTTTGAATCCAAAAACAAGTTTTAAAGCATTAGAACCTAACTATTAACTAATAAAAATTAATCTGTTAGCAAAAAAACGGTATTACAATTTTATTTTTTCTTAAATCATGTTATATGTAAGATTGGGAGAACGCTAGGAGAACACTACGGGGAGAACCCCTAGCAAACCCCTATTTATATTATTTAAAATTTTAAATGAAATGACATTATATATATTGTTAGAGCATTCCCAATGTAGGAGCTAAATGACACTTTTATCTAAAATATCTCTTTAAATTGATAAAATGCTCTCTACATTAAAGCATTCACAATAGAAGAGTTAAATGACACTTTTATCTAAAATAGTTCCTTAAATTGATAAAATACTCTCTACATTGGAGAAGCTAAAAAAAATGTAGAATCGATATTTTATTAAATGAGCTAAAAAAAAAGCTACATGTAGCGGCACTATTCAAAGAGCTATTTTCCTAAATTTTCTTCCCACGTCTTTTTTTTCCCACTATCTCTCCCAAAATTTTCTTTCCATATTTTTTTATTGTTTCTCACTTGTTTTCTCTTTTTTAAAAATTTTCTCCTATTATTTATCTCTCAACATCACTTTTTTCTCAAAAGTTGAAAAATAAGATATTTAAGAAAAATACAATTATTATAATAAATAAAAAAATAAAAATTAAATGATATAGATAAAAATATAACTAATCGGATGTAGGAGGCCCTTAAAAAGTTATTCACAATGGAAGAGCTAAATGTCATTTTTATCTAAAATAGCTCTTTAAATTGATAAAATACCTTCTACATTGGATAAGCTAAAAAAAATGTAAATAAATTTTTTGTTAAATGAGCTAAAAAAAAAGCTACATGTAGCGGCAATATTGAAAGAGTTATTTTCCTACATTTTCTCCCACGTCTGTTTTTTTCTCCCACTATCTCTCACAAAATTTTCTTCGCACGTTTTTTTTATTGTTTCTCTCACCTGTTTTCTCTTTTTTCAAAATTGTCTTCTACTATTTCTCTTTCACATCTCATTTTTTTCAAAATGTTCTCCTATTATTTCTCTCTCCACATCACTTTTTTCTTAAAAGTTGAAAAATAAGATATTAAGAAAAATACAATCATTATAAAAAATAAAAAAATAATTAAAATTAAATGATATAGATAAAAATATAACTAATCGGATGTAGGAGATTCTTAAAAAGTTATTAGCTAAACTAGATAAATTGAGTTTTGAGAAGCTATTTTACATAAAAAATTAGCTCCTCCATTATGAATGCCCTTAGAGAAGCTAACAAAAATGTAGAATAAATATTTTATTAAATGAGCTAAAAAAAAAGCTATATATAGCGGCACTATTCAAAGAACTATTTTCCTAAATTTTCTTCCCACATGTTTTTTTCTCCCACTATCTCTCCCAAAATTTTCTTCCCATGTTTTTTTTTTATTTTTTATCTCACATGTTTTCTCTTTTTCCAAAATTTTCTCCTATTATTTTTCTTTCACATCTCATTTTTTCTAAAATTTTCTCCTATTATTTCTCTCTCCATATCACTTTTTTCTCAAAAGTTGAAAAATATGATATTTAAGAAAAATACAATCATTATAAAAAATAAAAAAATTAAATAAAAATTAAATGATATAAATAAAAATATAACTAATCAGATGTAGAAGACCCTTAAAAAATTTTTAGCTAAACTAAATTGAGTTTTGAGGAGCTATTTACATAAAAAAATAAAAAAAATAAAAAAAATTAGCTCTTCCATTGGGTGTATGTTTGAGAGACCTAAAAGTACATTTAACACTCAAAAAGTCTGTTTGAAGAAAAAAATATTAGTTTGGTAAAAAAAATTGAGAGTGCTTTTAAGGGTAAAAAAATGGACAAAACGTACTTTTAGCAAAAACTTAAAAATTGTCGGCCATAAAAAAATCATAGAGAATGTGAGAAATTTTTTTGGAGAACAGTGATTCAAAACTTATATTAAGATAGTATATCATATTGAGAATAAGGTTGTATATTATATATATATATATATATATATTAAATCACACTGAACTTTGTACATAACGAGCCTGTATATACAGGCCAGAAGTAGCCGACAACACTATGTATAACACTAACCCACTTTAAGACAGTTGGCTGGTAGGTATTGTCATCAACAGCCACGACATTTAGGGGCTCCATCTCTCTCTATCTATTGAGGGGATCCTGATCCCTATCTATCTTGCACTTGCACTTGCACCACCTAATTCTTCTATATATAAGAAACACGTCCATGCATATAAACAAAAAGCACTCGCACACATTAATATTGTTGAGACAGAGAGAGAGAGAGAGAGAGAGAGAGAGAGAGAGATCAGAGAGATGAAGGGAAGGAAGAGCAGTACTCACGCATTGTTGAGGGGAGGGAGGAGAAAGGGCAGCTACAGCCATGGTTTCTCTTCACCTCAGATCCAGACACTGGCTGCCATCTGTGAGGCTCTTATACCTCCCCTACAGCCATGGGACTTCAACCCACCTGCTGACCACACCCTCCATTCCTTCTACAAAGCTTCTGGGTCTCAGCCTCCAATTCCTGATGAGGTTAATTAATATATTTTCATCATTGTAATTAATCAAAATATGTATAACATGTTTAATTAATTAATTTCTGTACGTGTGAATGGAAAACAAACAGGTGGCAGAGCTGATGGTGAAAAGGTGTGTACCACAGGCTGTGTTCCTAGTGAGCTTGGTTCTGAAGATGCTCTCCTTCAGAATGGGGACGCTATTGCTCTGTGGGTATCTGTGTTTTGATACCAAATGGCCATTTATTCTTAACTTCTCCAGTATTTCTTTGGAGAAGAGAGAAGAAATTCTTAAGAAATGGTCAAGAGAAAAGCTTCTGTTACCCTTGAGAATGGTGTTTGCTGTTACTAAAATCTTCTGCTTCTTTAACTTCTTCTCAAGGGTAATGCTTTTAACCCCGCATATATGGTTTCTCACCCTTCTTCATTCTATAAGTTACATTTTTATTTTATAACAATTTCATCATCCATAAATATTGTTATCGATGCATGTTTTTTCATGCAATTTCCTTGCACGAGTAATATTATATATATTTGTAACTTTTTTACCACTTGCTGACATGTGTTAGCATGGTATTCGAATTATGTCGACCACTCAAAATGAATTTAACGCCCAAAACACATTTTTCATGCGTTTTCTCTATGGCTTCAAAAGTAATTAATTTGATAAAGAAAAAGTTAACGTCGTAGAAATCCTAAATAGGATTAAGATTCCCTATATATATCATGGTAACTCCACAGTAGAGTTATGTTTTGTTGACTAATTTCTGAAAACAATAGTTTGGCTCGAGTCCAGTTCCAAAATTTGTTGAGATTGTGGTACGTGTCCCGTAATAGGATACAACAACACTTGTCACAATCTTAATAGGACCCAAGCCGAATTCATAATGCACACATAACAACTACCAAAAGCATTCACTAGTGAAGTATATATATAGCTCACACCCAAAAGCCAATTTCATAAACAAAAAAGGGTAATGCTAAAAATTTACATTTTTATCTCATAATTATCTCACAATACTGATATCACAATCTTAATCAACGCTTTAATCTATCCTTGTTAAAAAAAATCAAAACATTAATTAAAATTTGCATATCAGTACTGTAAGATAAAAATATAGTCATACTAAAAGAAAATTTGTCAAAGCACTTGACAAAATATGTTTTGTTAAAATTAAAAAAAATAATAAAAATTTGGATTAGAATTCTCTATATAGTAGTTTAATTAAGGGTTTTTATAAACTAGCTATTATTCTTAATTCAATGATTTAGATTTTATCACATCAACATATAGTTTAGCCATTTTTACGTATAACATATTTTAAGTGACTTTCATTTTGTTTTTCTTAAGTGGTTGATATGAGTAGCCATTTTTACCATTAAAACTTGAGTTCTCATTTTTCTACGTGCAGACTGATGAAAATTCAGAAAATCCAACATGGGAAGCAATCGGGTACCATGTTGACACAAGGGAAAATCCTGCCAAACCCCAAGAGGAGAGGCCTCTCCAAAAGGGAGTGATAGAAATGATGTACGAAAACGACTCAACCTTTCTCCAATCTCTCACCCAAAAAGGCCTTCAAGTCACTGAAGATGCAGAGCAAAATGTATACAAGATCAAATGCGACATCGTTGTTGTTGGTTCAGGTAGTGGTGGTGGGGTTGCAGCTGCAGTGCTTGCAAGCTCTGGTCAAAAAGTAATCGTCCTTGAGAAAGGCAACTACTTTGTGCCAGAAGATTATTCTTCTCTAGAAGGCCCTTCCTTGAATGAGTTATATGAATCAGGTGCATTTTTGTCAACTCTTGATGGGACTATGATCATGGCCGGCTCAACACTCGGCGGAGGCTCCGCTGTAAACTGGTCTGCATCTATCAAAACACCGGATTCAGTTCTCCGAGAGTGGTCTGTCAATCACAAGATCCCACTTTACGCGAGCTCTGGCTATCAATCTGCCATGGATGTCGTTTGTAAGAGGATTGGTATTACAGATAAGTGTACAGAAGAAAGCTTTCAGAATCAAGCACTCCGAAAAGGGTGTGAGAATCTTGGCTTGAAAGTTGAGGCAGTCCCAACAAATTCCTCAGAAAATCATTACTGTGGTTCTTGCGGTTATGGTTGTAGAACAGGAGACAAGAAAGGCACTGATTCAACTTGGTTGGTCGATGCTGTGAACAGGGATGCAGTAATCCTGACAGGAAGCAAAGCTGAGAAACTCATATTGGAGAATGAAAAGAATGGAAGGATGAGAAAGAGATGTCTGGGAGTGATTGCAACAATTTTGAGTGAGACTGTCACAAAGAAGCTGCAAATTGAGGCTAGAGTAACAGTTTGTGCATGTGGGTCTCTCTTGACTCCCCCTTTAATGCTCTCTAGTGGCTTGAAGAATCCAAACATTGGCAGGAATCTCCACATCCACCCTGTTCAACTGGTTTGGGGATACATACCAGAAAATATATCGAATCTCAAAGGAAAAATGTATGAGGGAGGAATCATTACTTCGCTTTGTAAGGTGGTTTCAGGAGATTCCTCTGCCCAGGCCGTTATAGAAGCTGCTGTATTGGGACCTGCCTCATTTAGCGGATTACATCCATGGGTTTCAGGGCTCGACATGAAGGAGAGGATGATGAAGTATGCTAGAACTGCTAACCTTGTTGTATTTGTCAGAGATCAAGGCTCAGGAGAGGTGAAGAAAGAGGGTAAGATTAAGTATCGATTAAGTCGTACAGATAAAGAAAATCTTCAAGCTGGGATGAGGCAGGCTTTGAGAATTTTGGTTGCTGCTGGAGCTGTTGAAGTGGGCACGTATAGGAGTGATGGCCAAAGACTTAAATGTAAAGGGATTAAGGAGAAGGAGTTGGAGGAGTTCTTGGACACAGTCACAGCAGTTGGAGGGGTAGGTTCATTTGGTGAAAACTGGACCATATATTGTTCTGCACATCAGATGGGAAGTTGTAGAATGGGTGCCACAGAGGAGGAAGGTGCAGTTGATGAGAATGGTGAAAGTTGGGAAGCAAAAGGGTTATTTGTATGTGATGCAAGCATTCTACCTACTGCAGTTGGGGTCAATCCCATGATTACCATTCAATCCACTGCTTATTGCATTTCCAAGAGGATTACTGATTCCTTCAAAAAGCAAAAATTCCACGAGGAGGATTAATTTGTTTTACGTGTGTTGTACAAAGCAACAACATATGCGATATAGTTTTTTCAACGCTTCAGATTTTGAACCGTTGAAAAAATTACAGTACATATATTGTAGTTTTCTATATCAATTTAGCCAAATCCCTAGGAGGATAACTAGACGTCTCTCATGCTTTATTTTGATTTTACTCTAGTAGATGATCTAAAATAAGATTATGTAATGATAAATTATCGTCTTCCTTTCCTTTCAATCTGAGTCTTTTTTATTTCTTTTATCATTTTGAGATAAATCCTTGAGTCAACGAACCAAATCAAATAACACCTTCAATTTTTTTTTTCCCCAGTTTTAATTGCAAAAGTTTTTATAGAAATGGTGTAATTGATCCTTCCATTATCTTTTCGGCCAATTTTTTACCGTTTGTTAGTTTCACGTCAGCATTTTTGATGGATCACGTTAAAATAGTATTTTTAAATAATTTTTTCTTCCAAGTAAACTAGAAGATGGGTCAGCACCCAATCTCTAACACCTGATAACAAAACAAAATCCATTAATATGGAAGCAAAGGAATTAATATGATCTGCTTGACATGCTGAAAAAAGGAGGAAGACATGCTCTCTGCTATAAAGGAAACAGCTAGCTGGGCAGGGGTTGTAGTTACTCATACTTCATTAACTTGTTCTTCTCTAGCTGGTGGTTTAGAGTGCAGTATCTGTTGAGAAATTGATAATAAATTGGTAACCAATTTTTCACCAGCTCTTTATACGAAAGACAAGTTTAGAATGAAAACACACGAGAACACACACCAATCTCACACGTACACAAAGAGTTTACGTGGTTCGGCAATATGCCGACGTCCACGGGGCGTGATCCGGTTTCCTCTTTACTATTGAGAAATATTGAGTACAATGGCATAAGCCTAAACCGCTCAAGTTTAATATCCCAAACCCAAGCCCTTAACCCTTTGTACATCCCACTCAACTTCCCCTCTCAAATACCTAGTAAAGAAAAACTTTCTACACTTTGTAAATGCCACAAAGTGCTCTCAGATTTTTCTGGATGATCTCAACAAGGACTGCATGTCCTTTTATAGAGCATAGTTGCTTCTTCACAAAGTAATCATGTAACACCCCGATCCCATATTGGGAAGATGAGAAAAATCTCATATAGAGTGGGTAGTTTATAAAGATAGTCATGAATTCTAAGTCTCACATTACCTAATTACTAGGTGAAACTGGGCTTTATAATGAATTTTAGGGAAGTTTCAAATTGACTAGTCCTTTTGGGGTGATAGTGCAAATGTGGCTAGCGCTTTTTCCTAGGTCGTTACAAATGGTATCAGAGCCAGGTTGTAACGTCAGGTCATGTGGTATTGGAGCACTACATGACGTAGTCCTGACGAGGACGCCAGGAATTTAAGAGGGGGAGTTTGTAACACCCCAATCCCACATTGGGAAGATGAGAAAAATCTCACATAGAGTGGATAGTTTATAAAGATAGTCATGAGTGTTAAGTCTCACATTGCCTAGTTACTAGGTGAAACTGAGCTATATAATGAATTCTAGGGAAGCTTCAAATTGACTAGTCCTTTTGGGGTGATAGTGCATATGTGGCTAGGGCTTTTCCCTGGGTCGTTACAAATCAAGCCTTGACCAAGAAGTAAACAATCCTTGGCCAACAAGTAAACAAGCTTTCACCAATAAGTAAATAATCCTTGGCGAAAATTTGGCAACCTCCACTTGAGACCTTAGGTCCACATCTTTGACAAATGCCCATCCCCACACCTGGAATATCATACAAAACACTTTCTACACCAACAGTCATAATTCTTCAACAATTATCATGCTCCACCATAAAGAACACATGCACTTAGAATTAAAACCATTCTAAGAATTTTCATTTTTGGCACATGTCGAAAAAATCCTGCTGAAAAATATGGTGCAACTTCCATGTTTGGTTCCCTTAGAAGTTCATCAGCCATCGACACCCTTTTCCACCACATACCCGACATCAAAAACCAAACCAATGTCCCATATGCAAATGTGGACCCGCTAATACAACATATCCATTATCCTGACATTTTAGCGGTCATGCCAGAGGATGGACATACCCTTATCAAAAAACATCATCTTCTCTTTCTGTAACTAGAGAAACAATATTAGCATTTTTGGAGCAATTTGCCGAACCTGCTCCTCTTTTTGGGCAATTTCTTTTAAGGTATCAAGATTGCTCACACCCACAGTATACAATATTTCCCTTCATAGGGTTCTTTTTCTTCCAGTTTGCAACTACCAATGCTGAGTTCTTAGGTGTAGAATTATGTCCACCACTCAGCCTTCTTTCCTCTGACAAAAGTTTGCTGGTAACTTCTGAGAAAAAAATCTTCTCCTTCCCATGAATCAAAATTGGCTTCATATGTTCATAGGAAGACGGAAAAGACAAGATAAGCCTCAAGGCCTTATCTTCATCATCCATTTTAACTCCCAGAGTTTCGAGTTCAGAGACAATTCCATTGAGAACACTCAAATTGTCTAAAATAGTCGTACCCTCAACCATTCGCAGTGTATGAAACTGCTCCTTCAGGTACACCCGGTTAGAGATTCCCTTCGTCTGATACATCTCCTCGAGCTTCTCCCAAAGCTCTTTTGCCATTGACATCCCTTGCACATTAGCAAGAATGTTCTTAGCCAGACACAACCGAATGGAACTCGCCGCCTTCAAATCCAAATCCTCCCAATCTACGTCACTAGTACCGGATTTTGCGGCACCAATGAAACCAGAGGCGGATATACAAAGGGCTACTGGGAAATTGGTTGCTTGTTTACTTGTTGTGAGTGCACTTATGAGTGTTATGTCCCACATTGAGAAAATATAAAAGAAAAGAGTACTTAATATACCTAAGTGGACCTTAACCCATTTGCTTAGACTTTTGGGCTAGAGTTGTGTTCAATTATGTATATTAATGTGCTCTTGGTATAAACTCCATAATCGCTTTATCTCCCAACAAATGATATCAGAGCCATGGTTACTTTCCTGGGACGGGTGTCTGGATGCGTCGGGTTTGGAGTTGTGTCCGCCATCCTCAACTCTTGATGTGAGACACTCTTGGAATGTAGAAAGACTCACAAGCGAGGGGGAGTTGGGTCAATGTGAAGAGACTCACAAGTAAGGGGGAGATTGTTGTGAGTACACTTGTGAGCGTTGTGTCCCACATTGAGAAAATATAAATTTAAAAAAAAAAAAAAAGTGCTTAATATACCTAAGTGGACCTTAGCCCATTAGCTTAGGCTTTTGGACTAGAGTTGTGTTCAATTATGTATACTAATGTGCTCTTGGTAAAACTCTATAATCGCTTTAATCTCCCAACATAATCATGGTCTGATCATTATGTGTGTCTTTTATGTAAAATTAAGCAAAGTAACCACTCAAATTCTCAATCCTCCAAATAATGCTGATGTATATATGGAGGTAACAAAAGCAAAGTAATGTATGCATATGTGTATGTATAGATGCAGTGCATATAACATTTTTCATATGATCGAACTCCATAAAATCCATGTGCCTTCGCCGGCATTTCCTGTAGCAAAGACTCCCAAATTTCCACCATAGACCTCAACTAGCTCCACCTCTCTGCGCACCAACTTCAGCCTTCCTCCTCTCCCTTGACCACCTCCAAACCCTTTCTCTCTCTGATTCACCAATCTCATCGGCACCATTTCTTTGTCTCCCAGATCCAAATGTAATACATTATTGACTTCATATTTGGTTTATATTTTCTTACAAATTCAATAAATTAATCATTAAATTTGCGAGGTCCACTATTGACCACAAATCTAATGGTTAATTTGTAAAATGAGGTTGGGCACCATTTCTTTCTCTCCTGGATCCAAATGTAATACATTATTGACTTCATATTTGGTCCATATTTTCTTACAAATTCAATAAATCAATCATTAAATTTGCGAGGTCTACTATTGACCACAAATCTAATGGTTAATTTATAAAATGAGACTGGTCACATATAAGAAAAATATTGACTCTCAAAAAGATCTATTGCACCATTTCAATAAACTTATGCAATTAAAAAAAAAAAAAAAAAAAATTGATAGTGTTATCTGTTTTAATGCGTTGATTCAAGGATTTATCTAAAAATATCCTTATTTCTTTCATAGTTTCGCAAAATCAAAATGTTTTCAATTGTATACTTGTCACTCCACACTAAAATTATTGTTTTGATGGTTGGTATTTCTTTAGTCATGTGTTAACACGTATCAAAATTTGTAAAATAATAATATCTGAACCATTACTCTTATTTTTAATTAAATAGTTGGGGGTTTTAGTATCTCACTGTTACAACATTTAAAATATTTCTACCCTTTTTAATTTATTGCATCTCATGATCACCTATTCCAAAACAAATAATTAGTAATGTTTCACTTATCCCTAAGGGGTAGATCAATTGGTTGTGGACCATGTCTTATGAAATGCAGGTCATTAATTCGAATCCCCCCTTCTTTTTCCCTTGTGTGAATATGTCAAAAATAAAAAATAATATTTCACCTAATTCTAATGTATTCATTATTGCAATTATGTTTCCTCACATTTCAACAAATAACTCATGTCCCAGTGTCATTATTATTATTTAAATGATCATACAAAAAGACAAAAATAAATAATAAACAAATGAATTAATAAATAATAAACAAATGAATTTACACTTTAAACCAATTAAACTACTCTATTTAAGTGCCTGTCAAAGGACCAAAAAAAAAAAACTAATACTTTTTTTTTTTAACATGTTCACACAAAAAAATAGGAGATTTGAACTAGTGACCGCCACTTCATTCGAATCCAGATCCTCTCCAGTCCAAAAGGGACTAGAGAATATCTAGTTAAGGACTTGGATTTCTCTACAGAAATCTAAGGCTAAAAAAAGGACACGTCACCCTCTTAATTAAAAATGAAAAATAATAACAAAACGGAAACCAACCCACGTTAAGTTTTCATTAAAGTTCTTTCGAATCCTCCATCCCCACATATGCAGAGAAAAAGTGACCTCCTCCTTCATATTCGGATCCTCCAACCCACGTCTGCAAGAGGAAAAGCTTGACTATGATCCGAAGATGGTGGCAAACGCGTGAAGAAAAGGTTGCAGGGACTGATTCGGGAGTGAAAAAATTCTGGTTGTTCTTTTTTTTTCACGGGTTTTAATTTTCTTCATTTTCAAATCATTGTTTTGATTTTGTTTATTTTCTCCTCTATTTGGTATGAGATCCGAATTCTCTTTTCAAATTTGAGCCTACAATAATATATATATATATATATTTTTTCTGGATTCTTATTTTTTGGCTTTCAGAGTTCATGGTTCTTAGGCGATTCCCCCTTTCTAGTTTCTATTGGTTTCTAATCTTCTCCTCATTTCAAAATTTATTTTTTCAAGGTTCTTATTTTTTGACTTTCAAGTTCATGGGTCTTGTATGAAAACAACTGAGCAAAGCAATAAGACTTTTACACGATACAATACAATGATAGCTTTTGGAGTTATATACACAGCATTTGCGTGATATACAAGTAAAGAATATATTGTACAAAATTAATTATATAAATTTTTTTCCTTTTAGTAGCAATGGACTTTGGGTAGTAACAGACTTCATTCCCTTTACGTAGGTGTGGGCCTCACGGTTTCCTTATGAGGTGATGTGGTCTTCACGTTTTCCCTTCCCAGTGGATATTGCCATATCACGTTTGACTTGGTTTTCAGCCCCTTTCAAGCACATGGGAGGAGAGTGAACCATGAGCTTGTCTCAAAGTAACGAAAATCAGGCAAAGCTTAAGCCCTTGGAAAAACATTTGCGACCTGATCAACAGTAGAAATATATTTTGCGTGAATGTCCTTGTTAAGGATTTTCTCTCGAATGAAATGATAGTCGATCTCGATGAGATTCGTACGAGCATGAAAGATAGGATTTGAAGTGAGAGCTAAAGCATCAATATTATCACACCAAAGAATAGGTGTGGAGGTGAGGGAGATACGTAAATCATGGAACAACATTCAAAGCCAATAAAGGTCTGAAGTAGCTACGGCCATGGAATGATACTCAGCTTCAGTGCTCGAACATGAAACAATTGCTTGCTTCTTGGCAGTCCAAGAGATTAAGCAAGGACCAACAAACACACCAATGCCAGTGGTGGAACGACGATCATCAAGGGCACCAACCCAATCTGCATCACGAAAAGCATTGAGCTGCAACGAACCTTTAGTATAATAAAGACCATGATCAAGGGTTCCCTTCAAATACCGAAGTACCCTTTTGGCAGCAGTCATGTGAGTGGTGGTAGGTGTTGATAATGGCTCAAATTGTCAACAAGTATTTACTTAGTGGTCAAGGTTTGTTTACTTGTTGACCAAGGATTGTTTACTTATTGGTCAAGGCTTGTTTACTTGTTGGCGAATGATTGTTTACTTCTTGGTCAAGGCTTGATTACTTTGTGAAGAAGGAACTGACTTTATAAAAAGACATGCAGTCCTTGTTGAGATTATCCCAAGATATATAAATCCAGAGCTCCTTCTTCAATGTGAGGAAGAGAAGAAGAGAGCTAGGGTGGGGATGGGGCAAGAGAGTGAGTTTGTTGTCTAGTTCAATTATCATTTGTTGAGAGGAGCGTATGAGGCTTTTCTCTGGAGCAAAGTGTAATTGAGTGGTATGGGCATGTACTATGAGTTGTAAGAATTTGCTTATAGTGGAACTCTCTTGTTGGTGGACGTAGGCCAGGTTTTGGGCTAAACCACGTTAACTCTTTGTGTACATGTGTGATTGGTGTGTGTTATTGTGTGTTTTCTTTCCAAACTTGTCTTTCGCATAAAGGGCTGAGGGGGAAATTGGTTGCCAATTTATTATCAATTTCCCAATAGTAGGAGCATGTAAGAACTAACACAGGAAAGGCAATATGGCCTTGTAAGGGTGTAATATTGTAGAGCACCAACAATCTGACGATAAGGTGTAGGATCAGGGAGAGGATCACCATCAAACTTGGATAGTTGGCTACCTGAAATACATGGAGAGGCATAGGGCATGGCACCAATCATTTTTTATCTATAGAGTAGATCAATAATATATTTAGATTGATAGAGGTGTAAGCCAGTAGAATCTCGGACAGCTTGAATGCCCAAGAAGTAAGATAAGGGACTGAGATCTTTCATTGCAAAATCTTGCTGAACTTGTTAAAAATATTGGAAATAGCCGAGCTATGAGTACCTGTCACAATAATATTATCAACATAAACTAACACAAACAAGTGAATAGGATGGCGATGAAACATAAAGAGTGATGTATCCACCGACAAACCAATAAAGCCAATATCAAGTAAGGCTTGAGAAAGCCTTTTAAACCAAGCGTGGGGGGCTTGCTTGAGACCGTAAATGGCTTTATGTAGGCGACATACATAATCAGGACATGAGGAATCCACAAAGCCTTGTGGTTGCTCCATAAAGACTTCCTCATCCAAATAATACCATGCAAAAAGTCATTAGAGACGTCAAGTTGCTTGATAGGCCAATCAAAATACACAGCAAAAGTCAATACCAAACGAATAGTAGCAGGTTTTATCACAAGACTAAAAGTTTCAGAATAATCCACACCATTCTATTGATCAAATCCCTTGGGCACCAAGTGGGCTTTGTACCTATATATATATGGAGATAACTAAAGACCAAGGTTAAAACTAACCTTAAAAAATGTTCCCAAGAGGTAATGAAGTAGATGTCACTAGTTCGAATCCCCTTCCCCCCTCTTGTGCTGACATGTCAAAAAAAAAAAAAAAAAAAAAACTAACCTTAAAAAGGGAAGACATAACGTCAAATTTGATTAAAACCCCCAAAATAAATCAAAATAAAAAATTCAAAATGTTAGATAACTCTATGTTATTGGGATAATTGAATAAAGATTAAAATTAATCAAAATATTATCCAAAACACGAAGACTCAATTGTTAAAATATCAAGAAAATTACCTTAATATGATAGCAGTTTTCAGATATATAGCAAAAAATCCTGAACACATATGCCTTCTTCTCCTAAAGCAACAATCTTTCAGCCGCATATGCAGAGAACTTGAGAAACAGATCATTGAGAAAAATGTATGCTTTTGATATGACTCATCAACTTCACCTTATTTAAAGTTACTAAAATTTTCTAACCCAGTTTTGATGCGATTTTTTTTTTTTTTTTCCTTCTATGCCCACATTAGCTTCTTCAACGTTAGTATGTTCTAACCTTTTTTTGTTTGTTTGTTTGTTTTTTGAATTTAACTTTGGTCAAGACGCTGTGTAAACTCCCCATTTTACAGCCTCCAATCATGAACCAACAACTCAGCAAAAACTAAAAAATTGCACCAAAATAACATAAGCCCAAGTACACTAGATTTTTTTTTTTCTTTTCTTCTTCCTTCTCTCCACGCCACAAGCAGCACCTTCTTCTTCCTTCTCTTTTTTCTTTTCTTCAAGCTACAACAGGATGGCTATGGAGGTTCGTGGTTGGTTTTCTTTTCTTTCCTTCTCTTTTTTCTTTTCTTCTTCTTCCTTCTCTCGTGAGTCATCTTCTCAGGCGATTTTCCGGTGCCGAAGCCATTTTTTTCCGGCCTTTAGGGTGATAAAATCCCTAAAGGGTTAACCTTTCCCCTTTAGGTTTTAGATTTGAATCCAAAAACGAATTTTGAGGCATTAGAAACGAAGTTTGGGGCATTAAAAACGATTTTTGAGATTAAAAACGGGTTTTTTAGGCAGGTTTGAAGCAAGTCACGGCATGTGTCTCGCAAGACCCACGCCGTAGGGTCTCGCCAGACCCACGCCTGGGTCTCAGGCGTTATGGCCGTGGGTCTCTGGCCAACCGGCGGTGGGTTTCGGGTCTATGTAGAACTATGGTGATATTGATTGGGTTAACTCGTGTAGAACTCGTGTTTGTGGTGATATTAGACTAAGTTTGAGAAATGAGAGATAATTATGGTGATATTGATTGGGTTATTTTTGGGTCTGTGTAGAAATTTAAGCAAAGTGCTCATGTTTGTTGGAATTTGCAGAGATTTGTACAGAATCGACGAAAACGGAGATATCGACGGAAGCGATCTTCAACTTAAACTGAATGAGAAAAGTGATGGCGATCTTCAACTTCAACATCAACTTGGAAAAATCAGTGCGTCAAGGCAAAGTGATGGCGATCAGCAAAACTTAGCAAAAAAAACTCTGCACGATGGAATGGAAGAATGGGTGGGTAACGGGTATCGTTGCTGTGGGCAAAAGATGAGGGTGAGTTAGGAGAATTTTTTTTTTAATATTAAAATATTGAGTTGTTTTATGGTGTAATCCTCTCTATTTTATGTTTTGCATTTTGCTGATGTGTTGCTTCCCTATTGGATGCTGTAAACACCTTGTTTTGCAGAGCGACCTGACCATAGGGGCTCTCTTGTTTTTTTTTTAATCAAATCTGACGTTAAGTCTTCCATTTTTAATGTTAGTTTTAACATTGGTGATAAAACAAAACGTTAGTCTAATGTTTAACAAAAAAAAGAAGTTAACCTTAGTTAGTAAACTGCTATTAATGACCTCTAATATTTAATGTGCATATTAAATGCTTAGACACTTGGCACCATTTTATGGGAATAGGATCCTCTCTGGTCCATAATGGACTGGAGTAGGGTTGTCAAATCGGGTTGACGTGTCGAGCTCGGGTCCGACCCGATTATGACCCGACACGACACGATTAGCTAAACGTGTCGAACCCCCCAACCCAAACACGACATGGTCCATAAACGGGTAACACGACACGAACCCGTTTATACAAACGAGTCGTGCCAAGACCCATGAACACGACCCGTTTAGGAGCTAATATGTTCTAACACGACCCAATTACGACCCAAATATAAATTTATTTTTTGATAATTTACACTTTTAATTTTTTTTTTTTTTTAAAAAAAAAACCTAAACGTGTCAACCAACGACCCGGCGGGTTGACCCGACCGGACCTGATTATAAACGGGTTAACCCGTTTATGACCCGAACCCGATTAAGTCCAACCCTAACCCGGATTTCGCATGTCGTATTCGTGTCGGGTTCACATATCACAGGTTAAATTGTCAGCCCTAGACTGAAGGGTATCCAGTTCATGGCTGAGATTTCTTTAAGAAAATCCGAGTGCCACAAATGTGTCACGTGTTCTTTTAATAAAAAATAATAAAATATTAATTAATATTTTAAAAATAAATAAAAACTAAAACAATAAAAAATATTAAAAATATTTTAAAAAAACTAAGAGGTGTAGGGGGTGGCCGGCCCACTACCGTGGCCTGGGGGTGGTCTAGCTACCCCTAAGGCCCAAAATAAAAAAATAAAATAAAATGCTAGCGAACGGGAGTGGCCGAACCACCCTTGCTGGCCTAAGGGTGGCTTCGGCAACCCCAGACCTCCAGCAGGGGTGGTCCGGCCACCCCCTATGGGTTGCCTGCTACCCTTTTTTTTTATTATCTTAGTTTTTCTTTATTTTTTAAATATTAATTATTTTTTTTATTAAAAAGGATAAGTAGCACATTTGTGGCACTAAGATTTCTTTAAAAAAAATTTAGTCATAAACTAGATAAATTTCAGTCCATTATAAACTTGAGAGGATTCAAATCTCATTTTATGTGGATCGGACGAAATTTCATCCAAACCGATCCTTACAACATTTAAAATATTTCTATCTATTTCAATTTATTGCATCTCACCTAAAACCAAAACAAATAATTAATAATGTTTCACCTAACTCTAATGTATTCATTATTGCGATTAGGTGTCCTCACGTTTCAATAAACAACTCATGTCCCAGTGTCATTATTATTATTAGTTTTTGAAATGGCCATACAAAGGACAAAAATAAACAAATAAACAAATGAATTTACATTTTGAACCAATTAAACTACTTTCTTTAAAGGCTTTGTTTAGAAACAGTAATCGGACTGGACTTTGTAAGTNTTTTTTTTATTAAAAAGGATAAGTAGCACATTTGTGGCACTAAGATTTCTTTAAAAAAAATTTAGTCATAAACTAGATAAATTCCAGTCCATTATAAACTTGAGAGGATTCAAATCTCATTTTATGTGGATCGGACGAAATTTCATCCAAACCGATCCTTACAACATTTAAAATATTTCTATCTATTCCAATTTATTGCATCTCACCTAAAACCAAAACAAATAATTAATAATGTTTCACCTAACTCTAATGTATTCATTATTGCGATTAGGTGTCTTCACGTTTCAATAAACAACTCATGTCCCAGTGTCATTATTATTATTAGTTTTTGAAATGGCCATACAAAGGGACAAAAATAAACAAATAAACAAATGAATTTACATTTTGAACCAATTAAACTACTTTCTTTAAAGGCTTTGTTTAGAAACAGTAATCGGACTGGACTTTGTAAGTCTCAAAAAATTTTTCTCAAAATTAATCTCAATATTCTTACTTTTTTATATCACATCAATCACTTTTTATCACTTTCTAAATAAATAAATCATTACAAAATAAAAAATTTCACTTTTTTATACAAGACATTCTTTCTTTTTTCTTCACATTAATCAAATCTACTACAATTTCAGTCCATTTCTACTATTCCCAAACAAGGCCTCGTTTGGTTTGCGGATTGTCTAGTCCATTGGAAAAGGATTAGCTACCACTGGGATTAGCTAACACTGGGAATAGATCAGCTATTCCTATTCCTTTGTTTAGGGGCTAAAAAGTGTATGCCAAAGGACTAAAAAAACCCTAATACTTTTTTTTTAGTGTCTACATAAGCGAAGGGGAAGAAAGATTCAAATGATCTCTACTTCATTAAATGTGATTTACAACCGATTGAGCTACACTTTAGAATTTATTCATCTCAAAATCAATTCCCGACATTCTTATTTTTTATGTCAAATTAATCACTTTACTTTTTCATATAAAATATTCATATTTTTTTTTCCATGATAATCAAATTTGCTACTGTAAAACTCCACCACCTTTTTAAATTCCTTCGGCAAACAAGCTCAATTAAAACGTAAGTAAACTGTAACATAAAATTGTCATACAATTGATGATGGCAAAAAAATCAGCACGGCTGTCTTGTTCAGATTCAACTACAAAAGTGTCCTGTCTGTTTCTCTTCTGTACTGTATGTTCCCTACACTCAAAAGCCATGGCACAAGCGTACTCGAGCCCACCATTTACAAACAAAACAACTCTATAAAAACAGAGAGAGAAGTCACTGTAAATCAAACAAGAAAACAAAATCACAGAAAGAAAGATATCATTATAGAGAGAGAGAGAGGGATGAAGGGAAGGAAGAGCAGTCACACGTTGTTGAGAGGAGGGAGGAGAGAGGGCAGCTACAGCCATGGTTTCTCTTTGGCTCAGATCCAATCACTGGCTGCCATCTGTGAGGCTCTTATCCCTCCTCTGCCTTGGGACAGCATTGGCAAGGAGAACCCACTTGATCCCTCCCTCCATTCCTTCTACAAAGCTTCTGGGTCTCAGCCTCCAATCCCTGATGAGGTTGATTAATTGTCTATATCCTATCTCTGTTCTTATTCGGTATTTAATTTAATTCTATATTTAAAAAAAAAAAAAAAAAAACTTTTTGGTAGTAGTTGTCTTCAAATAATCAATATGTATAACATGTTTTTCTCTTTGAATGGAAAAAAGGTAGCAGAGATCATTGTGAAGAGGTGTGTACCACAGGCTGTGTTCCTAGTGAGCTTCATTCTGAAGATGCTGTCATTCAGATTGGGAACTCTATTGCTTTGTGGTTATCTGTGCTTTGATAGGAAATGGCCATTTATTCTTAACTTCTCTGAAATTTCTTTGGAAAAGAGAGAAGAAATTCTCAAGAAATGGTCAAGAGCAAGGCGTCTGGTACCCTTAAGGATAGCCTTTGTGGTTATTAAAATGTTCTGCTTCTTTAACTACTTCTCAAGGGTAATGCTTTTAATCCACAATGGTATCTCACCCTCTTCAATTTCTAAATTATGGTCTATTTTTTGTTGGGTACTAAGAAACAGTTTTCATAAAGAATTTTGTGGTGAGTGAGAAGAAAGTTAAGCTACGTGTTGTTTTAGTGGTTTTGGTCTTTTCGTTTTTTTCAGAGAGAAATAGGTAACAACTGTCAACTGCTGGTTACTTATCCTAGATGCTTTATGTATATATAACGTTTTGAAGACTAATTTCTGAAAACAGTTTCCCTTTTTTCAGCAGGACATTATTGATGCATGCTTTCGGTAGTTCCTAGATGTGCAATTTCCTTTTTCTTCTTCTGCATTATGGTTTCAAAATTATTTTGATAAAAGGAAAATGCTTTGACTTATGCAGCTTTTACTACAGTTTCTTTTCAAATTTGACCTGACTGTTTATAATTTGTGAGATGATTAAGCTCTTAAAAATCATAAATTGGTTTTTTTTTAATGTTTTTTAGAGCGTGTTTTTTGTTTTTTATTTGAAAATGTGTTTTAATGTGACATAAAGGTGAAAGTAATTTTAAATGCTTGAATTGTTTCTTAATATTTGCAAAGAAAAAAAGAAGAAAGGAAGAAGATAAAAGTGTTGTTGGACAAGACCTTTTAGGTTTGCTTAACACGGAAATCCTATCTAGAATTAGGATTCTCATGATAACTCCAGATTAGTTATTTTTTTGGATAAGTGATAACTCCAGATTAGTTATGATAACTACAAAAGGTAATTGTTGAGGTAGCAAAATCTAAACTGTTTTATTAATAGATATTGGTTAGGAATTTAAGATCTTTGACCCAGAATTTTCTAAGAAATCTAGAACATCTTAACAATTACTATTTTAATTTTAATTTTTCTTTCCACTTTTGTTCTCAAACATTCAGGCTTTAAGGAGATTGAGGAGAAACTTCAATTTGAACTCTAATTTATCAAAAAGCATCGTATTTGTTATGTTTTGATGAAATATTACATTTATATGATAAATATGAGACAAATATGATAGTCACAGAAATTAGGAATGATCTTGCATCTTTCCCCCTTTATCATCTAGAGGCATAGAGGAGATTCATCCATCCTTTTATCTATGTTTGATTAAATTTGCCATCTTTAGGTTTTAAAGAATATTAGTATATTGTGGATCCTGCAAAGGAAAACTACAAACTTTCATCTGCCTATAAAAGTTTCTCTTTTTTAACAATTCCCATTAGGAGTTGAGTTATTATCTTACATTTTTTTACTTGTTGCGGACAGATGAAGAAAACATTTCTCCTTCTTATTTTTCCCACCAAGAGTTTTGAGCCTCTTTTTTTTTTTTTTTTTTTTTTGTGGTCATTTTTCTGCTTATTGCAGATTGATGAAAATACAGAAAGTTCAATATGGGAAGCAATCGGGTACCATGTTGACACCAGGGAAAAATTGACGAAACCACATGAAGAGAGGCCACTCCAGAAGGGAGTGATAGAAACTATGTATGAAAGTGACTCTACAATTGTCCAATCTCTCACCCAGAAAGGCCTTGAAGTCACTGAAGATTCAGAGCAAAGCGTATACAAGATCAAATGTGACGTTGTTGTTGTTGGTTCCGGTAGTGGTGGTGGGGTTGCAGCTGCAGTGCTTGCAAGCTCTGGCCAAAAAGTAATCGTCCTTGAGAAGGGAAACTATTTTGTACCTGCAGACTATTCTTCTTTGGAAGGGCCTTCCTTGAATGAGCTATATGAATCAGGTGGACTTTTGTCAACTATCGACGGGAAAGCTATGATCATGGCCGGCTCAACAGTGGGTGGAGGTTCTGCTGTAAACTGGTCTGTATCTATCAAAACACCAAATTCAGTTCTCCGAGAGTGGTCTATCAATCATAAGATCCCACTTTACGCGAGTTCTAGCTATCAATCTGCCATGGATGTTGTTTGCAAAAGGATTGGTGTCATAGATAAGTGTATGGAAGAAAGCTTTCAGAATCAAGCACTCCGAAAGGGATGTGAGAGTCTTCGTTTGCAAGTTGAGACAGTTGCAAGAAATTCCTCAGCAAATCATTACTGTGGTTCTTGCGGTTATGGTTGCAGAACAGGAGATAAGAAAGGCACTGATTCAACTTGGCTAGTCGATGCTGTGAACTGTGGTGCAGTGATCCTGACAGGAAGTAAAGTTGAGAAACTCATACTGGAGAACGAAAAGAATGGAAGGATGAGAAAGAGATGTCTGGGAGTGATTGCTACAACTTTGAGCGAGACTGTCACAAAGAAGCTGCAAATTGAGGCTAGAGTGACAGTTTGTGCATGTGGATCTCTCTTGACTCCCCCTCTAATGCTCTCTAGTGGCTTGAAGAATCCTAACATTGGCAGAAACCTTCACCTCCACCCTGTTCAACTGGTTTGGGGATATTTCCCAGAAAATACATCTAATCTTAAAGGCAAAGCGTATGAGGGAGGAATCATTACTTCGCTCCATAAGGTGGTTTCAGAAGATTCTAATGTCCGGGCTATTATAGAAGCTTCTTCACTAGGACCTGCCTCATTTAGCGGATTACATCCATGGGTTTCGGGGCTCGACATGAAGGAAAGGATGGTGAAGTATGCCAGAACTGTTAACATTTTTGCATTGGTCAGAGATCAAGGTTCAGGAGAGGTGAAGGAAGAGGGTAAGATTAAGTATCGATTAAGTCGTACGGATAAAGAAAATCTTCAAGCTGGGACGAGGCAAGCTTTGAGAATTTTGGTTGCTGCTGGAGCCGTTGAAGTGGGTACGTATAGGAGTGATGGCCAAAGAATTGAATGTAAAGGGATCAAGGAGAAGGATTTGGAGGAATTCTTGGACACAGTCACAGCAGTTGGAGGGGCAGGTTCAAGGGGAGAACACTGGACCGTATATTGTTCTGCACATCAAATGGGAAGTTGTAGGATGGGTGACACAGAGGAGGAAGGTGCAGTCGATGAGAATGGTGAAAGTTGGGAAGCAGAAGGGTTATTTGTATGTGATGCAAGCATTCTACCTACTGCAATAGGGGTCAATCCCATGATTACCATTCAGTCCACTGCTTATTGCATTTCCAAGAGGATCGCAGAGTCCTTGCAAAAGCATTAGTTCTTCAAGAAAAATTTGCCTCAAGTGCAGCATATGTGCTCTAGGATAAAACCAAATAATTGATTGTGTAATAAGAGAGAACCTCAATAAATTATCTTCTTCCTTCCCTTTCAATCTGAGTCCTTTCATTTTCTTTTCTTCTTAGTTTTGCGAAAAAAAAAAAAAGACAGGAAAATCGATACCAAAATACCAAATGATTGAAACATAAGGTTTCTTTCGGTTCAAAATCAGAAAAAAAATGATAACCCTTACCCTTTGGTTTTCAGGGCATTTGATTCTCACCGATCTTTGTGTTACATTTAAATTGACAGCTTCAAGGGATTAACCTTCAAATGTTCTATAAAGTAATTAATGTTTTTGAAAATTCTAATTGACTCAAATTAACACCTATTCGGATTTTCTAGGTGTTTAACAAAATAATATTATGCGGAAATAAATCTGACCTAACAATTAATAAACAACCAAAAATATATAAAACAATAAACAATAAACAACACAGATATTTGGTTACGAAGAGGAAACCATTTAGAGAACTCTCTAAATGTAAAACCTCTCCGGGGCAGTCAAACCTAGGAAATCACTAACTCAGTAAAAGACTAAGGATTACAAGAAGTTCACACTTACAAAACCTTTGTAATTGACACTCTTGCATAAGACAAGCGACCCACTTGACTTCTACCGCAGTAGCCCTTTCCAGAACATCTGGCACAATTCTTCTACGTGATCTCCTTTCACCGGAACTCCGGTTGACTTCACAACCTTAGATTTATCAAAGAAATAACTAAACTCTAAGAGATTCAATTTAACGCTCACCACATATGATTTCTCTTAGCACACCCTCCGACGAACTCTCTGGGGGTGAAAATTCGTGCATCTCTCTTCTATAATGATGTATATATATCAGTACATCAAACCCTAGACCTAGGCCACTAAAAACACGTTTTTGGGCATAATAGGTACGGGGTGTCCGGACAGGTTAATGGGATGTCCGGACATGGCCTTGCGGAGCAAAAATATGCTTCCTGGAATTCATGTCCGGACATGCTAGCACCATGTCCGGACATGGCCTGCAGTGGGGAGAAAACAGCATTCTGGAAATGCTGTCCAGCCTTCATCAACAGCTTCGATCGATGGGCGTTTGTGGTCCGATTGAGCTGAAATTTTGCAGGGACATTCATGACACATGAATCTACATTATGAACGGTGGAGATTCGATTCTGAACATTCTATATCAATGTTTGAGCTTGTGTACAGTAACCTCTGCATTTTGGAACTGAATTAAGCCAACACAAGAACTAACAAACTCCCCCTTTGGCAATTCGGTGACAAAACCAAAATGCCGAGTCAATCCCATCATCTCCCCATATTTACTCCCCCTTTTTGTCACAGAATGACAAAAGGTCTTTGTGTTTCCTGAAACACTTCACAAAATACATCAAGGTATATGTGGAATAGGAATACAAAAATAAAATTCATGATCATAGATAACAGAATATGCATGAAATAATGCAAGATCATGAAGAAACATCAGCAAAAACTCCCCCTCAATGTATGACTCAATACCAACAAGAAACGTTTACGGAAAAAAGTTTCTCCCCCTCAGAAGTCAAGTAAACACACATTCTTCCCCTAAATGCAATACTGGATAAATAGTGCACATATCATTTATGACAAAAAAACCATGTATTGTACGAAATCACATTCAAAAGCAGAACCACTCATGCATTGAGCACACATATATAAGCTTACACAAAAACATGTGTCAAATAGAATGAACATTAGCTAGCCAATGGGACAAAGTAACTAATGCTGAGATGTGTAGTGTGTGAGAGTCAAATCCAAAGTCAAGTCATATGAATCGATCTAGGATCACTATGCAAGTGATGACGGTAAAGATGCATGGTTAACGGCAAACCTTATAGTACTAGGGCCTAGAATCCCTCATCCTATACAACCTTTTATAGATCAAGCATCATTTTACCACAAATCCTTTAGTGACCGTATTTTTCCACAATGAATTGGTCACTAACTATTTCTATAGGGATTCTTTCAGCAATAATGACATAGAACTTTTTGTTCAAATATACTCTTTTAGAGACATGTCATATATTATTATTGCATGACTAAAACAGAATGCAGGAATTTTTAGGATCTAGGTTCAACTAGCGAATTGGTCAATTTTAACCGAGCCTTGAACCATACATCACCTACATTGTGACCTTGAGCCCTTTCCACAATAATCAACGTTTAGACAGACTCTAAAGCGTGCATGATCAGCAAAAAGAAAAGATCCCACATGAACAGCTATACAACACTCACCATGGTCATGCAATTAGAAGCTCATACAGTACCTCATGCAAGGGTAGGTCCGATCTCAAAGGACCCGACTCCACATGGGATTTTGAAAGTCCATGAATATGAGCACAAAGAACCAGTGCAAAGCACTTCAAACAAAACATATTTTTGTATTTTTGTATTTTAAAAAAAATGAGAGACAAAAAAACAAAAACAAAGCAAAAATATTATAACTGAAACAAAACTATCACACAAATCGAAAGAAACAAAACAAATTAAGAAACAAATATACCCAACAAACATTCGCACTAGGACATTGAAATGAGAGTGTAAACAAGAATTGTCCTAGGCATGCATTGTGTCCACCTAATCTAGGTGAGTCCACCACCACTCCCCCTCAATGGGTGAACGGTATCAACCTTCTTAATCCAAACTTTCTTTATATTGGGGACAAATGTGTGACTCTTGTCCAAATCATTTAACTGGGTGATAACACCCCTTAGCATGTTGAATAATTCTGCATGACTATTCCTAGAACGAAAATAATTTTTTTCTGACTCATGATTATTCAACTGAAAACAATTAGGGCGAATATGCCCAATCTTTCCACAGTGATGACATGTAGGAATAAACCTTTGAGAAGGTTGGTTCCTTGCAAGGTAAACGATGTTGGAGTTGCTTCTAGGTAAAAAGTGCTCAGCATGAGAGTACTTACCTTTCTTACCCTTCTTACCTCTTGAAGTTGCAGTGGCTATTTTCTTTAAGCCTTCTTTTCCTCTTTTTCTTGAGGAGTGAACAGTAACTAGCTTATCTTTATCCAATGGATCTTTTAAGTTTTCTGTTTCAACAAAAACTTTCTTGGAAGAAGAAGCAAGGTTAACGGAAGGAGCAATAATCTTGTCAAAATCAATCACAGGTTTATCACACGTAGATTTTTGGGTATGCAAAATTTTGTCAAGATTATCATTAGAGAATTTTTTCAATAGGGTTTTGGACTCCTCTAATTCATTCTCTAATGACCCAACTTTATTAGCAAGAACATGATTTTCAGATTTCAATGTTTTACACAAATCAAGAGAATCACTCAATTCACCAATTAGCTCATCTTTATCATATTCAGCCTCTCTGAGCTTCTTTAGATTCTTGGAATTAATAACTTGTAGCTCAGAGAATTTCACAAACAACAAATTATAAGCCTCTTGAAGATCACTTTCATTATCAGAATCATAATCAGAATAATACTGTTTATCAGAAGACATAATAGTTTCGCAAAAAGTATTATCAACAGTTTCGAAACAATCAAGTGTTTGAGACATCTAGAAAGTAGATAGGATCACACTCAGGAATTCAATCCTTTGATAGAGTGAACCCGCTCTGATACCAATTGAAAATTCTAATTGACTCAAATTAACACCTATTCGGATTTTCTAGGTGTTTAACAAAATAATATTATGCGGAAATAAATCTGACCTAACAATTAATAAACAACCAAAAATATATAAAACAATAAACAATAAACAACACAGATATTTGGTTACGAAGAGGAAACCATTTAGAGAACTCTCTAAATGTAAAACCTCTCCGGGGTAGTCAAACCCAGGAAATCACTAACTCAGTAAAAGACTAAGGATTACAAGAAGTTCACACTTACAAAACCTTTGTAATTGACACTCTTGCATAAGACAAGCGACCCACTTGACTTCTACCGCAGTAGCCCTTTCCAGAACATCTGGCACAATTCTTCTACGTGATCTCCTTTCACCGGAACTCCGGTTGACTTCACAACCTTAGATTTATCAAAGAAATAACTAAACTCTAAGAGATTCAATTTAACGCTCACCACATATGATCTCTCTTAGCACACCCTCCGACGAACTCTCTGGGGGTGAAAATTCGTGCCTCTCTCTTCTATAATGATGTATATATATAAGTACATCAAACCCTAGACCTAGGCCACTAAAAAAACGTTTTTGGGCATAATAGGTACGGGGTGTCCGGACAGGTTAATGGTATGTCCGGACATGGCCTTGCGGAGCAAAAATATGCTTCCTGGAATTCATGTCCGGACATGCTAGCACCATGTCCGGACATGGCCTGCAGTGGTGAGAAAAACAGCATTCTGGAAATGCTGTCCAGCCTTCATCAACAGCTTCGATCGATGAGCGTTTGTGGTCCGATTGAGCTGAAATTTTGCAGGGACATTCATGACACATGAATCTACATTATGAACGGTGGATATTTGATTCTGAACATTCTATATCAGTGTTTGAGCCTATGTACAGTAACCTCTGCATTTTGGAACTGAATTAAGCCAACACAAGAACTAACAGTTTTTCACTTTTTTAAGAAATGCTACGGTTTTCTTAGGTGTTCTTCTCATTTTACATGGATATTATTTTTCTAAAAAAAAATGAAGGACCGGTTGAGTAAGTTTTTTCAATTTTTATTTTTAGAAAACAATATCCGTGTAGGATGAGAAAGGAGAACATCAAAAAGAACTATAGTATTTTCCTTTTTGAATTGCCATATAACATTTAGGAGAATGCTAGGTGATCTCTTAGCTAGTGTTTTCATGGTATTCTTTAAGCCTTAGGTGAATATTATTTTATAAAAAAAAAAAAGAAACTGATCTTTATTTTTCTCACCTGATTTTTATAAAATAATATCCACTAAGACTAGGAGAACACCAGAAGATCACCTAACATTTTACTTTAAAAAAAAGAAAAGACGGTTGTTTATTCTAAGAAAATAATTATTACAAAATCGCCTACTAAAGAGATTAGAATTTTGCAATCATGCAATTATTACACAAAAATACCTAAAAATAAAGAGAATTTTATGAGAAACGTCATGATAATATTATGAGAAGCGGCATGTTCAAAGACGTCAAATGTAACGAACAACCTAGATTATATAGAGTTTACACCAACCAAAAAAAAAAAAAAAAAAAACCTAGATTATATAGAACTCATTGCATTTGTAGCAAATGTACGAGGCATATATATTGGAGTTGTTTGTTAACGTTCTCCCCTCCCTTCAATAATATTCACTTTTCTTTTTCGAAAAAATCATCAAAATATTTTCATTTTTTATCTCACATCTTTTACCTTTAACTAATATTCAAATAAGCTTAGAAAAAAAAAACTAATATTCAAATAAGAAAATTATTACAAAACAAAGTTTTTTACTTTTTAATATCACTTTCTTACTTTTTTATACCGATCATTATTTTTTTGTAAGAAAAAAAAAAACAAAAAACATAAACAGTGCTGGAAAGGAGGGTTGTTCACTTGTTTGTATCTTCTAGAGAAGAAAACAAGTTCCACGAAAATGTGCAGTAGACCTCTTTTTTTGTCGTGTCAAGAACATAAGAGAGGGTTGTTCACTTGTTTGTATCTTCTAGAGAAGAAAACAAGTTCCACGAAAATGTGCAGTAGACCTCTTTTTTTGTCGTGTCAAGAACATGAGGGAGGGTTGTTCACTTTTTGTATCTTCTAGAGAAGAAAACAAGTTTCACGAAAATGTGCAGTAAACCACTTTTTTTGTCGTGTCAAGAACATAAGGGAAGGTTGTTCACTTGTTTGTTTGTATCTTCTAGAGAAGAAAACAAGTTCCACGAAAATGTGCAGTAGATCTCTTTTTTTGTCATGTCAGGAACATAAGGGAGGGTTGTTCACTTGTTTGTATCTTCTAGAGAAGAAAACAATGAGAAAATTCACTTTACCCTCCTAAAGTTTCAGGGATTTTTCAATTTTAATCCCAAAGTTTCAAAATTGACAATTTACCCCCTGAAGTTTCAAAAAGTGGCAATTTAAACCCCATGTTAACTTTTTCGTCAAATTGGACGGAAATCTATGAAATTACATAATTGCCCTTAGGCTTTTTTTTAAAATTTCCGTCCATTTAGACGGAAAATTTTAACGAATGGTTTAAATTGCCACTTTTTGAAACTTTATGGGGTAAATTGCCAATTTTGAAACTTAAAGGTTAAAATTGAAAACTCCTGAAACTTCAGAAGAATAAAGTGAATTTTTCCTAAAAAACAACTTCCACGAAAATGTGCAGTTGACCTCTTTTTTGTCGTGTCAGAAACATTTGGTCGACTAGACTACAAGAGTACAGAGAATCCTCTCTTATACTATTAGTCATTAGCCCTTTAGTCAATGGTTGGATTGGATTTGACTTTGACATGTCCCCCTAAAATTTATTTTACCAGTAAACTGAAATGAAATTTTTGGTAGAAATCTCAGTGGTCAAGTGTCAAACCTAATCCATTGGTGTAGGAAAAAATGATAAAGAGACGAAAAGCCAACAAACCAACATGACAATGAGTCAATGACACAAAGAGGTGACCCTCTAGAATATGGGTTTTGGCATTAGCCACATTTTCTGCTATTTGAGTTTAATTCGAACTGCAATCACTGATTAGTTTAGCGCTACAATCTTAACATTCTTTTAGCAAGAGTTACTATTGTTAAGTAATTACCCTAAAATTATGGATTTGATGAAGATTAGATTAACTTAATTTTACGGATTTGATTATGATTTGATTACCCTAAATTAGGTGATTTAATTACTATTACATTTATGTAATAGTAATTCTACGATCCCGATATTCTTTTAACGAGAGTTATTATCTTTATTTAAGTAGTTATTATGCTGACACGGTTTGTCGAGTTATATATTTAGGTTTTCTCCTTTAGTTGAGACCTACTATCTAATCTTTGTGTGTTGGCCTTGAAGCTTTCTCATCCTGATCTAAATCTTAAGCTCCCAGATTTCATTTTCCCAGTTCAAATTGGTTGAGCATATATATATTATACCATAATCAATCTCATAATCAATCGCTAATTGATTAAGAGGGTGGGGGGGACTTTGCAAAAGACACATAGAAACTAATTAATCAACAAAATGAATGATCCAAATAAAAGGTAATGAACAGGTATTGATCTCAATCCATTTAAATGGCTGACTGAGTGGAACCAAAGATCGACACCAGAGGCCCACAACCCATGACATTTTTTTTTAATAATTGGAACGACTTTTATCTTCTATATTTGTGGCGTCTTTCTGCAACTTGCCCTAACAAATAACAATGGAAGGAGAGCATCATTCATTCTCCACAACAGGTCTTCATGGTTGACCACTCTGTAGTGTTCCATCCCCCAATATTATATTAGTCTAACTTTGTAGGCGGACTCAATTTTCCAAATTCCACAATGTTGTGGAATTAGAGTTAAATCAAGATCTGCATAATCTTACTTTTTGTATGCTATGTTTGTTAATATGTTTTCATAATATTTGGTGTTTCAAGTTGACGTGTTAATCTTCTCAAAGGGTAGCGCAATTAGTTAAGGTTGAGGCTTCGTGAAGCGGGAATTACTAGTTTAAATCTCGCTCATTGTGTGGGCAAGTAAAAAAAAGTTAATGTGTTAATTTTTTTTATTGGAGGCTATGAATGAGTGGATTTACGTCAAAAATAACAAAGAATAAAAATATTCTTACATAAATAGAAATAACGTGTTAAGGAAAATATTAATAAACCTAATTTAGAAAATATAAAATATTTCAACATCCCCCTCAAACTCAAGGTGTAAGCTTGAGTTTGGAAAAAATAATAAATTAAAGGCATTGAAATCCGAAACAATGATGATGGCAATGGCGGAGGCCAAGAACAAGCCATAAATGGTGGTGATTGCCGAAAGAGATAAAGGCTGGCGGGGCGATCAGAACAAGCCGTAGATGGTGGTGATTGCCGAAAGAGATAAAGGCTGGCAGGGAGGCCAACGATGGCGGCAAATGGCTGGTGAATGAAAGTTCAAAAGGGCCGACAACGGGTCAGGGCTGACAATGAACCAAACTTCAAAACAGGCTAATGACGGGCCAAAATTCAAAAAGGGGCCGACAACGGGCCAAGGCTGACAATGAGTCAAACTTCAAAAGGGGCCGATGATGGGCCAAAATCCAAAAAGAGGCCAACAACGGGCCAAGGCTGACAATGAGCCAAAATTCAAAAAGACCCGGCAATGGGCCAGGGCCGACAAGGGCCAAAACATAAAAAGAAAATGAGCCCACTTGGGCGGTTATCAGATCAGCACACCGAACCTGACCGGCGCATGACGCGAGTAATATTGAATTGGCAGAGAGCTTTGGGTGTTGCGTGGCGGTGGACTTGAGCACCGAGATTGTCATACGAAATGTGAGGAAACGCAAGGATGTTGAAGGCCACAATAAAGTAGCTTTGATACCATGTTGAAATATATATTAAAATATAAAATAAGGAAGAGAAAGAAAAGAGAGCGAAAGCGAAGATAGACATTTAGGCTACATCTTGTATACTCACTATATAAAACAATATTAATAACTCTATATTTATAGAGAGATAATGAATAGTGACCAAAAAACCCTAAAGTAAACATAAACTAATTAAGAAAGAAAATAAACCTTATAAGGAAATATAATAACGAAGAATGAAAATATTCTAACATAAATAGATATAGCGTATTAAGGAAAATACTAATTAACTTAATTTAGAAAATATAAAATATTCGAACACCAACAATGTTATTGTCTCTGTGATACAACACGGCTCAATCACCGTTTTCAACACTTGCACGAAAGCTCAAACACCCACTCATGGCGTAGAACAACACCACCACAAAACACTTTCACCAAATCTGTCGGCACCCACGATCAACTACGGTTGAGTTTTTTTTTTTTTTAAGGAGAGGAAAATGGATACCAAATAATAGGAACATAAGGTTTCTATCGGTTCAAATTCAGAAAAAAGGATAACCCTTAGGTGTTTAAATTTAATAAAAAAAAAAAAAAGAGATAAAAGAGAACTGTTTGACACGTGTTTAAATTTTAAAATTTAGATGGGTGGCATGTTTGAAGCCGTCAAATGTAACTAACGACCTAGATCATTGGAACTATAGTACTCATAATCAATAGACAACGACTATAGCAAATGTAAGAGGCATTGTCCCTTCCTTTTTGTTTTGTTTGTATTTGCTTAGAAAATAAAAATAAATAAATAAGAGGCATATTGTATTTCTGGGCAAGAAAACAAGTTCCACGAAAATGTTCAGTAGACCTCTTTTTTTTATCGTGTCAGGAACATTTGGTCGACTAGACTACAAGAGTACAGAGAGTCCTCTCTCATAGTCATTGGTTGGATTGGATTGCATTTGGATTTAACTTTGACATGTCCCACTAAAAATTATTTTACCAGTAAACCTTTTCTTTGAAATGGAATTTTTGGTAGAAATCTCCATGGCCAAGAGTCAAACAAACCTAATCCATTGGTATAGAAAAAATTATAAAAGAGACGAAAAGCCAACAAATCAACATGACAATGAGTCAGTGACACAAAGAGGTGACCCTCTAGAATATGGGTTTTGGCCTTAGCCAGATTTTCTGCTATTTAAGTTTAATTCGAACTGAAATCACAGATTAGTTTTTCTTAGTACTACGATCCCGACATTCTTTCAGCAAGAGTTACTATCTTCTACGATCCCGATATTTTTTTAGCAAGAGTTATTATCTTTATTTAAGTAGTCATTATGATGACGTGGTTAGTCGAGCTATATATTTAAGTTTTCTCCTTTTGTTGAGACCTATTGTCTTCGTTTTTTTTTTCTTTTTTTTTGGCCCTTGAAGCTTTCTCATCCTGATCCAAATCTTATGCTCCCATATTCATTTTTCCAGTCCAAATTGGTTGAGCGTAAATCTGGTATATCATAATTAATCGATGATTGATTAAGAGGGTCGGCGGACTTTGGAAAAGATACAAAGAAACTAATTAATCAACAAAATGATGGATCCAAATAAAAGATAATGAATAGATATTGATCTCAATCCATGTAAGTGGCTGACTGAGTGGAGTAGAAGATTGACACGAGAAGCCCACAACCCATGACTTTTTTTTTTTTTTTTTTTTTTTTTTTTTTTTGGAAAAATTCACTTTACCCCTGTTTGAGATGTTTTTCAATTTGAACCTCAATGTTTAAAAATTTACAATGTCCATCTCTAATGTTTCAAAAATTTGCAATTAACACAGTTCGTTACTAATTGCCGTCTAAGTACACTGAAATTGCCGGCAGAGAAGTAAGTGAGAGGCATCTGCTCCTTTTCTTAATAAAAAAAACATAAACATTGCCGGAAAGGGAGGGTTGTTCACTTGTTTGTATCTTCTAGAGAAGAAAACAAGTTCAACGAAAATGTATAGTAGACCTCTTTTTTTGTCGTGTCAAGAACATTTGGTAAACTAGACTACAAGAGTATAGAGAGCCCTCTCTCATACGATTAGTCATTAGCCCTTTAGTCAATGGTTGGATTGGGTTTGACTTTGACATGTCCCACTAAAAATTATTTTACCAGTAAACTGAAAATGAAATTTTTGGTAGAAATCTCCGTGGTCAAGGGTCAAAGCTAACCCATTGGTATAGGATAAAATGATAAAGAGACGAAAAGCCAACAAACCAACACGGCAATGAGTCAATGACACAAAGAGGTGACCCTCTAGAATATGGGTTTTGGCCTTAGCCACATTTTCTGCTATTTGAGTTTAATTCGAATTAAATCACGGATTAGTTTTTCTTAGCGCGACAATCCTAACATTCTTTTAGCAAGAGTTACTATCTTCTACGATCCCGATATTCTTTTAACGAGAGTTATTATCTGTATTTAAGTAGTCATTATGCTGATGCGGTTTGTCGAGCTACATATTTAGGTTTTCTCCTTTAGTTGAGACCTACTGTCTAATTTTTGTGTGTTAGCCTTGAAGCTTTCTCATCCTGATCTAAATCTTAAGCTCCCAGATTTCAATTTTCCGGTTCAAATTGGTTGAGCGTATATCTGTTATATCATAATCAATCGATGATTGATTAAGAGAGTCGGGGGGACTTTGCAGAAGGCACATAGAAACTAATTAATCAACAAAATGAATGATCCAAATAAAAAGTAATGAACAGGTATTGATCTCAATCCATGTAACTGGCTAACTGAGCGGAGCCAAAGATTGACACCTGATGCCCACAACCCATGACATTTTTTTTTTAATAATTGGAACAACTTTTATCTTCTATATTTGTGGCGTCTTTCTGCAACTTGCCCTAACAAATAACAATGGAAGGAGAGCATCATTCATTCTCCACAACAGGTCTTCATGGTTGACCACTCTGTAGTGTGTCCATCCCCCAATATTATTACTAGTCAAACTTTGTTGGCGGACTCAATTTTCCAAATTCCACAATGTTGTGGAATTAGAGTTAAATCAAGATCTGCATAATCTTACTTTTTGTACGCTATGTTTGTTAATATGTTTTCATAATATTTGGTGTTTCAAGTCGACGTATTAATCTCCCCAAAGGGTAGCTCAATTAGTTAAGGTTGAGAAAAAGTGAAGTGGGAGTTACTAGTTTAAATCTCGCTCATTGTGTGGACAAGTAAAAAAAAGTTAAATGTGTTAATTTTTTTTTTATTGGAGGCTATGAATGAGTGGATTTACGTCAAAAATTCGGAAATTGGTCTACATCAACGTCAACTTTTGCTTTTGTTTTGGCCTTTGTATGTTTGGTTTCGTCTTCGTGAGTGGGAAAGAAAAGAAGACAAGTGGTGTGAGAGAGGGAATCCATTGGCTAAAGAGTTTGTTAAATATATTTCTTTCTTTTTTGAGTGAATTTTAGAGAAAAGCCAGAGAGCTGAATGTGAATGCTTAGTGGGCATTAGCAGATTCTGCTGAAAACTGTCGTGTCTCTTTCTTCCTCTTTCTCTGATCTTTCCCTCCCCTGCACCCCATGTCTCTGTTCTGTGCTTACTACACCACAAAAGCCATGCCCCAAGTCGAACCCACCATTTACAACAACACTATAAAACGAAGAAAGATATCACTGAAGATCAAACGAGAAAGAAAAGAATTAACAAAAAGAATTATATCATTAGAGAGAGAGAGAGAGATGAAGGGAAGGAAGAGCAGTCACACATTGTTGAGAGGAGGGAGGAGAGAGGGAAGCTACTGCCATGGTTTCTCTTTAGCTCAGATTCAATCACTGGCTGCCATCTGTGAGGCTCTTATCCCTCCCCTGCAGCCATCGGACAGCATTGGCAAGGCTGACCACTCCCTCCATTCCTTCTACAAAGCTTCTGGGTCTCAGCATCCAATCCCTGATGAGGTTAATTAACTTTCTATATCCTATCTTAATTTGGAATCCTTATTCTGTATTTAATTCTATACAACAAACAGAAAAACAAAAAACAATATGTATAACATGTTTTCCCTTTGAATGGAAAACAGGTGGCAGAGCTCATTGTGAAGAGGGGTCTACCACAGGCTGTGTTCCTAGTGAGCTTAGTTCTGAAGATGTTGTCATCCAGATTGGGAACTCTATTGCTTTGTGGGTCTCTGTGCTTTGACAGGAAATGGCCATTTATTCTTAACTTCTCCGAAATTTCTTTGGAGAAGAGAGAAGAAATTCTCAAGAAATGGTCAAGAGAAAGGCTTCTGTTACCCTTAAGGATGTTGTTTGTGGTTTTTAAAATCTTCTGCTTCTATAACTTCTTCTCAAGGGTAATGCTTTTAATTCACTATGGTTTCTCATCCTGCTCTATTTGTTGTTTGAATACTAAGAAACAGTTTTCCTAAAGAAATTTTGTGGTGAGTGAGAAGGAAGTAAAATCAATGTTTGATTAAATTGCCATCTTTAGGTGTTAAAGAATATTGGTATATCTTGGATCCTGCAAAGGAGATCAGTAAATTTTCATCTGCCTATAAAAAGTTTCTCCTTTTTACTTTTCCCTTTTAAGGGTTTTGAGTAGGGGTGGGTAAATTAACCGGTTACCGATTAACCGACCAATTACCGATATTAACCGAACCGATATAACTATAACTGATAGTTATCGGTCAGTAACCGGTTAAAAAATTTATACCGATAAGCTTATCGGTCGGTCAAAAATTTATTATCGGTTAACCGATATGACCGATAATTATTTTTCATTTTTAAATTTTTTAAAATTTTATACTTTTTACTCTTTTGATTTTTATTTTATAATATAAAAAAGATGTAGTGAATCAATATAAAAAAAGATTCAACAAGTTATTTTAGCCATATATATATTTAGGCTCCCACCAAAAAGGTCAAAACAACTAATTTTTAATAAGTTATTTTAGGCTTTAACCCAACAAAAAGTATTTAAACTCTCAAAATAACTAATTTTTTGATCAATTAGCAACTAGTAAAAAGCTCAATAAAAAGTTAACAAATACCGGTTTAACTAGCCGGTTTAACCGATTACCGATATGATCAATTAACTGATTAACCGATAGCTTATCGGTCAAGAATCGGTTAACTGATAACCGATAGCTTATCGGTCAATAACCGATAACCCTATTAACCGGACCGATATGACCGATACCCAGCCCTAGTTTTGAGTTATTATTTTTCACTTCTAAACTACCTAGAAAATGTTAATGTGAAGAAGAAGAAGAAGAAGAAGAAGAAGAAGAAAATGTCAATGTTCTCCAATGCCAGCAAAAAGACAAAAAATACTTTATAAATTTGAAGGAAAAAAAAAAAAAAATAGAACAGAAGAAGAAGAAGAAGAAGAAGAAGAAGAAGAAGAAGAAGAAGAAGAAGAAGAAAGAAAGAAAGAAAGAAATAAGGGGTGGTCGATCCACACCCCAGACACTTGGGGGCTTGTCCAGCCACCACACCAAGTGCTAGGGGTGGTTAAGCCACCCTTGGTTTTTTATATTTTATTTTTAAAAAAAAAAATAGAATTTTTTTTTTTTTTTTTTGTCATTAAGAAGAATACATCCATTTTGTTTATAGTTTAAGAGGGACATTAACACAATTGATAGTTTTGATGAGACATTAACAATGAAGTGGTAGTTTGAGCGGGGTAATTGTACTTTTTATAAATTTTTTAAAAAAAAAAGTTTTTCTTTTTATTGTTTTCGTTAAGAGTTTTGACTTTCGACTTTTGACTCTCTTTTTTTGGCATATTGCAGACTAATGAAAATTCAGAAAATCCAGCATGGAAAGCAATCGGGTACCAAGTTGACACCAGGGAAAAATTGACGAAACCACATGAGGAGAGGCCACTCCAGAAGGGAGTGATAGAAACTATAAACGAAAGTGACTCCACAATTGTCCAATCTCTTACCCAGAAAGGCCTTGAAGTCATTGAAGATTCAGAGCAAAGCGTATACAAGATCAAATGTGACGTTGTTGTTGTTGGCTCTGGTTGTGGTGGTGGGGTTGCAGCTGCAGTGCTTGCAAGCTCTGGCCAAAAAGTAATCGTTCTTGAGAAAGGAAACTATTTTGTGCCCGCAGACTATTCTTCTTTAGAAGGGCCTTCCATGAATGAGCTATATGAATCTGGTGGACTTATGTCAACTCTTGATGGGAACACTATGATCTTGGCTGGCTCAACAGTGGGTGGAGGCTCTGCTGTAAACTGGTCTGCATCTATCAATACACCAGATTCAGTTCTTCGAGAGTGGTCTGTCGATCATAAGATCCCATTTTACGCAAGCTCTAGTTATCAATCTGCCATGGATGCTGTTTCTAAGAGGATTGGTGTTACAGATAAGTGTATGGAAGAAAGCTTTCAGAATCAAGCCCTTCGAAAAGGGTGTGAGAATCTTGGTTTGAAAGTTGAAATAGTTGCAACAAATTCATCAGAAAATCATTACTGTGGTTCTTGTTGTTATGGTTGTAGAACAGGAGATAAGAAAGGCACTGATTCAACTTGGTTGGTTGATGCTGTGAACTATGGTGCAGTGATCCTGACAGGAAGTAAAACTGAGAAACTCGTATTGGAGAATGAAAAGAATGGAAGGATGAGAAAGAGATGCATGGGAGTGATTGCAACAACTTCGAGTAAGGCTATCACAAAGAAGCTGCAAATTGAGGCTAGAGTTACAATTTGTGCATGCGGGTCTCTCTTGACTCCCCCTCTAATGATCTCCAGTGGCATGGAGAATCCAAACATTGGCAGAAACCTCCACCTCCACCCTGTTCAACTGGTTTGGGGATATTTCCCAGAAAATACATCTAATCTTAAAGGCAAAGCGTATGAGGGAGGAATCATTACTTCGCTCCATAAGGTGGTTTCAGAAGATTCTAATGTCCGGGCTATTATAGAAGCTTCTGCACTAGGACCTGCCGCATTTAGCGGATTACTTCCATGGGTTTCTAGGCTCGACATGAAGGAAAGGATGGCAAAGTACGCCAGAACTGCTAACCTTTTTGCATTGGTCAAAGATCAAGGTTCAGGAGAGGTAAAGGCAGAAGGTAAGATTAAGTATCAATTAAGTCGTACTGATAAAGAAAATCTTCAAGCTGGGATGAGGCAAGCTTTGAGGATTTTGGTTGCCAGTGGAGCAGTTGAAGTGGGTACGTATAGGAGTGATGGCCAGAGAATTAAATGTAAAGGAATCAAGGAGAAGGATTTGGAGGAGTTCTTGGACACAGTCACAGCAGTTGGAGGGGCAGGTTCAAGAGGAGAAAACTGGACCATATATTGCTCCGCACATCAGATGGGAAGTTGTAGAATGGGTGCCACAGAGGAGGAAGGTGCAGTTGATGAGAATGGTGAAAGTTGGGAAGCAAAAGGGTTATTTGTATGTGATGCAAGCATTCTACCTTCTGCAGTTGGAGTCAATCCCATGATTACAATCCAGTCCACTGCCTATTGCATTTCCAAGAGGATTGCAGAGTCCTTGAAAAAAAAAAATTTCTAGGTGGCTGGATAACTAATGTTTCTCAATTCTATATTTTGAATGTACTTTAGAGTATGATCTACAATAAAAATTGTGTAATGAGAAAACCAATAATTGATGGTGTAATAAGAGAACCTCCATAAATTATCGTCTTCCTTCCCCTTCAATTTCTTTTGCATCATGGAGCAAAACTAATATGTACGAGTGAGAGCATAAAAACATACATGAGCAAAACTAATATGTGCGAGTGAGAGCATAAAAACATACATGTTTTCTTTAAGCTTTATTTGAGTAAAGCTTTGTTAACACCTTTATCCATGTCCCTGGCTATGCAAATGTTTGTTTCTTCTTTTTCTTTTTCTTAGTTTGTTGAGTGTTGTATTTCTCTTATACACTTCATGTGTACTTAAATTGCACCACTTGGGCTTTTAATGAATTTTCTTCACTTTAAAAAAAAAAAATGTTTAGATAACATTAAAAAGAAAAAAAAAAATGAGAAGAAAATTTTAACAAACCTTGGTCGTCGTAAGAAGATGAGACTCGCTGCCAATGTTAACGTCTATTCTTCCTTTATTTTATGTTAGAGGTCGTTATTACAAGTAAACTCCAAGGGTTATATAAAAAGACACTCATTTTCTGTTGTTTACTCTACAAGGGTACATATATATTGCATGCAATTATATAACTCTATTTCGCATCAAATATCATAATTCTTACTTAGGAATCATCTAATAATCCCTTACTAAGAGACACTTTCTTCATAAAACAACGGCACATTTATGGGCATGGGTGTTTTCTAGGTGTAAATAACTTCTAAGCACCATTGCTCAGCTTAAGATTGAAGGAGATCAAGAAGCCAAAAACAATTATAATGAATATCCAAACCAGAAAAAATCAGAAGGAAAAGAAAAAAAACTAAACTGGATAATTTTATAATTTGAGGAAACCCAACCTTATTGGGAACGCTTTGACAATTGTTCTAGATTCAATCAGAATCTTACATCGATTACCATTTTACTGAAACTACGTCTACATGTATGCCCGCAGAAAAACGCAAGCAGCAAATCAGATTCACCACAAAAAGAATCATATGCTGAAACAGATAAAATTATGTAGAAACCAAGCGATTCCCTCACTTGTATGCTTTAACTGCTTTCTCGGCAGCGTCATCAAGGTCTTCCGCCGTTATCAATGCCATGCCGCTTTCCTGCAGACCAATCAATGATCAACATAAATAACCACACTTTTATCCAATTTATTAAAGATGATTCTCATGACATTATGAATTTCTGTCCAAAGATTTGACATCAGATTAAGTTTCAAGTTTACCTTTAGAATTCTCTTTCCTTGGTCAACATTGGTGCCTTCAAGCCGAACAATCACTGGTACTTTCAGTGAAACCTTCAACACAAGGCACAGAAGAAGATAAAACATCAGCGCTATAGCTTGAAGGCAATAAATTCATTCAAATTCAGCCAAACGAAAAAGAAGGGAACAAATTAAAATCTTATGATAATTCAATTATAATAAAAGAACATTCTTCTTCCTTCATTCCTTTTTGGATTTACTTTTTCCGTTTATTTGTGTATAGAAATATCAAATACTTCTAAATTACAACCTATCCCATTTCTTCATTGAAAGTTCTATAAATTTTATCTTATAATGGTATCATAAAAATATACGAGTATGTGCGAAAAGACACAAAAACAACGATTGGAGGGGCTGAAGTACAAAGTGGATATGAGAAGATAACCAGTTCCAAAAAGTAGCAAATGTTCCAAATGCACATGAGATAATCGGACACGGAATCTAACCTGCTTGGCAGCATTGACAATTCCACTAGCAATTATGTCACATTTCATTATTCCTCCAAATATGTTCACTAGAATTGCTTTGACCTTGTCGTCAGAGGTCAATATTTTGAATGCCTCAACCACCTGCTTCATATAAGTTAATGATTAAAAAAATGGTAACTAAAAAGTTGTTTTCTCAAGGCAAGTAACAAGTCAAATTCATGACAGTTTAGAGATTATCCAAGATCAGACTCAGAAAATGGCTAATAAACAATATAAGACCATTTATAGAATATCTGTTTTGTCAGAAGAAAATTCCAATGAACAATACAGCATAAATATACATGGCATGTGCGCACACATAGAATATTCAGCCTCGTAAGTATTTATGTTATTGAAAAGCTAAAAGTATATAACTGATAAATAAATATGGTACTTGATTACAACAATGGGCACAAAAGCGCTAGTATAAGCAGTAAAAACCAATTCTTAAAAACAACAATCCTAGAAGTTAAGTCATTACCTGGCCTTCAGAAGCATTCCCACCTACATCTAGAAAATTGGCAGGAGTTCCCCCATGCAATTTAATTATGTCCATTGTGGCCATTGCCAATCCTGCACCATTCACCATGCAACCAATCTCTCCATCTAAGCCGATATAATTTAAATCTGCTTTAGCAGCAGCCACCTATAAGAATATAACGAAAGATGCATAAGTATTCATTGCTGCTGCTTAGTCTAACTCTATGGAAATGGTGTTTTGCATGTCTGTGCTTCAAGCAGGATGTCTATTCAAAAGTTCACAATTGCAGTGTTTTATCGTCTCACAATCAAAACCCAAATGGCTGGCTTTCACATCACCAACCAAAAATATTTAAGAAAAATCATTCCAGATAAATAAGCATTATAAGAAAAAACAAACACCTCCCGAGGATCCTCCTGCGATGGATCACGGAGAGCAAATATCTCTTTCTGACGAAAGGCAGCATTGTCATCAAAGTTCAACTTAGCATCAGCAGCTACCAACTGCTTATCAGAAGTCTCTGCAATGGGATTGATCTGCCCAGAAGAACCAAAGTTCATCATTCAGACTACAACATCCAATGGAAAAAAATCAAATGAATAAATATGCCACCATGCAAATTTGCAATTTAAAAGCTTATGCTCACTTCCAACATTGTGCAGTCACACTTGCAAAAAAGCTCATACAATTTCTTCACTTGTTCAATTGCATCTTTCCTATCAGCCACTGTGGGAGCCAAACCATCAACGACCTTTGTGGCATCTTCATCAGTTATTCCTTTGAAAACATCAATAGGCACCTGTCAAAATAACGCGTCTATTACATTTCAATATAGGAAAGGAGGATGAGACTGCCTCAATAACAATGACAAACCATCAAAATAAAATAAAAGGATAACAACCTTTATAATCATATCAGGGAATTTCTCTGCAAGGTCTTCAATGCTGGTTCCTCCCTTTCTACAGGCAATTATAAGCTGGGAAAAGAAAGATATGCAAAAGCATATTGGATTTAGGACTATTATGCCTAATCAGAAATAAGGATAGAATGTCCGAATGTATTGACAGAGAAAATAAAACTAATTGTTCAAATCAAATAAAAAGATTAGACGCTAAGTTTGAGAACATACAGGGCCAGCAGTTTTACGATCCAGAGTGATAGCAAAGTACATCTCATTGACGAGTGAAAATTTTTCACACAAGTACACCTGTATAAGGAAAAATAAATAAACTGTACCTCAAACAAATAAGCAGTAGATAGCAAAGCATACTGAGATTTGCTATGCAGGGAATCAAGACAAAAGAAATATATGAAGACAAATATATATTCTGATTGGTAAGTTAAAAACAAACCCCAGCAGGCCTTGAATCCACCTCACCCTCCACCCTCTTCTTATAGTGGGGGGAGGTGCCATTTGAGCTAAAGCTCATTGGCCTAAATCAAGTTACATATTGATGCCCATGTTCAACTTGGCAACAAAAGAACAGAACAAAACTAGTCATAAAATGAAGCTGGCAACGCTAAAATAATTGATGATCCTAAATAGACTGAATAAAAAATGCCTGACCTTGCTGACAACTTTGCCTTGGGAACCAGTTTGTTTAGTAACAAGTATCTGCCCAAGCATCTTCCCTGAATACGATAAAATTATGAAATCAAAATAGGGGAGAATGCTATTAAAAGGCTCAGTTTTATGGAAAGAAAAACTCTTAATCACAGAACAAAGATTATTTTCCCTTATAGGTAAATACAACTACCACACCCAACAAGATTGAACTTGTGACCTTACCCTCTGCCCTTACTTAGTGGAGGAGTTGCCACTTGGCAAAAGACCATTGGCAATCATATAGAACAAACTTAAGATGTATTGAAGTTCCCAGTTGTGCACATTTGAAGATAAGATACCCATATATTGCAAGAAATCTTGCCCACAAGCAACAATTGCGAACCTATATACAAACAGCACTAGGGTCCTCCAAAGTAGCTTGAGATGGATCGAGCATCCTACGTTGATTTGGTTTAATATCTCAGGGCCTAGAACGGGTCTAGAATTGAAGTAACATGAAAAAATATATATTAACTGTTCCGAGCAGATAAAAGTTTACTGACCCAACCCAAGAAACAAACCAATAATACATTCGACCATAAACAAGGGAGTTCCAGCATGAACGGGGGGTTATTGTTCCCATAGAAGAGGGGATGCAATCCCATATCGCCTTAGACAGGGAAGCATACTACATAAAGATGAAAACTTGCTTCTCTTTTTACATGGCAAATAAAATCAGCCAGCAATTGGCTTTATACAGTGAATAGGCTAACCATGTTGGCCCTTTAGAGTTCATTCTATACAAAAAGTTTATCCTTAAATAGCTCATTAAAATTCACATGTACATCAAATATATAACATTAAGCTAGGCTGGTTTGATAGTAGGGATTTGATCATTTGAGTTTGCCTAAGCATCAGCCATGGAAAAATATATCTTTATAATAAAGAATCTATCAATATTTGAAAAGGGACAGAAATTTCCTCCAAACCAGTTTAGAAGAAATTTCCTTCAACTGACTTTAATAGGTAACCAGTGTCATCTCTCACTTTTTTTTTTTAGGGGTAATTACCTTTTGCCCCCATAAACTACAGTGCCTTGACACTTTTCCCCCATGAACTACCAATTATGACATTTGACCCCATCAAATTACCATCTTATGACACTTTTCCCCCTTTTGTCAGTCAAAGGGAGGGTTAACGGAAAGAGATTTTTTTTTTTTTCATTTTTGCCCCCACTTCAAATCACTAAAATGACACTTATACCCTCCTAAAATGGGGGCAAAAATAGAAAAAAAAAATTTCTCTCTCCATTGACCATCCCTTTGATTGACAAAAGGGGGAAAAATATCATAAGATGGTAATTTGATAGGGTCAAGTGTCATAGTTGGTAGTTCATGGGGGGAAAGTGTCAATGGGCTGTAGTTCATGGAGGCAAAAGGTAATTACCCTATTTTTTTAATATTTTTAATAATCATTTACTGTCATTCTACTAACCTAAGAACCTAAACATTAATTTTTGAGAAATCTAAAGATGTTGAATGACACTTGTCACTTATTTCAATTTCCTCCAAACCAGTTTGGAAGAAATTTGTGTCCTTTGAAAAATGAAACCAAACCAAACCAATCAAAATAACTTCAGTCTAACCTTGTCAATAATATATTTCATTAGGCAGGGTTTGGCATTGAGTACGTATAACATAAGCAAACCCCATCTTATCATAGACAAGGGCCAAGGCCCAAGAATAGAAATGCAGCAATAAAAGAGATTACATGCAAGTCAAACAAAGAAAAACATCTTAAATCACACTCTTGAGGAAAGAGAGGAAAAAATCTTCAGTACCAGCTATATCTTCAACCTGATCAGCCTTAACAATATGAACTCCGCCCTTTAGACCACTTTTAAAGGTTCCCAAGCCTCTCCCACCTGCCAAAATTTGGCTTTTGACCACCAACTGTGTCATAAAATAAAAGTTAGCATTCCACTTTTTCTGTCAACCAGCGTGCTTGCTAAGAGGATGTACAAAAATGAGAGGAAAGAATATTTTAAACTTCCATCTGTTTACCATTCAGATCCCAATAACACATAGACCTGATTTGGGAAAAGACAACTACGTTGCATAATTTCTTTTCTTTTTTTTCTTCTAAAACAAATAATATAAACATAGGAGGAAAAGTGATACTTTCCATTCATCTCCTCAGTTTTCACATCAACCAAAAAAAAAGTTTGAAATAAAAGAACACAGTAGTGCCTTGAATTACAAACAATTACCTCGCTTTCATTGGGAAATACATCACGAATCGCCTTCCTGACTTCATCAACGGAAGAAACCGCCACACCTTTTGGAACATTGATCCCGTATTTGCCCATCAACTCAGCCCCCTGATTTCAACCAAAAAAAAAGAAGCTTAATCGCCACAACCAATCAACGTTTCCGAACCAATTCATAATTCCGCAAAATCACGTGACTGAACCAGCACAATACCCACACATTTCCCACCAAAAGCACAAACCTTTCATGAAAATATAAACAGTAATACACACTGTTTGATTGCCGAGAAAACGCAGGAGCGCCAAAAAAAAAAAACTCCAAAAATCATTTAAAAGAGAAAAATCCTTCCCTCGGTTGTCCCCAATAAACAACCGAGATCGGTAAAATGAATTATCAGAATTGTTTATGAAACCGTAACAACATAAGCCGTAAAAGCACAAGTTTTTTTGTTTTATTTTCCTGAATTTTCTCCAGAACCAAACAGCAACAAAAAAAAAAAAAAAAATCTTCTTCCAATGCGTGCACATATACATGTGCGTGCGTCCGTGCGTGTGCGTGTGTGTGTGTGTGTGTGTGTGAGAGAGAGAGAGAGAGAGAGAGAGAGGGAGGGAGAGAGACCTGATACTCGTGAATGTTGAGGCGGCGGAGCTGCTGTTGCTGCCATTTTCCGGCGACGGAGAGAGAACGAGAGACGAGCTTGCTGACCAATCCTCTCACCATTCTTTCAAGACTTCTGTAAAATCAGCCACAGAGATTCAGAGAGATCGGCGCGAAAACCTAGACCACAAGCTCTCAAAACCCTAGAAAGAGAGAGAGAGGTGCTTGCCGGAGGCGGAGTGTGATCCGGTCAAAGTGGGGAGCAAAACGGACCCTAGATATTATATTCTATTTGGTTCCATTTTTCACCCACAATGTTTTCTTATTTCTAAACTATCCCTTTTATATATTTTTCCTCTCTTTAAGAATCTTAGATCAACGAAATATTAGGGGGGAAAAGGGCCAAAAGGCTGATTCGTAGAAAAGGAAAATTTGTGTTGTGGCTATATTGTATTATATTTGGACAAGTGTTTTTTTTTTTTTTTTTTTTTTTTTGGTATGAAAAATTATTTTGACTGAGATAAAGGGGAAAAGTGTTTTAGATATGATTTCACTTAATATACATATTTCTAGAATACAATTATTTTTTTTTTAAAAAAAAAAAAAAAAACTAAATCTAAAACTAACTCAATTGAGTGATTACTGGAAAATAAATTATTGGCTTATCAAATTATTTATTGAGCTATGAAAAGATTCAACAAAAGACAAACGAATTCATCATATATTATGTCAGCAATACGTAGAGTAACTCATGACACAGCAGTAAAAGCAAGAAGTGTAAGCAGATTGACTCATCAATTGAAGTAGGATCCATTGATCAATGTGTGGTAAAGTATGTCCATAAATTATTCGTGGTAGGTAAAGTATGTATCATATGATTACTGGTGGATTTCATTTGAATGAAAATAAATTAAGTTGATGGAATATTTTAAAAATATATATATGAAGGAAGAGAATCATTAAGATTTGATTAAGGTCGATGGGATATTATGTAAAGGACAGAGTTCTTTTCTGAACTAGGTTAAAAGAATTTCCTTCAACATAGTCTATAAAAGTAATATGTGTCCTTTAACATGTGATTTAACATGTGAAAAACACATGTTTTTGTAATAGCAGATACAAAGTTAGACAAATGTCATTTTAATTGACTAGGTTTTGAAAGAAATTCCTCTTACCCAGTTTGGAGGAAAACTCTATGTTTATAATTGTCTAGTTTGAACTATCTCATCCTACTCTTTATAAATCCTCCACACACACACACAAAATGGTCCACAAGGACCACAGCATAAGGGAATCTGGTTGCAAGGTTCATTGGCTAACACATCTTTGAAGCAGCATTTTCAGAGTGCTTTATCAGTTAGATTAAAGGGAGATTCCCAGGAAGATGCATTCCTTACATAGGTAAAACACCTTTTGCTATAAAAAAATAAAAATAAAAATGATGGATTGGAACAAAGGCACTACATCATTCACATATGAGTATGTTTGATAAGGATTTTCAAACATACATATGAAATACACTTGAGCAGGCCAAGTTCTTCAACATTGAATGATTTCAATGTCATAGCATGAACAGGGAAAAGATGCATGATTTCAATTCAAATTTTCAGGGGATGTAAAAGAAGAGAAGCTTTTTGCAACAGTAAACTCAATCAAATTTGGAGATTTGGATCGCTGCCTTGCACCATAACTTGCAGTAACATCTGCGCGCTATTACTTTTTACGAACAGCTTCAACCTGCTAATTATATTTGCTCTTGATTATGTTCCATTCTTCTCACCTTCATTTCAAGGATTTACACAAGCACTCACCTAAAAAAAGGTAGTATTAGAAGGAAGAATAAAGGCAGATTTAATGAAAATGAGAAAAACATCATGGTTTTGCTTGAAAACATCTTTTCCTTCTCCCTTTTATTTTCTCTTTCAATACAAAACATCTCAAAACACAAATCTAGTTTCGCTTTTATGTTGCATCAGAACACTTTTTTCAAACAAAAAACAAAAGCACCATCTAAAAAGCATTAACAATCGAAGCCTAATTAACAATCAAGAGCAAGTATAATTTGCAGCAAGTACCTATGATGACATTATTAAGGTGGAGATACGGCAGCAACATCGATCCATGAAGGCCTCTTTGCATTGTAGTAGAAATGTGCAATCATTTGGACCAACTCATCTTCTGTCCGAAACTCTGCACAGGCACATATAATATGGTATTATGGCCTGATGGCCCAAAACAGAACTTCAACACATCCATTCTTCAGAAGCATCTGAGCAAAATCATGCCTCTTAATATCATAAAGGCCAGAAGTCATAATCTCACCTTTCTCCCTGTATAAGATCCTGTTTCCCCGTAAAAACAAAATTTGTGGGCACTCATTAGCTTTAAGGGCATATGCCAAATCTCTCTCAATGTTGGTGTCTATCTTTACTGACTGTTATCAGGAAATTCCAGAGCATTCCCATCATCGAATACACATGGAAACACATTTTGAAAAAAATCAATCAGATTGGTCACCAGAATATGTAGGAAAGAATACAAGTTAAAATACTGAATTTTAAAATTTTAGCACTCAGGGCCCAAAGAAGCACTGTGTGGATTAGTTCAGTTTATACATTAGAAAATTTCGTGCTCAAAAAGTCATTTTCTCCAAAATTCCTTCATTTCTCAGCAACCAAATGAAGGAATTTTGTTGCAAGATATATGGCAACGCTTATCCACGGATCCTAGAAAATGGAAAAGATAGAACTTTAAGAAAATTCAGAAGGACAAATGAGAAGTTTGATATACCCGCGGAGGCAACCGATCTTTAGAACTCCGATACACCTTAAGCGCCTTCTCTAGCTCTTTCAAAGCCTTCCAGTTATCAGTTGCCCTGTGAACAGAAAGATAAATTGTGAACTATGACAATAAGTAAATTGAAACAGTGAATTTGTTTAAATCTACTACGTTCATTATTCTCATACATGCATATATAGTACTTTTCTACCAAATAAACAGTGATATTGACCTTCCCACTTCTCCATTATTTAAGTGTTACTTCCTTGATAAACATGTTGCTTATCAAATAAAACCAACATTTCTCATACACGCATATATAGTACTTTTCTACCAAATAAACAGTGATATAGACCTTCCCACTTCTCCATTATTTAAGTGTTACTTCCTTGACCAACATGTTGCTTATCAAATAAAACCAACATTTCCCACCAGCTGTCTTTTGATAAAACCACTGAAAATTGCCACATAGATGAACAGATGTTATAAGCATATACATATTGAACTAAACCCAGAAAACCTTTTCCTTATCCAAATCCCAACCTCGTTACACTATAACTAATTCTGCATTTAAAACGAGCAGACAGTTGTATAGCACAATACAGGTATGAAATACGAAAGTCTTACTAATTCAAGCATATAGCAAAAACCTTCACCAAAAATTACCTGTTGTATCTTTCGAAAACAAAAACAATGAGTGGGCTTGGATGAAAAGCAAAGCTCTCCCACTCCAGACAATTGATCTCCTTGACCCAGTTATCATCGATCTCTCCTTCCCAGTCAATCTCAACACCATCTTCCCCTACAGCATTCTTGATCGGGTGCTGCTCAAAATACTCCGATGCTCTAATCCCCCACCCCACATCAGCATCAAGTGGCCAACTTGGACTTTCCTCCTCAACCACCATCTTCTTTCTTCTTCCATTACCACCAACACCATCCTCACTCTTGTTTTCATCATCATCATCTTCTTCACTGGTGTCAGCATCAATCTTGTCTTCATTAACTCTTTCCTTCAATATCTTTTCCTTATTCTCAAGTACTTCTGAATTCTGCTCTCTGATTGATGCAAATGTCTGTTCAAGTGAGTCACGCACAAAATCCTCAACTGCAGCTGCTTCACTCCTACGACCACGCCTTGGCTTCCTTGGGATTGTTGTCGGGAAGATCCTAGTCGTACCAGGATTTTCATCATCATCGTTTTGGGGAGTTTCAGATTTCAGGCGATGACTTCTTTTCTTAGGTTTTGCTTTAGGGTTGGAGTTGGGTTCAGGGTCAGATGTCGAATCAGACTTCCTTGAAACACACAGAACTGGTTTAAGGACGCGGCTGCTCTGTACAGGAGAGGACAAGATGAAGCATAAACAAGAACAAGGCCTCAAAGTAGGATTTTGAAAAGAAAACAATGTAGAAGGGTGCAAAGTAAGGTCAATGTTTGCTGCAAAGAAAGGAGAGAAGGATTTTGGCATGCTAGAAGCTTGAAGGAACAACATTTTCTCCATTCCCACCCCACTGAAGAAAAATTGGACAGAATTCAGCAATGGCAATCAAAACCAAATTGAGGTTAGGAAAGAGAATTACAGACCCAGTAGCTATGAATGAAAATAGATTCAATTATCCATGTTTAACATGCTAGCTATTAGTTGGAAAGGAAAGGACAAGACCACCTTTCCTACATTTCTAATAGTCCAGACCTTCAAATATCAGTCTAAACTATACATACATTCAAGTCTCCACCTTCGCCTGCTAATTACACACTACTTTGGATTCCTATCAAAAGTTCAAATAATCGGAAAAATACTAAGAAACAATCATCAATCTGATCTTCTAGATTCTCTAAGGTAATTCCACATTGGAATTCTTAAACTCCTAAATATTATTTAGTTTATTTGGTTATTGACTTAGTTTCTGAGCATATTCCTGTTTTCTAATCCCCAAATTCACCAACTAAAAGCAAAAGCCGCACCTACAGCAACTTCCAACAGATGTATATAATTCAATGTAACAATTATTTCCTCTGCCATTTCTAAATAGGAGAATTTAGTATCAACATAAGGCTATTGTAGGATTATAGAGCCAACCTGCAAACATGATCAAAATTATGGCACTACCAACGCTTCAATTCTAATAGAATGGAAAGCAGAAGGGCGTACAAAACTTGGGGTGCACATAGGAGTCCAAACCTCCAAAACGCTCAAAGACCCAAAAAAAACAAAAACAAAAACAAAAAAACAATTGTATGATAGTAAGCACCCATATGGTATGAACCAAGAAGCAATAATAAGAACATACAAATTTTAACCAAAGAAAAAAAGAAAAGTCACCTATATTGAATAATATTTTGGTAACCTTTATCAAATTTATACACAAACATAATCAAGATAGCAAAAGTTTGCAACTTTAATCTCAACTAGTCAACTAGAACTATCCAAAGCCGGCCACTCACTCACTCATTCACACGCAGACTGTGAGTGAGTGAGTGAGTGTGATTTGTAAAGTTGTCTCTTTTCTACTACCCAGAAGCATTTTTCCCAAAAACAAAACAAAACAAAAATCAGAAAGTGCTAAATGAAATGCAATTTCGTTTGGCAGCTGAGAAAGAAGACGAAGGAGAAAAGTAAAAGAACCCAAATTTACCACATACCTCTGATTCGCAAAGGCTGATTAGGTTTTACAGAAAATACATTTAACTTCTTGAAAATCGCAACGGAAACTTGGCGTAGTTCAGAAATGGGATTACGAGGGAGACGAGATTAACTTGCTGGCTGCTACAGAAACGGATAAAAAAGTAACCAGGTGATACGACATCGTTTATACTGTCTCGGGTAACTTGGGAAGTTGTCTCGATACCTGTTTGGGATTGCATTTGAGGTGTTTAAAAGTACTTTTAATACTCAAAAAGTCTATATGCAGCAACTCCGGCCACTTCCTAATCTCCCCCTCCCCTTCTACCTGATTTTCCCTTATTTTCTTTGTGTTTTTTTAGGTGTTTTTAGGTCATATGTAGCAACTCCGGCAACTTTCGTTTGCCCTCCAAGGTGCTGTGTCGCACATCTCTTATGTCTGCTCCATCACGTGCCAACGCTGATCAGTGCCCATCATCTCCTCCACTCCGATTGTTACTGTATTTGATGGTTGTATTTATTGTTTTGTTTGTTTTGAATAAAGACTGTTTTTAGGTCTAGAAGAAGTAGATCTAGTCTTCTTATGAGCAGATTGTACTTTTTGGCTATTTTTTGTGGGGACTAGGTTTTCTCAGTTTTTTGTTTTCTATATTTTTGCTTGAATAAGGATTATCTAAACCTTTAGGTTGTAGTTTTCTGCTTCCAAGGCCGAGAAAGATGAGCTACCTATGCATTGAGTTGAATCTGTTTAGAACAGATCTGATGTTACAACTGAAAATTAGTTATAGATTAGCAGATACTGTTGTTATAGATAGGTTTTGAATTTTGGTTTTTATGTAAGCATCTATGACTTGTAACCTTATACCTTCGCTTATGATTTTTTCAGAACTTTTTGCTCTTTGATGTAAAAAGTGTTTACGCTCGTGATCCTTCATTAATGAGATTGGAATTATTCCCTTTCAAAAAAAAAAACTAAAAAAAATCCGTTTAAAAAAAAAAGTACTCGTTTAGTACAAAAAATAATTAAATTAAATTAAAATCAATTTTAATTGTCAAAAAAGCCTAAAAATGACCAAAACGCACTTATGGCAAAAGTTTAAAAAATAAAGCTTTTACTCAAAAACTTTTTTTGACTTAAAACTTTATTTTTCAAACGCAATCACAAATAGGCTCTAAAGCCTCAAGCCATTTCAGGATACGTTCGAGAAATAGAATTTTTAAGTCTTCTTTTTTCTTTTTCTTTTTTTGCAAAAATGTTGCCAAAATGCGTTTTGACCATTTTGATGATAAAAAAAAGTCCAAAAAATATTTTTGAAATTTTTTACCAAGTATACCAACTTTTGTTTGACATGATTTTTTAAGTCTCGCATCATATAACAACGCTTGATTTTTTTTATAATAAAATTCATTTCATTTCATCCATCCAATCAAAAGGATTACGATAGAGAAACAAAAAACAAACTAATCTAAAAACACAAACCAGACCGACTCATAGTACCTTAGCGAACTAGTAGGAAATCAGAAAAGAGAAAGGCATTAGCGAATATAACCGATAAAAGTTGTGGCGCTCAATGATGGATAAAACCATATGAAGTAAGAAAACTTCTAAAAGCTTAAATCTTGACAAATTTCCCAAAAAAATATGAAGATTAAGTAGAAAAAGAACGGTGAAAAAATGGTTTCCTTCACAAACACAGAATTTGAGGCCCAACCGATTCAGGTTAATAAAAACCCACTACAAACAGACCACTAGCACCTCTATGAACTGAAATGAGACCCAACAAGCGGAAAAAAATATCCTATGCAGCCACATAGTCTGAAGCCCAACTAGTTCAGGTTAAACAGATAGTAACACAACTGAACAAATTTTAAATACAAGACATAAAGCAGAGAAAATATATATATATAATACCAAAAAACAGCAACACACGAGACGGAGAAGCGGAGGACCTTCTACCGGCACATGTTCCTCATGCACCAGCTAAGGTCGACAGCAAGGTGGATGGGCAGAGAAAGTCTAAATGTGCTACGAAGGACACTCCACACAACAGCGTGGCGTGTGGACTACGCGCCGGCACGTGGTGGTCCAATGGTGGCACAATTGATGATGGCGGAAAGGTGAGAGACCCAGAATTCCAATGGAGTGGCGCGTCTTCGTGTGTGACTTCATGAAATTTATAGATTTAATTTTGAAAAAATTAAATAAAAAAAAATTCAAAAAAGCTTGCAGATCCAAGGCGGAGAACGGCGGTATGATGCTGAAATCGGGCAGCTGGTGGTGCTTTTGGACAAAGATAGGACATCCGAGATGGTAGATAGGACCTCCGAGAGGGCAAATAGGATCTCCAATGAGGCAGCAAGAAGGGGAGGGAGAAAGAGGAAGAGGGGAAAGGGGAAAAGGGTCCTCCCTAGATGGCCAGAGACACAAGGTGTGCTCTTTCTCTTCTTGTTTTTGCAAGAGAGAGAACATAGCGTTTAACAATGCTAGATTTTTAAATTATGTGAATTTATGTCTTTTTTAATCAAATAACGTAAAAAAAATGCTACCTATTAAAAATGACATGTTATTGCTTTATATCGTAAAAAAGCTTTGAGCTAAAATTTTTTTTAGTGTATTAAAGAAGAAGCGCCTCTTCAATACACTAAATTTTTGTTAGAGAACACTTTTTTTTTTTAATTATTAACTTAAGCTTATGGAAAAAATAGTGATTTTAGTGTGTTATATACTACCTCTTCCTAAATGTTAGTATGTATACTGTATACCACATCGGATAACAAAATTTTAAATCACCACTTAGAAGTTAGAATGTGCTAATACTACATACTACATTTTCCTATCAGCTTAAACTTATCGAAAAAATGGTGAATTAACAATTTCAATATCTAGTAATAAAATATTTTAAATATAATAAATATCTAAAATTTTAATTTTGTATTTAAGATTTTAATAACTCTATGTTGTGGTTATCCTACAAAAGTAATACTACATATTATGTTTCTATTTCATTTGGCTAATGTGGCAATTATCAGTTTCATTAACCTTTGAGTTTTTTTTTCTTAATTAGGGTTGATGAAGCTGACCAGCCTATGGGATATGGTGTAGTATGTAGCAAATTTTAAGTTTTGTTTGATAACATTTTTTCTTTCTTTCTTTCTTTTTTGTTTTCTCTTTTCATAACAAAAATATTGACAAATTCAAATACGCAAAACACTTAAAATTACTTTCGCATTAATTTTTTTTTTTTTCAAACAAAAAATATCTTATAAAAAGCATTAACAAACGGTTATAACATATAAGTTCATGCTAATGTTCTCAATGGATTGTTCAATCAGCGAGAGAGCACGTCTCATAAAGTGAAGTTCACTAATTCAAATTTTCCTCTCTCCTTTTTATGCGGACATGTCAGAAAAATAAAACAAAAAAAAGGTACAAATTTTAAATAATGTTTGCCAAAAAAAGGATTAAAAATTTAAAGTCATGGGGTGAAATTTCCTATGTGGTAGCTTGGTTTCTTTTATGCAAAGCCAGCTACAATACTCCGTTCGACCGTTCCCCTTGTTCATGTGCAACGATTCCCTCCCTTGTAAGTATCTTCTTTATTATCACGTAAAGAAAAGTAAAAACAACTTATGCCCTCTTCTTTGGGACGTTTGCTAGAGATACTATTCATTTTACTAGGGCAAAACAATATTTATTTTGGGTAATCGCCAACTAATGGCAGATTTAATCAATTTTTATAATCAAGAAAAATATTTAAAAAAAAAAAAAATTATTTGGAACTCGAAAACATGTGAGGCCGTGACAATACTCATAACTGCAATTTATAATTGAGATGTGTGACAATAGAAGGTTGTTTTGGAATGTGATACTCTCTAAATTATAGTCACCAAGAATGGATGGCATTTATTGGACTAGATATGGTCAATTGATCGTTGATGCTAGAGTTATTCCGGGTAGTTTGCAAGCATGGCAAGTAAGTCGTGTTAGTAGGAAAGCAAATGAAGCTGCTCATAGGCCGGCTAAAGAAGCTTTGTTTCGCCTAACAGAAAAGTTTTGATGGAGGAAATTTCCATTTGTATATATATAGTATTTTGTGGATCAATTAGCTCTTGACTGTTCTCGTTAATGAAGGTAATGGTCCTTTTTTTTTTCTTTTTTTTCCCTCTAATTGACAGGAGAAAGAGATGTGGACAAGACCTTTGACATATTTTATAATGAATGAACAATCCTTTCATACAAAATCAGTTTTGAGATATGAATTAAGTCCACAAATTTCTTCTTGGTATTAGAGCCTACCACAAAACGAATAGAGCCCACACTACTTATCCTATGACAAAGATTATAAAAAATACCGGTCTGCACGTGAGGGAAGGTGTTGAGGAATAATATCACATTGCCTATGGACAATATCTTGGGCATATTTATAAGGAATAGGCAATCCTCTCCTATAGGAACGATTTTGTGAGATGAGTTAAACTCAGGGACAGATTTAGGGAGGCTAGCAGTGGCCCTGTCCCCTCCCCAAAAAAAAAAAAAAATTATAAGAAAAAAATAATTTAAGGTATTTTTTGTCAATTGGTCCCTCCCACAAAAAAATTTGGCTCTTGGTCTCTCTCAAAATTGAAAACTGACTCCGTCCCTGGTTAAACCCACGAATTTCTTGAGTTATAATGGTCATTTTGCTTAGTCTATAAGTTTGATAAAATTTTGTGAAGGGTTTGGGTCTTTAAAAGAGTTTTGGTGGGGTAAACACTTGAAAAGGCTATCATATGTTTAGTCTATAAATTAAAAGAAAAGTCATTTGACAAAAATGAAAAAATAAATTGCGACAACCAACCATGTAGAAGTCAGCAGACAAATCGACGGTTACCACGATAACGGGCCAACGGCTATGAATATATGGTGGTGACCACCGTAGGGCCGCCAAATATAGTAAAGTGCAACATCATTTTGTCAAAATAACCCTTACCCAACCACTCTTTTTGGTTTTAATTAATTAATCCATTTAATAAGTGACTTTTGTGCCAAATTTGCCCCTCTCAAGTCATAACAACAAAATTAGAATTTTCTTTTTTTAAAAAAAAAAAAAAAACGTGCATGTATATATCTTAAACCAATAAATTCAGCAAGTAAATTTTTTGCCACATGGACCATAGAAAATGGTAACTCAAGCATGGTGGGCACATTGTTAGTATATATGTTAATTACCCATATTGATATCCTGCGACTCAATCTAAAAATTATTCGTCCCCAAGAGGTAGCTTAATCGGCTGGGACCACGCTTAATGAAGTAGAGGGACTAATTCGAATTTCCCTCCCCTTCTTGTGAGAACATGTCAAAAAAAAAAAAAAAATCCATAAAGTATTCTATTATTGATCAATAATGCAAAGGAGCTTTAAAATGTAAATAAATAACGCAATAAATTAATAAAAAAATCAACCAATATTTCCCTTCAATTTAAAACATAAGAAATTAAACATTCAGTAAAATCATATTTGAATAATAGCTATGTGTGTTTTTTTTTAATAAATTTGGAATTTCATATATCACTCACCGATAGAGCATATTGTTCTATCAAATTAACATCACAGATACACTTAGGAGTTTCCTCCAACTAGGCCACCTTAGCTAGTGAATAATAGATGTTAGAGGAAAACATAGTTCAGTTTTTAAAATCGAGGTTTTTTTTTTTTTAAGCGCACTTATTTATTTGTTATACAAGACCTTAATATGATAGTTGTTACCCACCATTTATTTTTAACACACTCTTAAACACGACACTTTTCAAAATTTTATTTAAAAACACGTGTTTAACCTATAAAATTGTGGANATTGTTCTATCAAATTAACATCACAGATACACTTAGGAGTTTCCTCCAACTAGGCCACCTTAGCTAGTGAATAATAGATGTTAGAGGAAAACATAGTTCAGTTTTTAAAATGGAGTTTTTTTTTTTTTTAAGCGCACTTATTTATTTGTTATATAAGACCTTAATATGATAGTTGTTACCTACCATTTATTTTTAACACACTCTTAAACACGACACTTTTCACAATTTTATTTAAAAACACGTGTTTAACCTATAAAATTGTGGACCAAACGGAGTCAAAATTCAGCCACCTATGTTTATTATTATTGTTATTGGCATGTCAACAACGTACATTTCTATATTAGTGGCACGCTGCCCATGCGTAGAAAAGTTGGCATGCTTAATTATAAGCATAATAAACAAACAACTCATACAAACTTCCAAGTAAATCATTTGACCAATAAAGATGTAGCAACCATTGATGAGATCGGTAGCTTAATTTGTAGGGCCTTGGACTTGAAAATGATATTTTGTCTACCAAATTTGATTATTATAGGAGATAACAAATATAAAAGATAACATTTTTATTATTTTGTTGATGTGATAGTGGTAATTAATTATTATTAAAATAAAAAAAAATTGATATATTGAAATAAAATAAAAATATAATTTATAACATTCCTTTGTGTATATATTAAAGGTTAAGAAATGTTGTAACTGCGCACAATAACTATGAACAATATATATAACCGAAAAGAGAGAGATCAAGGGAGAGAGACACAGATTTAATGTGGTTCGACAATTTGCCTACGTCCATAGAGAGACGGCTATTATTCACTTAATAATTCAGGTTTATATCAATAAGATATATATATATAATATAGGAAAAAAAACCCAAACCCTACGCATACGGAACTGTACGGACTTGTACAAAAATCCCCAAAATACCCTCATAGCGTACCGCGGGGGCATTGCCCCCGCACTCCCACAACCTAACTGTTCCCCCCGCAAACTTAATTATGCCCATGGGCCAGTAGACTCTCGCTCCATGAATGTCGCGATGCTCCCGTCTACTTAGCTTTCCACTGTTGTTAATATAAGCCATTAACTCCAACAGTAATAATATTAAAGGTTGCTAGACCCACCAAAGATTAAAAACAAAAATAATATTAGGGGAGGTAAAATAATTGTGGCTCTTTAAATAGCCAAAATAAGCTTAGATAATTTATCGGATTTACAATAAGTTTTTTTTTATGGTATCAAAATGTTCTGAGAGATCCTTATAATATGTATAAATAACAAATTATTCACTGTTATCAAAATTCGTAATGAAAAACTAACAAATTCTATTACATGCCGGCCAATAAAATCACGACATGTTATACATAATAAAGAATATATAAATATACAAAATGTAAAAACTTTAAATATACAAATAATGTTATAGACTCTATTTTTTACCTCAGGACGTGGTAACTTGGTCAACGCCACCTCCAACCATCATGTTTGAATAGTCGAGACCACCCAATCTAGTGGTCATAACAACCACTAAATTTCATGTTGAGATAGCCTGTCGCCAATAAAAGAGGTAGAAAAAAAAAAATTTGGTTGACATGGCAATGTGCACAATTTAAGTTTTTTTTTTTTTTTTTTTAATTTTTTAATTTTTTATTATTCTCAATTCGCAATGTTTAGGATTGAAATTACATTAATATCCACAATTTTAAAAAATATTTACTTTATAACCACACATGGGGCATGATTCCAATTTTCAATAAATAAATATCATTGTGATTTAACTTTTTTATTTTTTATTCATATAATTTATTTTTTTATCACAAAAGGTCTCTTTGGTGTTTCCAAAGAGTAGCTCAATTAGCTATGAATTACCTTTATAAAGTTGATGTCACTAATTCGAATCTCTCATTCTCATTTTCTTGTATGAACATGTAAAAAAAAAAAAAAAAGGTCTCTGGCTTGTATAAAGATGAAGATGGTCCCTCAATCAAAATTTCGTCCAAAATTTAACGAAATATAATGTCAACACCAATTACAATTTGATACGTGTTTATATAATTAATTAATTAAAAAAATAATTTTTTTAATAACATTAAAAAATATTAAAAGGGTGAGGTTTTGGTCCATCCCCACACTCCGTACGCCTTCAGAGATTGATGCGTAACGGCAACACAGACCCTCATAAATGGCCACAAGACGGGACAAATGGTAGGCCAAAATATCTCCCTATCAGTTCCCCCTTTAATTGCTTTGAAAAAAAAAACTAAAAAATTGAAAAATGAAAAGTCATAGACTCATAGGCGATTTCATTGACAATCTCGATATGCCAATTTTTGTGGACATGCTTTAGTTATATGGACCACTTTTAATCTTGTTTTAGAAGTATTCTTATTAGATTTTCTATTCGGATCAAGAATGAAAAACATCATCTCCTTTAATCCTCTATTCATTATTCAATTAGGGAAAAAAAAAAAAACAACGAAAGCCAATAATTCAAAATGATAATAAGAGTCCCGACCATAATGGAGTTGAGTATTAAGTACTTAAATTGGATATATATATATATTCCAATAATAATTAAGTTTGAGCTTGTAATCAAGCTAGATAATTTGTTCAGACTCTATTAATTTATTTTTCGAACCAACTCAAGCTTATCTACAAACTATTCAGTGTATACATGTTTTTTTTTTTGTTTTTTTTATTTTCATTCTTAAATCGGTACTAATTATTAGTTAATTCATCCGGCATAATCATTCGGCAGCCTTCTTCCAGTGTTGTTTTGTGGGCTTCTGAGCTTTTTTTTTTTTTCCTGAATTTTTCGTTTTTCTTGTATTTTGTAATCCTGGCCTTTTGGGTTAAAGATGTGAATAATTTCTTGACCTGCGAATCAAGGAGGATGTTGTTACCAATATATCGGATTGAGTCTGTATGGAGTACACATGTTGTTACAATTAAAGATTAGTCATGCTTAGTTGATGTTGACGTCATAGATAAGTCTTGAATGAAAAATTCTTATGTATGTAATTTTAATAGCCACATCATTCTTAGTAATTCTTAGTAGGATAAAAGTAGGTCTTCTTAAATTACTTATGTATCTATGATATTATAACCTTGTAGCTTCGACTATAATTTTTTCATTTATGCTCTGTGATGACAGCGATATAAGAGTTTTATGTTCGTGATTCTTCTTCAATTAATGAGATTGGAATGATTTCCCCAATTTTTTTTTTTTTTTAAATTATTAGTTAATTNTTTTTTTTTTTTTTTTTTTTTTATTTTCATTCTTAAATCGGTACTAATTATTAGTTAATTCATCCGGCATAATCATTCGGCAGCCTTCTTCCAGTGTTGTTTTGTGGGCTTTTGAGCTTTTTTTTTTTTTTCCTGAATTTTTCGTTTTTCTTGTATTTTGTAATCCTGGTCTTTTGGGTTAAAGATGTGAATAATTTATTGACCTGCGAATCGAGGAGGATGTTGTTACCAATATATCGGATTGAGTCTGTATGGAGTACACATGTTGTTACAATTAAAGATTAGTCATGGTTAGTTGATGTTGATGTCATAGATAAGTCTTGAATGAAAAATTCGTATATATGTAATTTTAATAGCCACATCATTATTAGTAGGATACAAGTAGGATAAAAGTAGGCCTTCTTAAATTACTCATGTATCTATGATATTATAATCTTGTAGTTTCGACTATAATTTTTCCATTTATGCTCTATGATGACAGCGATATAAGAGTTTTATGTTCGTGATTTTTCTTCAATTAATGAGATTGGAATGATTTACCTAATTTAAAAAAAAAAAAAAAAAAATTATTAGTTAATTCATTGTTAAAAAAATTATCATTTAAGTAAAATAATTTAATCTCGAGTCTGTATATTTGTCTTATAGTATATATATATATTGGTTACACACACTTATATACACACATACACGTATTCATATTATGGGTATAAGATGTTTTAAGATGTTCTCATTACAATGTTTTAAATGATACTAAAAATATATTTTAAAAAAGAAATTATACGAGTTGAACCAAATTTATACGAGTTCAATACATTTAATAAAGTCGTCTAAAAATTTACTGAGGCCATGACATTTAACCTTTTATCCTTCCATTAGGTTTTTTTTTTTTTTGTTTGACATGCTTCCATTAGGTTTTTAAATAGTAAACAATAACACGTAGGCTTATGACCATGTCATATTTAGCAAAATTTTAGCACATAAGTAACGTTGAATTACCAATAACCAACTTTGCTATATTAAAGAGAAATGCTATAGTGCAATAAAAAGATTATTTTTTATCCATAAAAGTTCTAGGTGGCGAGATGTCACCAGCCCCATCAGTAAGCGGCCCACAGTAATTACATATGAGTCCTGTAACCTATTGCCACCTAGGACTTTTATGGACAAAAAATAATATTTTTATTACACTATAGCATTTATCTTCTTTAAATAATGCCACATTAAAAAAATTATTAAAAAATCATGAAAAGAAAGAGGAAAAAAATGGTGGTAGGTTGGTGATTCATATTGTTTGCAAGGCTAAATGGAAATGTAATCATAAATGCGTAAAATATTTAATTGAAAATTATATAATTATGTTTTTACCCAAATTCAATTATAATCTATTCATGAATAAATTTTTCATTTAAATTGGGTTAATATTTTTTATAAAAAAAAAATTCAATTTATAAAGCGTAAATTTGTTTAATAAAGGGTATACATGTCAACCATATGGACCGTGGGTGAACACTGAACAGGAATCTCAGTGCCCTTTTTACAACTTGTTTGACATGCCAATCCTTAAAGGAGAAAAGTGTAGTGAGTGAGTGACAGGACAATTTTCTAGATAAGAATGGAGGATAATATTGTCATTTCGGTCCTTGGTGCACCCGTAATAAAGAGATATGGCAGGGGTAAGTAACTAACCCAACCCTTATAAATACACTCAACCCAACCATTCCCTCATTCTTGTTCCTCCTTCTATTTTCTCTATTCTCTCTCTCTCTCTCTCTCTTCTCGTTCTCGGTCTCTGGCGAGATTCTGAGCACCAGATATTCGATCCTTTCCCTTCGCTTTTATTTATTTATTTTGTAATTTTAAATTATTTTGTTACCGAGTAATTTAGGGCAATTTTATATTTGTACCCCCGTATTTTCCAACATATTAAAAATTGCCCCCCAAGTTTGTTTGTGTGGTCGAGTTGGGTGCTTAGGTGCTGACGTGGGATGCACTCAAAACGGCACAATGAACACCAAAACGATGCGCCTGCCTCCCCGTCGTGTATTGACGCCCAATGCCACAAACAACAAGCGCAAGGACAGAGAGAGAGAGGAATTCGATGCCCTCAAGCCGCCGCCGACGCCGACGACGACGACGAAACTGCCCAAGCCGGATGCGCCGAAAGCCGAGCCGATCAGCCCGTCGTCTAATCAGCTCCTGGCCGGCTACCTGGCCCACGAGTTCCTCAACAAAGGTACGTTGTTCGGTCAACTCTGGGATCCAGTCGAAAACGAGGTCGTTCCGGCCTCGCCGAAGAAGAGAGCGAAGCCGAGCCGGAACGGGAAAGCGGACGAGCCGAGCCGTGGACAGCTGGAGGATTACCAAAGGTACGTGGAAGTAGCAAGTTTGCTGAAAACGGATGGGGCCCACTTACCTGGCATCGTGAACCCCACACAGCTCGCTTGCTTCTTGCAGATGTGATGCGTGGTGCCATTCTATTGGTTCCTCCATATTACCAACCCAAAAAACAAAAAACAAAAAATCTTCTATTTTTTAATTTAATTCCCTTTTATTTTCTTCTCTCTCTCTCTCTTTTCATTAACTTTTGGTTAACTTTAAATATCCTTGTATTAATTCATGTATTTAATATGCATGTGGCAATTGGCATGCATGCATTCATGCGAATCTGATCCTTCTGTGTGAATATCAAGACGAAGATGATGCATGCTTAGAAGCTAGAAAGACATGCATATATATCGGATTCCATGAACAAATTTTGTGTAATTTCCATGCATATATGTTTATCTTCTATATAAATTAATCGCTTTATTACACAAAATTACTCCATTTCTTCAAAATAAATAAACATTATGTTGATTATAGATTTTGTTCTCACTTCTCCCTCTTGCCATTATATGAAACCAGTGATTATAGAAGAGTAGATTAAGATGATGGTCAGCACACAGATTAAAGCGTGATTAAGTTTATTTAATTCTTCTTATAAAACTATAAAGCCAAAAATAATGATCCGGCACATTTACACAAATATAATATGCCTCTTCGTTCTCCTCACATGGTGACCATTAATATATATATTCAACTAGGGTTTTTTTATATGTCTAACTAGTGTTGCTAAGGGTNTTTTCCGTACGCGCGGTAAACACCGTAAAATGTTTTCGGCAGAAAACATTTTCAGGGAAAATGATTTCTTTGAAAATATTTTCCGACGGAAACCATTTTACGTCGAAGTAAACGGAGCCTAAGTGAAATTTTGAACATCTAATTCTTTTTCTACCGCAAATTGTTGTCGTTTGCGTAACGGAAAAGAGAGAGAAGCGTCAACTTGGTGTGTAAAAACAGTAAAATGAGAAAAATATCTCATATACGTGAAAATTGTCGAACACGTTGACACCAATCTACAAATTACAATATGTTTTTGGCCTAAAAGATAACCATTTAAAACAAATAATAATAATTAATATGAAAATGGAGAAAAAAATAAAGATAAAAAAAAGATAACTTCACTTTAAATCTTTGAATTAATTACCATGCGATTTGACAAGCCTCCAAATTTCAAAATCTGTCAATTGGAGTCGATTTATCTCTGTGTCAATTTTTGCCATTAAAACCCTTAAAAAAACAAAATTACCATTCAATTTCTTTTTATTAAAATAAATTTGAAAAAAAGGAGTCACAAGGTGGCCCAACGGTGCATGGGTTGCCTTGTGAATTTTTATGTATAATAATTTTTATAATTTTTTAATTTGAAATTAAGGATAAATTTGAAATTTTATAAAAAAGTTAAGGGTATAAACATCATTGTTTCACTTTTAACGTTTAAAATTTGATAGAGGGGTTCAAATTGAAAGGTTTTAAAGTTTGGGAGCTTGTTATAGTTATTCAAGAGTATAAAGTAAAGTTACCCCAAAAGAAAATTATAAAAAAACACAAAAATGGTTAACAACCCATACAAACAGTACTTAAACAACTGAAAATCAATACAAAAAACAAGGAACAAAGAACCAAAAACAAGGAACTAAGAACCAGTAAGAATGAGCAAAATAAATAATTAAGCCCATTAAAAGAATAAGAGTTGTCACAAGGGTAGAGAAATTTACTATAAACTGGTTTGTAGTTAATTTATATAAACTAACATAATAAAGTGATATGTGTTTCTTAACNTTGTTTCACTTTTAATGTTTAAAATTTGATAGAGGGGTTCAAATTGAAATGATTTAAAGTTTGGGAACTTGTTATAGTTATTCAAGAGTATAAAGTAAAGTTACCCAAAAGAAAATTATAAAAAAACACAAAAAATGGTTAACAACCCAAACAAACAGTACTTAAACAACTAAAAATCAATACAAAAAACAAGGAACAAAGAACCAAAAACCAGTAAGAATGAGCAAAATAAATAATTAAGCCCATTAAAAGAATAAGAGTGGTCACAAGGGTAGAGAAATTTGCTATAAACTGGTTTGTAGTTAATTTATATAAACTAACATAATAAAGTGATATGTGTTCTTTAACATATGAGAAACACATGTTTTTTTTTTAGTAACATGTGTTTCTCACATGTTTTTTTAATAGCTATATAACACATGTCACTTTTAAATTAATTTGTATAAATTAGCTACAAACTTGTCTGTAATTAATTTTTATCTACAGTCACAAAGGGTTGCTAGTATAGGCAAAGTAAATGCTCGGAACAAAGCACGATCCTTGAGGAGTCTCTCAGCCCTTCCCGTCACTCCCCACTTAATTAAGTCTATTAAGCTAACTTTATCCTTAAAATATGTGATTCACAAATGTATTTTTAGTAAGATTAACGTAATATGTGATTCACAAATCTATTTTTAGAATATATGATTCTAATTAAAGATAAATATTAATTTAATAATTAATTGAATTGAAAACGACTAGGTGTAACATGTGGATCCTGTGTGGTCAAAATTTCTCCTGTTGCTAATATCCTAGTGGTACCAAAATGACATGAACAATGTGATTCACGTGCCTGAATTTTAGCTTTATTAGCAAACAAGTGGGAGGGAAAAATGATTCGAAAATCACATGTTCTTAAGATAAATATCAGTTTAATAGACTGCTTGTGTGGAAATTTTTATACTAATCTAATTTTTTTTTTTTTAAAAAAAAAAAAACTCTATCCTAAAATAAATATTAAAAGGGGATATAATTATAGTTAAAAAAATAATAAATAAATAAACGAATTCAACTAATAGCTCAGCTGTTAACGAAAATTGTTGCCTCAAGATAGAAAAAGAACCTTCATGTTTGGAGCAAAATCTGATTGACAGCAAAGAAACTTGTGTGGTTTAGCAATTTGTTTGCACATAGTTGGACACCAAACCCTAAAATAAGAGAACAAGTAAAGAATTGGTGATTCCCGAACCAGAATCTCCTGCAATTTACGGCTTGGATTATTTCGTGCGTAGTAAATATAAAAGAGTCTTTATGATGGCTTATAGGTTAGAGGATAGCTCAAAATTTGTTTAGACCAATGAACGCCATATTATTATCTCTCACCTTTGTTATTTGAATAGTTAGTAATTTGATAGAAAATGCCTGACCTTTTCTTTTAAGTAAAAAAAAAAATGGTAATGATTAATGAATCAGGACTCCAACCTTATTAAGTCTAAATATTTTTTTGATTGTAACTAAAAAAAAATGAATATTGATGTATTTATTAATTTGAATGACAGCTATAGATTGGGATAATACAAAAATAAAAAGCAGGAGAAAGGTCAGTCAACAACAGGCCAGGCTCAAGAGCAGCAGCTTTTCAAATAAAAGATGAGTTGGTGCTGTGAACGAGGCAGCACAGCAGCTTGTGCTCAAGTACGTGGCTCTGAGAATTGATTCATCAGATTTGGACATGTGATTTTCATGCTCTATATATATAAATAATATGGGAATTTTTGGCATGGAAAAAAAGAGGGTGTCCATTAATGCATTTGAGGGCCAGGCTCGTTGAATTGTCTTTCTAGTTAGTAGTTGTTCGTTGATTTTGTAGACCACATCCCACATTGCCACCAAACCATCAAGCCCTCCCACCTAACATGATTTTGGATCTTATTTTGAATGTTTTGATATCACGTTAGAGAAAATTATTTTTGTGTGTTAACTTGTTTGTTAATTGAAAAACAAAAAAAAATAAAAGATAGAAAACAAAAATACATACAAATAAATATGAATAATCTCTAAAAATCACCTTTTCCTAAATTACAATATATATATATATATAGCTTGGCATATTTACCTTTTATTTTAATTAAAAAAATTACTTTTATCTTTTTAGAAATTCACTTTTTTCAAGAAACATGCATCGTATTCTCTATTTTAACCTTTTCATTTGGTGCATTGCTCCAATTAGTTGAATTGGACGCTGCTCATTTTGGTATGATTTTAGAGCATTCACATTTTACTCAATAAATTTAGTCTTTATCTTAACTATAAAAAATAAAATAAAAAAATTATTTTTCCCTATTTTAATTTTTTTTAACTTCCAATTTTTCTGAAACACCTATATCAAACTCTATATCTTAATTATTGACTCTCACTATTCTATTTAAATATTATTTTTCAAGTTTTTTCTTTTTAAAAAAGGAGAGAGAATGTAATTAAATTTTTAATTTATTTTTTTTCACATTTGGTGAGTAAACAATACACACAAGATCTCTAGTTCAAAAAGTAAAAAGATAAAAATACTCTTATATTATAATTAACTGAATATTATCACATTCAAATGAACTGGAGAGAATCATGTTTCGGTTAAAGAAGCCCCCTACATCTCACAAGTCACAAGTATTCTATAATAAAAAATGATAAGTATTCTTTTGATGTTTTTTCAATTGTAATGTAACTTTTAAAATAATTAATAAATTAATAATAATAATAATCTATAATTTAACGATAATCGCAACAAAAATATTACAAAAATACCCAACATTTCCGGTCTATAATTTATCCTCACCTTTTTCAAAACATCGGAGAGAATCTCCAATCCCCAACCTTTGGGTTCCTTCGGTCCTTCCAATGTGTTTTTTTTCCCTGAAACAAAACAAACCCAGTATAGTAGAGTAGAGTACTTTTTATTTTTCCTTTTACCTACTTTGAAATCAACGGTAGAGATTGAACCCCGAGATTCTAACCCCCGTTCTTGTGCAATGATTCCCCATTTGTCTTGTAATAATAATAACTTGTGTTTTGTACGTTTATTTTGTTTTCACTTGCCTTCTTTTTTTTCACGGTTCTGAAAAGTGAAAAGACTCCTCTGTACGTGACTTTTCTCTTGAATTTGGCAAATTTTCAGGCACGTTAGGTATACCAAGTCATCATTCCAAATCAACACTATTGAGAATATGAATGCTTTGAATAAAATGACCATTTTTATATATATATATGATCTTATTGTAAGATAACTAAATTTATTTAAAAATTTACTTTATTTTCTTTAAAAAAATTATGATGAATTATGCGCGTTGGGAGGGGGTGAGCGGTCAGCCACCCATAATAGAACCCTCAGAATGGTCGCACCACCTCCTCAATATCCATTATGGTAGACCCTAAGGCTCTGTTTGTGAATGGAATGGGATGGAAAGTGGAACGATGTTATAGCAAATGTGAGAGAAAAAAGTAAAAATATTTTATATAAAAAAGTAAAAAAATTTGTTTTGTAATGATTTTTTTTATTTAAAAAGTGATTGATTTAATGTAAAAAGTAAAAATATTGGAGTTAATTTTAAGAATAATTTTTGAAAAATGAGGTAGGTTCATGAACAATACCGTTCTACTTGGGAGCCATTCTCTTTCCAAAGATAGCCCATATAATTTGGAATGGCGGCACCACCCTCGGTTTTTGCAATAAAATTCATTTAGCAATATATTTGTTTTTTGTTTTTAAAATTTGGGTTTGAAAAAAAAATAAAAATGTTGTCATGAAAGACGTCTATTGTTATTGCAAGATGATAGAAAATGTTTTCAACTAATTGACGTAACATGTTTTAAATAGCTAGCCACTTAAAATATGTTACCTCATAGGTTTGCTCGTACAATTTCAGCAATCTCTTCCAACAAAACAAAATCTCTTTTTTCCTTTGTATAAAATCACGAATGATGTCATAGATCTCAACCTCCCATGGCATCGGCGTAGCGCTTTGGTCCTAAATAGTAAATTCACAGCCATGTCTAGACCTAAATGTGAAAGAGAGAAAGACACCATATTCTCTTATTGTTATAAATTAAAGAGCACTACCCCTAAACTTTAATTAGAGTATCTCCATTGAGCTTTTCTTTAAAAATTTGAAAAAATGCACAAAAAGAGTTATTTAATTAGCTCTCTATTCTATTTCAAATTTAACTTTGATCAACAACGCTCTCTAAATACCAAGTGCCAGAAAGTGAAAGTTATTTAGTTTTTTAATCTTATATATTCATTTTCCTTCTCCCTCTCATTTACCAAGAACCAAAAAAATAATTAAAAAAAAAGAGAAGAAAATAATAATATTTAACTAAAGTAGAGGAAGATATAAAGAGTTTGATATTTAGTTTATTTTAAAAGTGATTCTTCAAATTTAAAAAAATTGAACTTTTCTGTTCAAATTTAACTTTTATTTAAAGACCTCAATATGAATGCTCTTAACGAAGTTTTCCTACATAATTGGCTATATACGTGGGCCGCGGTTGGTCCCAAATTGTGGTGGGTTGTTGGGCAAGAGCCCATATATAGGATACACACACAGAACGAGTGTTGGCAAGGGTAGTCAAAACGGAACTAAGAATTTGACTTTAGGAGGGCAATGCTATTGGTTTACTTTCTTGAAGAGGCATTTTAGTAAGAGAAATTATATGAATCTTCTTGGTGTTTTTCTCATCCTACGTTTATATTATTTTCTAAAAAAATTATGAGGGATTAGTGGGATATATATATTTTTAAATAATATCTTCATAATATGAGCATAACACCATGAAGAACTGTAACATTTATCTTTTATCTGACCATAACTATAAAATACCTTTTTTAATAACATGTTTCATATTGGTTTTTGTATCACAATCCATATTCCACCTAGAGCCCCTTTCCCACGTTTGTCCTAAAACATGTTTGAGATTGTGTTAGGGAGCTTAAAAAGTACTTTTAATACTTAAAAAATTGTCTTCAAGAGGTAATTCAATCGGCTGTAAACCACGTCTTATGAAGCGAAAGTTACAAGTTCGAATCCCCCCTCCTCCTACCCTTACGTGGACATGTCAAAATAATAATAATAATATTTAAAAAGTTGTGATAAACAAAAGCTAACATGTTTGATAAAAAATTTCAAAAGTACATTTTTTACTATTAAAAATAGTCAAAATGCACTTTTGACAAAATGCTCTTAATTGAATTGTAGCACACCTTGCCTTTATAATTAGGGGCACATCACAAAGCATGGTCAATTAAGAGCCTGTTTGAAATTGCGTTTGAGAAATAAAACTTTTAAGTAAAAAAAATGATTTTTGGCAAAAACTTCATTTTTAAGCTTCAAAAGTGCGTTTTGGCCCTTCAAAAAAAAATAGAGAATACGTTTTGGCTATTTTTAGGTTTTTTGGACCCTTAAAAATACTTTTTATTTATTTTACCAAATGAGTATTTTTTTATTCAAGAATCAAATAGACTTTTTGAGTGTTAAAAGTACTTTTAACCCTATCAAACACAATCTCAAGTAGTTTAAAACTTCAATGTCCGTGTAAATGTGATAACTACTTAGGAATTAATTATCTATTAAACGCATATAAGATGCACCCGGGTTAATTAACTGGCTAATTCTGAGCTTAAGATTTCGACCGCGTGGGCTTAGCAGCCCATTACCCAAAAAGATCTAACAAGCTGTTATAAGTTGATCAAAGTAGATGAAAATGCTGCAATCAATTGTAGATTTGCAGGAAGGTGCAAATCTACAAATGTTTCAATTTTATCCAAGTAACGAGTTTTTATTAAATAGAGTTGTAAAGGTGTGTTGTTTGAGACTATATATATATATATGTTCTTAGAGATGTGTTTGGTGAACTACTAATTACAAAAAAATATAAGGGGACGATCTTTACATAGTACTGATTGAGTGGGCTGAAAAATTTTAATCAGATTTTAAAACTCGACATGAATTAAATACAAAAATGGTGGATTGTGTTTAATTAAATGAACCAAGTTAAAATTGACCTAAATAAACTTATGTTCGTGCCTAGACACAATCTAAATCAAACACACAACATTTGTAATATGACTCGAAAATTCGATATGTACTCAACACGAAATTAGTCAGTTAGAATTGAAGAATACGACCCATTTAATTAATTAAATAGATCAAATATAAAATTAACTTATACAATTTTATATCTATATCTCAATGTAATCAAAACCTAACACTCAAATACAAATTACAACCCTTATCAAGTGTAATTGAGCATCCCTATAAACACAAATGGAAGTGAAGCAGCCCTTTGTTTTTCCAAAAGTCTTTTGAGTTAAATATTGTGCAACTAATGATGTAGGGATTGGGGATTAGGGATTAGAGGACCACTCGTAATGCTAAACAGCAAATGCATGGCCCAGGCGGCCCTCTAATTAACAGAACAAATCAATGGAGGCAGGCATTCATTTGTTGAATCTTTCCAAACTTTAATGTCACCATTTTTCTGAGCACTATCTTATTTTTGGTCCCATCACTCCCAACTGCCAACCTTTATTAATTACTTTTTCTATTAGATTTTATAATTAATGTCTTCCCTAATTACCATCATACACTCCTCCCTCTCGGATCCGGCTTATATGCTATTATTAAAAGGGGTTTGTTAGGGGTTTTCTTTGTAGTGTTCTCCTGGCGTTCTTCCAGTCTTACATAGAATATGATTTAAGAAAAAATAAAATTGTAGTACCATTTTTTTGCCAACCAATTACTTTTTATGAGTTAATAGTTAGATTCTAATGCTTTAAAACTTATTTTTTTGATTCAAAACTCAAATCTAAGGGTGAAAGGTTAACCCTTTAGGGATGATATCACTCAAAATGGATTTGATCATCCTAAATTTGGTGCTAATGCCTAAAAAAACCGGTGGTGGAGGCCACTACAGTTTTATTTTTTCTTAAATCATGTTTTATGTAAGACTGAGAGAACACCAGGAGAACCTACGGGGAGAACCCCTAGCATTTTCCTTATTAAAATAACAATATGTATGTTGTACTAAAAGCAGCGGTTAAAATTGAATATTTCAAAATCTCTTTTTATTTTCTATCTTCTATTAAAAGCTTTTAAAAGTAAATCAACTTTGAGATTCAATCTCAACCGTTGCTTTTACTAGAGCATGCATGTTGATGTTGTTATTTTAATAACAACATGTAAGAGCACTGGTAATAGATGCCCTATATGTCATTCTCTTCCCTATGTTTAGGGAATTTTTTTTTTTTTTTAAAAAAAAAAAAAACCATAAAAACCTACTCACATCAGATTTCCTATACTTAACCAACTATCAAGTGTAATTTACAGTGTTTTCCAATGTGTAGGGAACCAAAAGTGGTTCCCTATACATTATTTTAATATAAACAATTCTATTTCCTTTCTCATCTTTCATTTTTTTGTCTTTAATTAAGGATTGTGTTGAAATTTTGTGAAAAAAGTGAGGAAAGTAGAGAACTTGTATTTTGCAAAGAAATAATATTTTAATGATATAGAGAAAGATAAGGGAAGCTATTGTGAAATATATTTTCATAAGAAAACAAAAAATAGTTTTGTGCCCTAAACTTTGGAAAAATCAAGGGAAAATTGATGTTAGTGCTCTAAGCCAAATCCCTCTCTCTCTATCTAAATCATTTTCTAATAATAATAATAATAATAACAAATAATCTAAAATACAAAATACTTACAATATTTAAAATGATTTTCACGTTTATGTCATACCGTAATACTATTTAAAAAAAAAAAAAATCATTCAAAAAGCATTAACTAAGCCAAACCTTTAAATTGGGTTGGGCAAAATTTATTAAACTTGCATAAGTCATTAGAATATGTAATCCTCTCTCTCACACACACACACACATAAATTAACATTTGTCCTGAGAGTAAATGATTTTTATATACATGTTTTTTTTTTTTTTGAAAAATATATGAAACTTTTATTATGAAATTTTATGAACATAAAGCTTTTACATTTTAGAGCATATAACTCTGAAAAATCATAGACAAAAGCTATAAATGTTACAAAGTTATAAAAATGACTTCAAGCTTCCGCTAACCCATGTACAATTATATTTAAGGAACATATATGATTTGTGCTTACTAGATCTAGGACATAGGTACCCTAAATACAAAACCAAAAAAAAAAAAAAAAACTAGAAACTAAAAATCCGGCTGTACATGAGAGTTAAACCCTCACACCGATCTACTCTATCCTTAACCCAAAGGCCAGGATAACAAATTTATCCTCAACTCGAAGGCCAGGACAAACAAAATAAAAAACAAAAACCCCACAAGCAACAGTGGAGGAGCACGGCATCATAGACATCCCTTCAAAAGATACACTTTGGCCGAAGAATACGATCAGATTTAAGATTAAAGAGATTATATCTGGATCTACAAATTAGATCTAAAGCAACCTATTAGAAACGGAGATCGGTGGAGCCTACAAAGAAGACACCGAACACTACTCTTGAAGTTCTTAGTATTTTCTATAAGAAAAGAGAAAGAAATTCTAGAGAGAATGCATACTCATATACATTTTTAAAAATACATGTGATAATCACATCATCTAAGTATATATGTCAATTTAAGAGTATAATTTTTTTTTTTTTTTTCAAACTCAATTTGAAAGAAAAAGTTATTCAAAAATAAAATGTGATATGAAATTGGTGTAAACGTGACATGCAAATGCATTTAATGGCTTTGTTTATTGACGTGTCTTTTTCTTCATTTTATTTTTGAAACAAAAATATTAATAAATCACTCAAGATATATAATATTTATAGAACACTCAAAAATTATTTTAATATTTATATTACATTAGAATACGTTTTTATTTTTTTTATTTTTTATTTTTATAATATTTTTTTTAAAAGAATACCATGCAAAAAGCATTAACCAAGAGAATAAAACGTTTTCCATGCTGTGCTTTCTAACTACGACACGCACATGCAGTTATGTATATTCGTTCCATTTTTTTTTTTTTTCACTTAGGGTTCGTTTGGGAGTGCGGTTTTTAAAAAATAATCTATGTTTTTAAACCAAATCGTAATTTTGTAGTGTTTAGAATTACGATTTTAGTGAAAAAATCTGCGATTTCAATAAGTTGATTAGATGGTGCTTATTTGACAAAATCCCTCTTTTTTGTTAATAAACCAAATCCCTTTTTTTTTTTTTTTTTACTCTCTATGAACTTATGCGTCTTTTACAAATACCCTTTTAATATTCAAAATCTCTCATTTTGGTGTATCAAAGTTTGATTTCCTTTCACTTTTTTTATTCCATTAAGATTTTCTGTTAAATCCTAATGGAAATATATGAAATTACTAAAATACCCTTAGTCTTTTTTTTCTTTTTCCTTTTCATTTTTTCGTTTAAATATTACCAAATACAAGGGGACGATCTTTACAAAGTATTGATTGAGTGGGCTGAAAAATTTTAATTGGATTTTAAAATTCGACATGAATTAAATACAAAATTGGTGGATTGTGTTTAATTAAATAAACCGAGTTAAAATTAACCTAAATAACCTTATATTCGTGCCTAGACACAATCTGAATCAAACACAAAACATATATAATACGACTCGAAAAATTCAATATATAATCAACACGAAATTAGTCAGTTAAAATTGAAGAATACGACCTATTTAATTAATTAAATAAATCAAATATAAAAATAACTTATATAATTTTATATCTATATTTCAACGCAATCAAAACCTAACCCACAGATACAAATTACAACCCCTAGCAAGTGTAATTGAGCATCCCTATAAACACAAATGGAAGTGAAGCAGCCCTTGGTTTTTCCAAAAGTCTTTTGAGTTGAATATTGTGCAACTAATGATGTAGGGATTAGGGATTAGAGGACCACTCGTAATGCTAAAGAGCAAATGCATGGGCCATGCGGCCCTCAAATTAACAGCACAAATCAATGGAGGCAGGCATTCATTTGTTGAATCTTTCCAAACTTTAATGTCACCATTTTTCTGATCACTTTCTTATTTTTGGTCCCCATCACTCCCAACTCCCAACCTTTATTAATTACTTTTTATGTTAGATTTTCTAATTAATGTCTTCCCTAATTACCATCATACGTGTCTCCTCCCTCTTGGATCCGGCTTATATGCTGTTATTATTATTTTGTTTGACATGTCCACACAAGAGGGGGGAGCGGGATGGATCTGGCTTACATGCTATTAAAAAATTGAATGGTGAGGATTTAGTTAAAATAATTGAATGATTCAGATCTGTCATAATAAATATCAATTTTCTTTCTCATCCATTACTTCATTTATTTATTGACATTTATTATGATAAATCTAAACCCTTCAATTACTTAAATTATTTATTATGATAAATTTTCACCATTCGATTTATAACAGCATACATGCTGTTATAAGCCAAATCCGAGGGGGATATATGTTGTTATTAAAATAACAACATGTATGTTATACTAAAAGCATTAGTTAAAATTTAATCTATTAAAATCTATTTTTATTTTCTCTCTCCTATTAAAAGCTTTTAAAAGTAAGTCAATTTTGAGATTCAATTTCAACCATTGCTTTTACTACAGAATGCATGTTATTTTAATACCAACATGTAAGCTAGATCCCTCTCTCTCTCTCTAAATCATTTTTTTTTTGTTAAACAAATAGTAATAACTAATAATAAATTAAAATATAAAATACTTACAATATTTTAAAATGATTTTCACTTTTATGTCATACCATAATACTATTTCAAAAAAACATAAAAAGCATTCAAAAAGCATTAACTAAGCTAAACCTTCAAATTGGGTTGGACAAAATTTATTGAACTCAATCTATTAAACTCGCATAAGTCATTAGAAAAATATGTAATCCTCACACACACATATATATAAATTAACATTTTTCCTTAGAACAAATGATTTTTATATACATTTTTTTTTTTTTGAAAAATATATGAAACTTTTATTGATGAAATTTTATAAGCATAAAGCTCTTACATCATAGAGCATACAACTCTGAAAAATCATAGCAAAAAATTATGAATTTTACAAAGTTATAAAAATGATTTCAAGCTTCTGCTAACCCATGTCCAATTATATTTAAGGAACATATATGCTTTGTACAGACTAGATCTAGGACATGGGTACCCTAAATACAAAACGAAAATAAAAAACAACTAGAAACTAAAAATCCGGTTGTATGTGAGAGTTAAGCTTACACTGATCCACTTCATCCTCAATCCAAAGGCCAAGACAACAAATCTATTCTTAACCCGAAGGCCAGGACAAGCAAAATAAAAAACAAAAACCCATAAGCAGTAGAGGAGGAGCACATCATCGTAGATACCCATTCAGAAGACACACCTTGGCCAAAGAACACGATCAGATATAAGGTTGAAGATGTTAAATCTGGATCTAGATCTACAAATTAGATATATTGTAATCCGTTAGAAACAGAGACCGATGGAGCTTACAGAGAAAACACCGAACATTGCTCTTGAAGTTCTTTTTGGTATTTTTTATAAGAAAAGAGAAAGGAATTCTAGAGAAAAGGCAAACTCATATACATTTTTAAAATACATGTGATAATCACATAATCTAAGGATATATGTTAATTTAAGAGTCTGAATTTAAATAATTTTTTTTCGACTCAATTTGAAAGAAAAAGTTATTCAAAAATAAAATGTGATATGAAATTGGTGTAAACGTGACATGCAAATGCATTTAGGGCCTATTTGGGATTACGTTTGGGATGCCTAAAAGTACTTTTAATACTCAAAAAGCCCGTTTGAAGAAAAAAGTAATCGTTTGGTAAAAAAATTAAAAGCACTTTTAAGGGTCCAAAAAGCTTAAAATGGCAAAAAAAAAACACTTTTGGCAAAAACTTAAAAATGAAGTTCTTACCCAAAAACTCTTTTTGACTTAAAAACTTTATTTCTCAAACTAAATCCCAAACATGCTCTTAATGGCTTTGTTTGTTGACGTTTTCTTTTTCTTTCATTTTATTTTTGAAACAAAGATATTAACAAATAACTCAAGACATATAATATTTATAAAACACTCAAAAATTATTTTAATATTTATATTACATTAGAATACGTTTTTTTATTTTTTATTTTTTTAATTTTAAAAATACTATGCAAAAAGCATTAACCAAGAGAATAAACGTTTTCCATGCTGTGCTTTTTACCTACGACACGCACATGCAGTTATATATATCCGTTCCTTTATTTATTTTTTTTAAATTTCAGTTATTAACTTAAGCGTCTTTTGTAAATACCTTTTTAATATTTAAAATTTTTCACTTTAATTTTCTTCAATGAGAGACGTGAAATTACTAAAATACTTTTAGTCATTTTTTTCTTTATTTTTTCTGTTTAATTTAACTGCAATATTTAATAGTAAATGGTATTTAAAACGAAACGAAAGTTTGATACAATAAAGTGAGAGATTTTGAATATTAGAGTATTCCCAATAGAGGAGCTAAATGACACTTTTATCTAAAATAGGTCCTTAAATTGATAAAATACCATCTACATTGAAGAAGCTAAAAAAAATATAGAATATATATTTTATTAAATGAGCTAAAAAAAAGTTACATGTAAAGAGCTATTTTCCTAAATTTTATTTTCACGTCTTTTTTTCTCTCACTATTTATCCCAAAATTTTATTCTCACTTTTTTTTTTTATTGTTTCTCATATGTTTTCTCTTTTTCTAAAATTTTCTCCTACTATTTTTCTTTTACATCTCATTTTTTCCAAACTTTTCTCCTATTATTTCTCTCTTCACATCACTTTTTTTCTCAAAAGTTGAAAAATAAGATATTTAAGAAAAATATAATTATTATAAAAAAAAAATAAAATTAAATGATATAGATAAAAATGTAACTAATCAGATGTAAGAGACCCTTAAAAAATTATTAGGTAAATTAGATAAATTAAGTNAAAAAAAAAAAAAAAAAAAAAAAAAAAAAAAAAAAAAGAGAAAGAAATCTGTCGACTCCGACAGTGTAAACTGTAGTGTGCAAATAACCGCTTAACGCCGGCACAGAAATCCATGAAAACATATTCCACGTGGCAGAAGCCTATCCTCAGCCACGGTGGTGATTTCAAAGTGGGGCCAACGTATAATATTTAATTCCCCAAGAGCCCCACCATCTTTCATGTAAATTCCTCACTTTCTTAACCCCCCAAAAAATCTTCCACATCACGATTCAATTCAAACTCCATATCCATCCCCTGTTTCCAAAGCATTAATTCAAAGAAAAAGAAAGGTTCTTTGATGCATTGGGATGCTCTGATTGATTCAAAGATTTAAAGTAAAAAGCTTTGTTTGGGAAATTTTTTTGAGTAAATGGGTGTTGGGCTTCATGCCTTATGTGTTCTGAGCCTCTGCTTTTCGTCTTGGAAAATCAAAAGGTGAGTGCTTTTGAATTGGTTTTCTATTTATTTGCTTTGATGGGTGTGGTTGTTCTATCTGTTTTTTTCGTTTTATTGAGTTCATGTGGGAAATATTATACAAATTTGTAGCGTTTTAAAATTTGTTTCTGGAGGTTATATTTGGGCAGGGTTGAATTTGGATACTTCCTGTTAGGTTTTTTTTTTTTTTTTCAACCGGGGATCCAGAAATATTATTGGAATTTTGTTTCTGACAAAAAATTGTGGAATTCGGTGTTGTGCTTAAATTATGCTGAAACTTATATATTTCTTCTTGTTGCTTCGTTTTCACTTGATGTGAATTTTGATGTCTATCTGTTTTTCTTTGTTGGAATTTGAGTTCCACTTCATTTGCGCCATATTTTGGATTGGGTAGTTGGAAATTTTGATTGCCATGTTAGTTTTCTGGTGCAAAGTGTGAACTTTTTTCAATGAGAAATAGGTCTGTATGTATGATCATGAAGTGGTTATTGATTTACATATAAAGGCTATTGATTTACCTGTTGGTGGTGGTGTCGGTGATTGAAGATTTTGGAGTGTGTTGAGGCAATATGAGGAGTAAGAATAGGGTCAGAAAGCAGAGGAGGGGTGAGATCAGGGGGAAGCTCGGGAAGATTATGAAGTGTATCTGTTCCGGGGGGCAATCAGGAGCAGTGGATGAAATGGTTCCTTCATCAGAGTCACTTGCAACCAAGGATTATTTAGAAACTGCGAGTTCGTCTAATAAATCTGGTGAGTTTGAAAAGAAGCTGGATACAGGAAATATAGAAGAAGCTGAATCATCTCTACGTGAGAGTGGTTGTTTAAACTATGAGGTTGGTTTCTGTTTTTGTCTTTAAATTTTGGTCATCTATTGAGTGATCAGTTTTCTTTTTCTAATTTACTCCTGGATGGATATAATCTAATATATATGGTGAACCTTAGAAGCAGAGTTCGATTTTTAAATTGTCTAACTAAAATCAAGGGAAGTTGTATCGGATTTAAATCAACTTTAGCAAACTCAGTTTCAGATACTTTAGTGTTCAGTAATATTTAATGTGCAGGTATGTAGTTAAGAGTCAGAATGGTCTAGACTTAAATCTCCACCAAGCATTCAGATTCATTGTAACATGAAATTACTCATCTCAACTCAACAAAGCTGTCTTGTAAGGTAACAGTAAACTCAACCAAACCTTATGGATGATACTTGGTCACTCTAATTAAAGGCCATTGTTGCTTTTAGATTGTAGACCATCATGTTTTCTCAAGTACATATCCTTGCACCTTTTTTTGGGTCCTAATAATGCCTTCAATTTGAACCCACACTCTCCTCTCGTACCATGTGAACATGAAGCTATTATCCACATTTTTCTCTTGTCTGTTGGTACTGATTGTAAACTTCATGGAAATTAATATGGACTTTTTCCATGGAATCTATTTTTTATTTTTTTCATTTGTAATGTGTTTTTAAGACCAAGATGTCTGCATTTGCAGGAAGCAAGAGCATTATTAGGAAGATATGAATATCAAAAGGGAAACATAGAAGCAGCTCTTCATGTATTTGAAGGGATAGATATTGCTGCAGTGACTCCCAAGATAAAACTCACCCTTGCTAGAAGAGGGGAACGGCATAGGAGACATTCTCAAAGTTATGCTACCCAACCTATGTCTATACATGCTGCTAGCTTACTGTTGGAAGCAGTGTTTCTCAAAGCAAAATCATTGCAGGGTCTTGGGAGGTTTAAAGGTATTCCTTTGTGTTGATACATAGATTTGCTATTTGCTTTCTAAATTCGTCAAATTTGTATGTTATCTTTGCACATTTTCTTTATCCACAAATTGCTTTTCTTTTTTTTTGTTCTTCCCGGTGATAAAATTGTGGCTATGGTTTTGGTATTGGTACCATTATGATGAAGTTTCTTTTGTTACTGCTATACTGTAATTTTCAGATTTTATAGAGGGAAGGGCTGGCTATTTGTGTCACGTGGAAAACTTCACGGACTTCTTCAACAGATTTTATATAATTTATTTTTGTTTTTTCTGTAGTATCAGTGGTGGCTTCTTTAACATCTTTTTGGTATTTAAATTGTTTTATTGCTGAGGAAACAGATCTTTGTGATTTCTGTAGCAGCACTGCTAGAAGGAAGAAGTAATGATTATTTGAGATCATAGTGGTTATATTGTAGGGTTTTTTTTATTCCATCTGTTCCATTCTGGAAAATGATAAGTCTGGAGTCTTGGTACTTAGGATGCCAAGGTATGTATTCTGTTAAGAATCTGGCCAAGCAATGGATTTTGTGCTGGTCGAAAGATTAAATAAATAAATGAACAAAAAGAATTTGTGAGCTTAACAATCAAAACATCATAGGATAGCTAATGTGTATTTCCAATCATTCTTGCAGAAGCTGCTGAGTGTTGCAAAGTTATTCTGGACATAGTTGAATCTTCATTACCAGAAGGCTTGCCTGAAAAATTTGGTGCTGACTGTAAATTGCAGGAGACTCTAATCAAGGCTGTCGAGGTACATCCAGAATTATGGAAACTTGCTGATTCTCCAAATGAAGCAATTTTGTCGTACAGGCGGGCACTCCTCTATCCTTGGAATCTTGATGCAGGAAGTATAGCAAAAATCCAAAAAGATTTTGCCATATTTCTTCTGTACAGTGGAGGTGAAGCAAGCCCCCCAAATCTCCGATCTCAAATGGACAGATCCTTCATCCCCAGAAACAATATAGAAGAGGCTATACTTCTGTTTATGATACTATTAAGAAAAGTTTCTCTCAAGAGAATTGAGTGGGATCCATCGATCCTCGACCACCTTTCGTTTGCTCTATCTGTGGCAGGAGATTTGAAGGCTTTAGCTAATCAAGTAGAAGAATTGCTTCCTGGAATCATTCTTCGAAAAGACAGGTACCATACTCTGGCCCTTGGTTATTATGGGGCAGGGGAGGACCTGGTTGCTTTGAATCTACTTAGAAAATTGTTGGGTCATAGTGAGGATCCAAAATGTGTTCCAGCTTTATTGATGGCATCAAAGATTTGTGGGGAAAACGCTAATCTTGCTGAAGAAGGGATAAGTTTTGCTGGCAGAGCCCTTGAGAGTTTGGATGGTGGATGCTATCAATTGGAAAGCATTGCCAATTTTTTATTAGGTGTCTCGCTTTCAGCACATTCGAAATCTGCTGTTGCTGATTCAGAGAGGGTAACAAGAGAATCTGAGGCAGTTCAGGCCCTGGAAGCTGCTGGCAGAATGACAAGAATGAGTGACCCCAATATTCTTTACCATCTCAGCCTGGAAAATGCTGACCAAAGGAAGTTGGATGCTGCACTTTATTATGCAAAGCGCTTGCTGAAATTGGAAGGTGGGTCTAATATCAAAGGGTGGTTATTACTGGCCCGGATATTATCAGCTCAGAAACGGTTTATGGATGCTGAAACTGTTATTAATTCTGCATTGGATCAGACTGGAAAATGGGATCAGGGAGAACTGTTGCGGACCAAAGCTAAACTTCAAATTGCACAGGGTCTGTTAAAAAGTGCCATTGATACATATACCCAACTTCTTGCTGTTCTTCAAATTCAGAGTAAAAACTTTGGTTCGGGGAAGAAGCTTCTCAAGGTTTGTTAATTAGTGTTCCCATTTATTAGCTCCAATATGTTGACATAGAACTCTTATTACCTTTTTGCTTAAACTCGATTCATTTTGGGAGTTAAATTGGATGCTTGGCCATGAAAGAATCAAATGTTTCTTCTAGAATTGTATGCATTTGATTTCTTGTTAAAACTAGATCTAGAGATGGTTTTTGAAAATGACATCTTGTGATTGTGCTTTTAGTCATGAACTAGCTTGATATGAGAAAAATGGGAGGTTTATACTAGCTGGGATTCTGAAAGTGACTCCCGGGATGGAGAGATGGAATGCTGGGCATCTGCTAGTGATTATCTGCATGTGAGAGAATTTTGACAACCTTATCCCAAAAAAAAATTGACACGGTTTTTTCTCCTTTTGGGGAAAGAATATTGAAAGAAGTGAGTTCATTTTGTTGGATTCTGCTGTTTAATGCTGTGACTGTAAAGTTGTTGAGCTATATTGTTGAAGAACTAGTGTCATAATGAGATAGATATGCTTTCATAGATTTAGCCCCGCATGTTGCATTTTAAAGTCAGAATAATCTATAGTCTTCTTTGCTCTGAATTTGTGATTATGGGTGTTCCATTTTGTGAATATGCTTCCATTACCAAAAGCCTCCCTTTCTTCATCTAACTTCAACTTTAATAGAATTTTTTTTTTCCCTTTTTGAGACAAGCTTTCAGGTAGTGACTATTTTGAAATATTTATGACAGAGAAGCAGAACTCAAGCTAAGAGTTCGGAATTGGAAGTATGGCATGATCTTGCTTATGTCTACATAAGCCTGTCGCAATGGCATGATGCTGAGATTTGTCTTTCCAAATCTGAGGTCATCTGTTATTACTCTGCTGATAGAAGTCATGCCACAGGTATATCTATGTCATCACTCTTTTTTCTCTTTTCGAATCAGTTCCTTGATAGTTTAGGATGCCATTTTTAGCTAAAATTTTGATAGTGGTGTAATTTTCCTTGTTCACATAATTGTCAATTCACAAAACTCACTTCAGCTTTGCCCAAAGCACTGAAGATATGGTTTAGTTGGTTGTTTCTGGTAGAAAAACAAGGGAGAAATATGTTTATGAAAAAGGGCTTAAGTTGGATGCAATTGTTACTAGTGAATCTTGTTTTAGGGATAGATCTTAAGGCTTTGTACTAAACCCGAACCTCTGGGCTCTAGTGGGACTGATGCCATCATTGTTCGACCCTTGAAGTTTTGGCGTACATCTATTTCACTTTCGGCTAGAATTGGTCTTTGTTTGAATTTGGAATATACAGCCAGCAGTTAATTCTTTTTCTTTTTTTTTTTTCAATTTGTTTATTCCAGATTCTCCAAGTTTTGGCAGACCCTTATTAGCTCTCCTTTTTTTTCTTCGTGAGTTTGCCTACTTTTGTAGTTTTCCCAAGTTTTGATAATGGATATTTTTCGAGGAAAAGACCAAAAAAATTGTATCAGTATAAGATTTGTATTCAACTGGGTGCCCATTCAGTATTGGTCAGACGTTTCTGCATAGCGTATTTGAGAGACTAGGAGTATATAAAATCTCCTGTATTTTCATTTATGTTTTTTAATCTCCTGTATTTTCATTTATGTTTTTTAATCNCCCCCCCCCCCCCCCCCCCCCCCCCCAAAAAAAAAAAACACATCATTCATTTGTTTTGTCTTGCATGCTATAGATCCATGAATTATTAGCTTTTGTTGTTTTTGGTGGCTTTCTATCCGAGCCAACTCCCATCTTCCCAAACACCATTTCTTTTTCGATTAAAAACTGCCGCATTGCTGCTTGGTTGCTGGGATTTTGGTATAGGCTCTAAAATGACTTCACTGACTTTGTAGGGCTTGCCAAATTGCATCTTTTCATTCTGCCTTTTGTTTTAAAATATTCAGTTCATACTGGGGAAAATAAATTCATTGTACTGTTGCTGTATGCTCCTCAGAATCTTGAACTGGGAGAAAAAGGCTTCTTGAACATTTCTTGTGTGTTACACCTTTTCATTCCGCCCTTTGCCAGGGTGTTTTTGGCTGGGGCTTCCAATTGAAATACTTGCTTGAATTTACAGGCATACTTTATGAAGCAAAGGGCCTCTACAAGGCAGCTCTAAAAGCTTTCGTATATGCTTTGGATATTGATCCCACCCATGTTCCAAGCTTGGTATCCACAGCTGTGGCTTTCAGACAGCTTGGTAACCAATCACATGCAGTTGTGCGAAGCTTACTGACGAATGCGTTGCGGCTCGACAGAACGAACCATTCTGCGTGGCATAATCTCGGTTTATTTTATAAAGCCAAGGATACTGCATCATCATCTCTAGAGGCCGCTGAATGTTTTGAGGCTGCAGCATTTCTTGAAGAGACTGCACCAGTTGAACCCTTCAGATAACCAGTTACAGGTTAATCTTTCATATCTGTAAAGCATCAAAATTTTCTCCTCCTCCACGACTGTCTTCTCATATGAATCTTCATATAGTATGGTACAAGTGAAAAGCAATAAAAGAGAGAGTTCAGTTTCTGATAAGGTTGAGTTACAGCTTTGAGACTCCATAAAAGCTGGTGAGGATTAGAGGATAGGAAACAAAGGGACCAACTCAATTACTTGCATGGAACAGGAAGCTTTTGAAGCCTCAACAACTCACATGGCCATGGGTGTACTTGGTTGACAACGTTTGTGATCCTCAAAATGAATGCTGTATGTTTTGTTACTTTACTGTAGGAGCTAGGAAAGAATCGTCATTACATTTCACAACCAGGTGAAATCATAGTGCGAGTTTTGTCAGGTTCTTTCAATTGTTTGTTTTGGCCTAAAATATATTTTGTCGGAAAATATTTTTCAGTAAACATTTTTTTTAAAAATATTTTTAGTGTTGACTCATACAGTAAATTAGAGATGGCAAAAAACAGCCAGTGACTTTTGGCAACCTTCGGTGGAGGTCCAGCGAACTCCGCTCGTAGTTTGGAGGTGGTTTGACAGTTAGAGAATAAGAAATTCAAATTCAAAAATGGTTTATGAAATTTAAAAATGGAAACCATTTTTTGAAAATAAATAAAATTTTTTTGGTTAAGCCAATAGTATTTTGGGTCGCACCAAATACTGAAAAACATGAAAAATATTTTTTTGTTGAAACATATAAAGCATTAATCTAAACCCATTTTCACCCACGTGGGTTGTACAATATATTTTGGAACATATCAATTTTAATAAATTGGATAGTATTACAATATATGTTTTTGGTGTAATAAATGAAAGAGAAACGACAAATAAAGAAAACCTCACTTCAGTCATGTTGTATCATTAAGGTTTTAAAACGTGTGGTTTGATAAAATAGTGACTTTAAAATTCAGTAAGGACTTATAAAAAAAAATAAAAAAAATTCAGTAACAAAGTTAAAAGTTTGATAAAATTGTGATTCGGTCTTTAAAATTGTGAATTTTATAAAGAACACCTTATTGCCATGTGAAAACGTGATTTTTTTTCTCAAATGTACTCTCAAACAGAACTCTTTTCACGATTTTATTAAAAATAAAAAATGCTCATTTGGCCTCCAAAAATCACTTTTCACAGCTCACATACATTATGTCTAATAATTAATATGAAGGAGCACTAGCATTTTTCAAGCTGTTCGATGTAAGGATCAACCTAAATTCATATAATGTTAGAATCCTACAATTTATTGTAAGGATCCTAATCCGTTTTTTAATGTTACGTCAAGAAGTGTGGAAGTGGTCTCCAAGAGGTAGCTCAATTGGCTGGGATCACGTCTAATGAAGCAGATGTCACTAGTTCGAACCCTCCTCCCCCTCTTGTGTAGACATGTCAAAAAAAAAAAGAAAAAAAGAAAGGTGTGGAAGTGGAGAATTATTCATGTTCGAAGAGAGGCAAATGGGGCAGCTCATACCTTGGCAAAGGAGGCGACTTGGACTGTTTTGGACAAAATTTGGATGGAAGAATCTCTTGTTTGTAATTCCAATATTGTTTCTTTAGAGCTGAATGCTCTATCTATGTAAGAGTCTCGACTCTTGTTTTCTTTTCTTCTTCTTCTTTTTTTCTTTTTTTCTTTTTCTNCTTAAAAACCTATGTAAAATGAGTGAGATGATTTCTTTCATAACACCCTAAATGATTAATGTCTAATGTCAATCAGCCCTATTTTTTAAAAAAGAAAATATGTCACGACATCCCAATAATCTTTTTTGCTTTTGCTTTCTTATTTATTTATTTATTTTCTAAAAAGTTGGTTAAAAGATATAATTTATGTTATCGATTTAACGGAAGGCACTAATAAGAGGTCTCAATTTTTTTTTTTTTTTTTAAATACATGTTTAAAATTTATTATTGAGAAGTGAGGTCTCAATAAAAACGAGTTAAGACACTAGGAAAAACACTCTTATCTATTTTACCTACTCATTTTTCAATGCAAAATCAAACAATTCTTTATTTTATTTTCTAATTTTTTTAAAAAATATTATTATTTAATGTTTTTTTTTTTTAGTATTTTTTTTTTCACTTTTCTCTCTCTCTAACTCTCGCTCTTCCCTGTCAACCCAAACCCAAACCTCCCATGACCTGATATTTCCTCTCAACCCAAACCGCCCATGGCCAGCTCTACAGTTAGCTCTTTCTATTTCTATCTCTCTCACTCTCGCTTTGCCTCTTCCCTCTCAATCCAAACCTTCCATGGCTGTTTGCAATCAGAAAAGTATGTGAATTTCAATGGTATATTTATTTTGCTTGATTTACAAATTTGGATATGGCCAGCTATGGTGGATCGGAACCCCATCTGTGGTGGTGGGTTCTGGTGCTCATGAGGTGTAGGTGGAGAAGAAGGATTTGATACTAGAAGAAAATATGATAGGAGTTGTTGGGTAGGTTTGTCCATAAAACTAAGAACTAGGAATCAGTCGTGAAGAAGAGGAAAGGGGTGAGGTAGAGGGAGAAAGAATAGTGAGAAATAATACTAAACAATAAGAACACTGTGCTAGAGTGAATAGCAAAAAATAGCTATTATTATAGCAAAAATGTTATTTTAGCTTTTTTGAAGCTAATTTGTTAGAGTTGAAAAAATAGCAATAATAGCTAAATATAACTAATATTGTTCTTCTACCCAATTTGCTGGACATGCTCTTAGAAGCTATTACAATTCAAGGGTTATGAATTTGAATGAGTTCTAGAAGAAAGAAAGAAAAAAAAAAATTATAACCTTTGTACCAATCAAAACATTTTTTTTAAAAATGTTATAAATTATATTTTTGTTCCATAATTATTTCACAATATTGACTTATCGGCCACAATCAATGCTTTGATTTTTTATTTTTGATTTTTTTTTTTAATTTTTGAGAAATACTACATACTATACAAACATGTTGCAAATATCCTACAAATTGACGTGACAAGGTTTAACCGTCATTATTATTATTATTTTTAACAATGGCTAATCCATGTCTACTAGATTTTATAATGTGAGTTTTATATGATATTTATATAGTATGTAGCATTTCTCTTCTTTCTTTTTTTTTTTAACAAATTCAAAATGAGTTAAAATTATTAGGTCAATATTGTGATAAAAAAGTTATCAAATCAAAACCTAAAAACATTTTCAAGCCATGAACTGTCTACTTTAAAAGTCCACTGTGAGTGATCACTACGCGGATACGGCCAGACATTATTTGACAAATAATTCTAGAATTTTTTTTGTGTTCTGTATCCAGACATTATTTGATGAGTAATTTTAAAAAATTTTTTTGTGTTTATCTAAAAATAAGGTGTTTTTAAAAATTATTATTTAATTAAAATTTAATAATAATCAATTATCAGTTTAATGATAATTTTAAAAGCCATATTATTATTTGAAGAACATAAAAAAAACACAAAAAAGACTTATGAAATTACTCTTATTTCACAAAAAGACAGAAACGGCAGCCCCTCGGGGTAAGACAGTAAAAACTAAAAAGAGAGTAGTGTCTGTGGCACGTGTGGGACTATATGTATAAATGTCTGTCCGCTATATAATATATATATTAATCATATGCGTTTTCTACTTTTCTTTGTCACCCTTTCTCTTTTTCTTTTTTGTTGTGAGTTTTTTGTCACCCTTTTGAATTCTGAAGCTTTGTTCTTTCTTTAGCTTTTGTTGAAAGAACTTTGAAGGGGTTTGTGCCTCTTTTGTGGGTTGGTCACTGGTCACTGTAGAGAGAGAGAGAGAGAGAGAGATGGAGAGTGGGAAGAGAGGGGAGGAAGCAGGACCATCGTCAGGAGGGTCTTCATCAGCTTGTGTTGGTGATCAAAGACAAGAGAAGCAAAAGGAAATGGGTGAGAAGCCAAGGGAAGTTCGTGGGGTTGTGGAAGAAGAAGAAGAGGAAGAAGATCATGATGATGATGGGGTTGTTGCTGGTTATGTTCCAGGGCCTTTGGTTTCTCTCAAGGAGCAGATTGAGAAAGACAAGGTTTTGTTCTGTTTTCCCTTCTTTTGTTCTGTTCTACATTTTGGAAAAAAAAAGAAAAGATAAAGGAATGTAGTTTTATATTCTTTCACGGATAAATACTATGAATTGCTTAATGGGGTTTTCATTTTTAGGGTTTTGAATTTATGCGCTGTTTGGTTGCTTAAAAAATGTGGGGAAGGGGACTGAACTTTGAAGCTTGGATTCTTGAATAGCTGATACCGAGATAACTCAATCGTCCATTCAACTATGCATTAACGTGACTATTTGGCACACTTGAGCTAGGTTGTTTCTTTATTTTTGGAATGTAAAAGACATATAACATAATATTTTACTGCTCGTTTTGACATTACTTATAAAAAAATAATAAATTTTTATCGTTATCCCAATTTATATTCTACTAAGTGTAAGGTCAAGTGGACATATGAAAAGTTGCTGTTAATGATTTTAATGGAGTTGATGGTAGTACTTTGATGAGAACAATTGGATACCCAAGCGGATGTGAAAAATTGCAAACCTAGGGGTGTCAATAGAACTGACCCTAACCAAAGGGGGTGTAAGTGCATTTTACCCTATTTGTAATGGTCTTTGTCCTTTTAACTCATTTTCCGAGTAACCAAAGGACCATTATTTCTTGAAGTGTTGAGTGTGTAGTTACCAACTTTTCTCTGCACTTTCTGCTTTGAAATGTGTTTCAATTCTTTCTCGGGTTGTTATTCTCGCATTGTGTTATTCTCTTACCGACGCAACAAGTTAACTTACGGTTTTGAATAATTTTGTTGTTGCTGCCGAGTGTTTGGAACTATGACTTTGAATTATGTTAACTAAAATTGCTGAAGTTAATGTGTTATGGAACTGAAATGATTAAAAAACATTTGAAGTTTTACTTCTGGTGGATTTTCTTTGATTTATAGCACTCTTAGTTGTATAATCATTTTCACTATTTCTTGAACAATTCCATACAAGTTTTTAGTACTTTTTATTTGTAAACGTCTTTGTAATTGCTGATTTTTGAAGATGTTTTGTGTATTCAGATGCTAGAGAATATAATGAAATCATTTTGTTTTGCTGTTTGGCATCCAGATGCAATCCTGTAGATCAATCAATTCATTTGGCTTTAGTTAATCAATGTATTTAGAGCCTCCCAGTTTTCATTTAAATGCCAATTTTGCTTTGCAGGATGATGACAGCTTAAGAAGGTGGAAAGAGAAGCTGCTTGGTTGCTTGGAAAGTGATTTAAATGGTTTGTTGTTGGCATTTTCTTATGCTCCTTACACATCCTTATTCCATATTATAGTTGGTTCTTTTCTTGATTTTGTGTTGGCTATTGTTAGGCCAAATGGAACCTGAAGTCAAATTCCACTCCATTGGGATCATCTCCGATGACTTTGGGGAGATTAATACTCCCTTGCCAATTGATGACAATCGAAGTGGTCATGTCCTGTTCACTCTCAGGGAGGGATCGCGCTATCAGCTTAAGTTGACATTCAGTGTTCTGCACAACATAGTTTCGGGCCTGACATACACCAACACAGTGTGGAAAGGGGGACGTCAAGGTGCATCACTTTTTAAACTGCAGTCCATTTTCTTTGAAATTTTATTGTAAAAATTTGTTAAACTTGACAAAAAAAAAAAAAAAACTGCATAAATCTTCCTTTGGAAACTGAATTTTTGAGTTATGAATTCAAATTTTGCTTAAGTGGTGGCTGGTAGAAGATTTGATGTTTATTTAAGTCCTACAATTTGATATTGGCATCATACTGAATAGTGAATCTGTATCATTCTTTCTTTTTCCCTGCGACTGGTTTGCAAATTGCGGCTTTGATGGGTATAACACGCATTTTAGACAGAATCATGAATTTGAGTCTAAACCAATAACAACCATGGAAATCATGGATTTTGTAGTGAATGTCAAAAATCAAGGTTCCTGTTTCAGTTTGACACCCTTTATCTTGTCTCACCTCCAGATATGCATTGAGTGAAAAGTACACTTTTGGTCATCAGTGTAAATTTTCTTTCTCATCACTGGCATGAAAGCGCTAGGGAGACAGGTTGCCTTGAAATAGCAAGTGCTGCCCGTCCGTAAATGATCCAACTTATAGTGATTTCTTGGATGTTGCTTTACTTTTCAACCCTCAAAACCTGGCACTCAAACAACTACTGCTTGATTAGTTATTTGCCCCCATATAAAAACTTGTATCTTGAAGAAATTGAGCTGAAATACCAGTGGTTTGAAAATAATAATTCAAAATCTAGGAAGGATAGATCTATGAATTGCAAAGTTACATTGACAGGAGGTACTAACAAGTCTACTGTATCTTGTTTTATTGCCATTAACTGCAATATTTTCTTTTTCTTTGTCATTCTGGTGCATACATTTTGCGTTCTCTTCAACTTGATTGATATATCAAATAATTTGTGCATTATGACCAATTTCTCTTAGTGCATATTCTGTAATTTAATTCTTTACTTTGGTTTTCCTTTTTGTCTTTGCGTCAGTTGATCAAAGCAAAGGAATGTTGGGCACCTTCGCTCCTCAACAGGAACCATATGTGGACGCCCTGGAGGAGGAGACGACTCCATGTGGTGTGCTTGCAAGGGGGACCTACTCGGCAAAGCTTAAGGTGTGTGCATGTGATGAGAATGTGTATGGTTAATTTGAGATTAAAATGCACATGAATGTTTGGGCACCTTCGCTCCATGTCGTGTGCATCATATGCCTACTTTCAATAGCCCATGCTTTTGAGGGAAAATACTCAGGATCTCTTTAACTCATAAGTTTTGTTAATTGCATGACAAAATCTGTGGTAATTACTTGGCATTCACAAGATCTGCCAACAAATTTGTTTCTTTTTATGGGCATATGGGAGGAGTAATTTTGAATATTTTGCATAATTTGTTAGCTCATGTCTCATGGTGTTCCTTTCAAGGACACTTCTAATTACAAATCCAAATTATGGGGCACTCAGGACAAACCACCATATATGCAAACTTAGTAACCAACCGTTAAATTTCCCATCATTATATATTCAGTAACATACTATGATGGAATCGTGTGCATATTCACATCCAACAAAAAAAATATTCTAAAACCACAAAAAAACTCACCTTTTTTGTATTTAGTAGCATCGTTAGTGTATAGAGCAATAAGAAACCAAATGTGGGTAGCAACTCCTATGAACAATAGCTGAAATTAGTTCATTGGTAAATTTTGAAGTAGTAGGTTGAGAAATGTCGAAATTAAAGTAAACCATCTGAACATGTTACCCTGCACTTCTATACTTTTATCTAACATATTTTGATTTTCCTTGTTACTGTTTTACACAGTTTGAAGATGATGACAAGAGATGTTATTTGGAACTAAACTATTCCTTCGAGATCAAAAGAGCAGCTAGATGAGTTTTGCCAGAGCATTGTTTTCTTGTCTTCTGTTTTGTATCTCTTTTTTTTTTTTCATATTCTTTCTTCCTTTCTTTTCCCTCTTATGAACTGCATACATGTTTGTGATTATTGAGTAAATACGGCTTTGTAGCTGTGATACAAATTAGGGTTTAATTCAATCACTATTTTGTGACTTTGAATTGCATTCTCTCAACTCTAATCAGTCTCTGCAGGGCTTACTCTGTAGTTTACAAAGGAATGACTATGTCTGCACATTTCTTGAATAATGCCAGAAGTGAATGAAAAATGAGGTCTGAAACTTTTAACTGCAATAAATTATCAAAAGCATACTATACGAGTATTCAAAGTTTATTATTCAAATCTGATTCACATATGCAAGGTGGTAAGTCAGGGTTAGCTTGAATGGTTGCTCGTTTGGTCCTCAATTACTTGAGTCTTGATACATGGTTCTTGTGGGCGGGGTTTCCAGGGTTACCTGATAAGAATGGGTCCCTAAGGGGCCCTGCCGGGTTTTTCGTCATAAAAATAAAATAAAATAAAAATGACCTTATAATAAGTTTGAATCACTTATGAAAAAAATGCGTTGAATGAAATTTGTGAAGCCTTTTTCATCTAGTGGGATATTGTTTCAACTCAAATATTTGACATTAAGATCTAATCATATAGTATAATCATCTAAATTATAGTGGACTCTAAATCTAACAAGAATATAAATGACGACATTAAAATACTTTTATTTAAAATATATAGTAAAACACCAAATTAAAAGTATTGTTTTGATAATCATGCTGTCGATTATAACGGCAGAAATCTTTATTCGTAATTAGACGGAAGGATTTATTTGATAATAATTCAAAATATAAAGAGTAATAAAGTAAAATTGAAACTATGAGGAACAATTTGAAAATAGCTTAAATCATCCCAATTAACATTGAGTTATGGGCTTGACTACCTTTCTAACGAACTTGGGCCAAAAAGAGGTTGTCTAATTGATTTTTGACACCTAGACAACAACTCAAAAAATGAGAGTCCACATGATGAAAATATTAGGAGAAATTTTAGTTTGTCCCCCTAAACTTCCAGCCGATTTTACAAAGGCCCCCGGAATTTTCAAATCTCTTACTTTGAACCTCTAAACTTTGATTTGCTCTCACTTAGAACCCCTTGGTTAGTTTTCAACGTTAAACTCATACGGTTTGACTTTTTATGCCCATTATACTCACGTTAAAACTACATCGTTTTGGACTCCAAACTTCAACACTCACCCAACCCAAACGACACCATTTTGGCATTAAAATTATATATTTTTTTCTTAAAAAAGAAAAGGAAAAATATTTTAAAAAAAAAATAAAAAAAAAGAAAGAAAAATTGGGGTGGCTTGAGCAACCCCTTGGCCAAGATGGGGTGGTCGGACCACCCCATTTCTGAGGGTGGTCGAACCATCCTCATGGCCAAAGGGCGTCCAGCCACCCCCAAAAGGCCAAAAAAAAAGGAATGGGTTTTGAGCTTTTGGGGGTGGCTGGCTGGACCACCCCCCAAGGGCCTAGGGGTGGCTTTGGGCACCCACTACAGTTGGTATGGGATTGGTCAAAACCACCCCCAAGCCCAAGCCTAAGCCCTTGGGGGTAGTTTGGCCACCACCCAAAATCCCTCCTCTTTTTTTTTTTTTTTTTTTCCGCCTTTTCTTGGCCATGGGGGTGGTTGAACCACCCCCAGACTGGCTGTGGGGGCAGCTCCAGCCACCCTTATTTTATTTTATTTTATAAATTTTAAATTATTATTTTTTAAATAGATGCCCAAAACGGTGGTGTTTTGGACTGGGGGTGGGTGCTGTAGTTTTGGGCGTTCTTGAAATTTCAAGTGGATTGGGCGAGGGTATGATGGGCATATAATGGGCATAAAAATACAAACTGTTTGAATTTAACGTTGAAAACTAACAGAGAGGTCCAAAGTGAGAGATTTGAAAGTTCAAGGGTCCTTTGTAAAATCGGCTAGAAGTTCAGGGGGTCAAACTGAAGTTTTTCCAAAATATTAAACAACAAATTTGACAGGTGGATTTAATTGTTTAGTAGCTGTTTATACTTGATGCAACACTCTTAAAAATATAACCAACTTGCAAAAAATCTGAATAATTATTCCTCACTATCGAGTAAATGATTTCAAAATACAACTACAAAAACCTAAACAAACTTTCACTATTCTGTTCCAACTTGTGACTTCCTTATACCTATTCTAATTGATCAGCTCTGCAAGAGATCTTTCATAGCATCACTGTATACTTCATAGAATGCCATCACTGCTCTGGGTAGAGACTGTATACCCTTCAATACTACATATTACATCTAAACTGTGTTAATGATTCTCCATTAAAAACAAGATTTGGATTTCCTGCTGTTTTGGCTCACAAGAAGCTACTTGAAGAACATTACCTACAGGCGCCAAGATACCGGAGCATCGGGCTGCAATTCAAATCAGATTAGGCAATGCTACTCTGAGATGCAATACAGACTGAAGGAGGAGAGCAAGATGGCAGCTTAGAATTGCAGTAGAGATGAAGGCTATCAAGAGTAATGTTTCTTTTCATATTCATTTCATATCGGCTGACGCAACATATTTTAAGTAACTTACCATGTAAAAAAGAAAAAAAAAAGGAAAGCTACTTAAAGTATATCATGTCAACCAGTATAAAATGTGTTTGAAGAGTATTATTACTCGGGCCATCAAACTTTCTGAAGATTCTAGAGGCTGTCCCTACTCCCTGTGGTGAAGTATATAAATACTGACCCAGGTAAATTGTAATTTACAAGAGACTTGACCTCTCGTATGTGCGAAGTATGCGCCACTGCCAGGACCTTGGATGACAAAATTGAAATATCATTAGAAGAGCAAAAACTATATCATGATTTTTAGAACTTCAAATTTTATGAGTGAGAAAGAGTGATTATTGATCAATTTGGAGGTAAATACCATATTAAAACAACATTGGTTTATCATGTTGATCGCATTAGGATTTCAAAGAAAACTTTTGCTTTCCATATTGTTGAAGTGAGTTATTTACCTTTCATAAGCTTATCTAGAATCTTAGCTATAATTTAAAAAGGTCTTACAAAAATGACACCAGTCCAATCTTTCATCATCATTTTTCTTGATATTCCAATTTCTTTCCCCCCCGTCACGTCACAATGTAGGGCTTCCACAGAAAATAATGTATGGATTCCCAACAGCACATAAACTATAATGATAGGACGGAGATAACATGGTAAAGTGAGTAAAATTAGCATGTGAGTCCTGAGTTTGAGGACAATCATCAAATGCCTTTATTGTGAGGAAAGTCACAGTGGGTCTCAAAGGAAGTTATTGTTCATAGAGAAATCTTCAAGGGGACTCCAGCAAGCGTAATTGCTTTTATTTCCTAAACCTATCATTGCTCAAATATTCTAATTTAAGCTCAACTGGCAGTTAAAGAAGCAAGATGAAAATTGGTACCTTCTAATCTATAGATAATGCAATAACAGATCAACTGAAGAGTTCTTCAACCTACAGCTCTGCCCTAGGTGAACATCCCCAAAAAGATACCTGCATCACCATCAAGTAAAAAAATTAGAACAGGAAAAGAAAAAAATGCAAGTTCAATAGAAAATGAGGTTTTTTTTTTTCCTGATGGAAAAAGAAATAACCTATATTCACAGTACTCAGCCAATGCACACCGAGCTTTCCCATAATCCCAATAACAGTCCTCATTCCTCAAAGGTCCACGCTTAGCTGTTGGATCTCTAGTCAGTGTAGAAGATTGCTAAAGATAATAACCCCCCCACGAAACACACACACACACACAATCCCCAAAAGAAATAATTATATAAAGATTCACCTTTTGTAACAAAATTGGATTGAGCATCAGAATGGATATCATGCCACATCTGGAGCCACACCTCCCGCATTAGAACTGGGGATCTAACAATGTTCCTGTGATTTGCTACAAGAAAATAGTCTCAATTTAATGTGTATAAAACTTCTACGTGTAATCAATCCTTTTCTAGTACTAGTTTTTGGTTAGAATCATAATATCAAAGAAAGAAACTGCAATAAGATCAACTCAGGGCATTCCAGAAAAACTACAAAAGAGTCCAAATACTAGATCGAGCATTACATTTCATGACTTGAAACCAGTGTTCAAGTCATGAGGAAGGAATATACAAAATTAAGAAAATAATAAGACAAGCTTCTAACTAAAAGACGATAAGTATTGTTGTGTTACCTAAGAATTTATAGTGCCACAAAATACTTTCCCCAAGAATAATAGTTTTCAATTTCTAAATCAACTTGAAAATCTTTCACAAAATGAGTATAGCACTTCCTAATCAATGAGGACCAGCCAGATACTTGATGTACAATTATACCGGTTGTACATTGCATGTTAGTCAGACTATGTTGTCTCCAATGACATAAGTAATGCAGTTCATCAGGACAGCCAGAGCAATAAATAAAGTGTAATGACTGTTCATGAGCAATCCAAAGACCTTGAATGCACCTTTATCAATCTCCCACACTGCTGTCCTCTTTCCAGTAATACTTTCAGAATCTTCATAATAGGTTATGTATTTAACCCTAGGTGACCTCGTCATACTGGGGACAATATCTTCTCCTTGATGATGTTCTACATTAAATTCCACTTGTATATCGGACCCATCATGCTCTGACTGGATTTAACAGAGGAATGGTCAAAACACTAACAGAAAAGAACATTTTTTGAATAAATAAATAAATATCAGCCAATCAAATGAAAATTTTCATATGTAGGACAAATTATCATTCCACGAAAAATTTAACATCAGACAAAGATAAGAGAAGCAAACAAGGACAGCTCATAGCAGCAAGGAGCATCAAAGATGAAGGAGACCATTTAAAACTATTGAAACTCGATGAATAAGGCTAAAAAATACCAAGCTCCTTAATTTTCAAATATATTTTCAATTGAAGAGATTAAAATCACATAACTGATTCATTAAACTTAAAAAAAAAAAAAAAAAAAAAAGTTACTAACAATATATATCCATTGCATATTAATTACTAAATTCCAGTGGAAGAATTAATTAGAAATTGTGAAACATGTTTAAAAGGAAAGGAAAAAAAAACGTAAGAACCTAAAGAAGAGAGTCAGTAAGAACCACATTTTTATTAGAAGCAAAATGGAAGACCAATTAGATAAATTTGATTCTCAAGTCTTTCTCTGAGTCTAGAACTCGTTGTTTGGTTGACATATGAAGTGAAAGCCTTTGCTGCTGCTATGGTAATACACCAAATATGTAGTGTCTATGTGACTCCATCTCCCTGTTTTAACCATACAAAGACATGCACCATGTGCTGTTTGCATTACAAGAAAATTCAAGTGGTCCAAAATATTATTAAAAGATTGACAGACTGTACGAAAAAACAAATAGCATCTAAATATGCAGGTTATTACAGGGGGGAAAAGTTCTCCACTGAAAAGCGGCCATCAAGAACTACCAATATTACCTGGGATCAAATATTATTTTCAGAAATTTACTTTTTGTCTGGTGCACAAAATTAATACCAGTTAGTTACTAATGATGATGAATGTGTAGCACTATAACTGCTAAAAAAACTAAAAGACGGTCATGTATTTCATCATTATACTTATAAATGACTGGTAATAAAGAACTGATGATTAAACTATGACAATGGTCATGGGCTAATATCATGTGAACATGCCTGAGTTCTGAGACCAAGATTATGTCTGACCCTAATAACTACACTAGCATTACTGATTAGGAAAAGTTAAAAATACTTGATCATTATTGATACAACAAAGGCAGAAACATGGCAGAAGCCATAAGGATACAACTGAGACACAAATTTTATATCTAATAGCATACACCATGCCATTTATATTGTCATAAAAGTCTCCCCAACTGACCTAATTAATAACAGGATTTTCAATGCATACGTAACATGCATGCATATAAAGCAACTGCATACATAATGTATAAGGCAATCACAGACACTTAAGGCGGCATGATACCCATTACACACAATGACTAGGAATACCTGAGGAGCCCTTGTTACGTTCACTTGTGATCCAAGCCAATTCTTGCACCAAGAGAGGGAATGGTATGGTACCTGTAAAGAAGTAAGTTGTTTTCATTGGAAGCTACAGTACTATTGTATGCAATTTCAAAAATTAAATGACATGTGGTTATACTAAAGTGTGGGATCTTTTTTTTTTTTTTTTTGATAAGTAATTGAAATATCATTAAGAGTGTAAGGCATCTCCAGGTACACATAAAATAGACAAGAGAAAATACCTAGCTAGGAGTAAAAAGAACAGAAGTGTGGGATCTAAATACATTCTATAATTTAAACGGACTTATGAGCTTACCGTTCCATCACCACTTGTAGCACCTGGACTCCCGTCAGCCAGATCCCCTGACCTACATGAATGTTACATATGTTACAGTTTACAGAGAGACTGAAACACTGATCTATTCACGTATTCCCACCCCTTCACATAGCCCATAAGAATAATTTTTTGAGAAGAGGATGTTTCAATATATACAGTGTGCTTTATTGAAGGAGCTGAAGGGGAAAACAATGAGCATAAGGCTAGTGAAAATGAAGCCAATGGGTAACACCACCAGTTCAGAAAAAAAGCAAGCACAGAGATGAAGCAGGGAAATTAATTAATTAATTCATGCACGAGTTAATACACCACGAGGGACAACAAATGGTCCACAAGAGAGCTGCATGAAATACGGAGCAAAGAGCTGAAAGAATAGTAAAAATAAATACGAAAAGTCATATGAATAGGAAAACGAACAATCTAGCAGTTGAGTTTAACATCAGAATATTGATTAACATCATCTAGTCAAAGATTTAGGAGACTAACTTGTACAGGTAAAATCAAGTGGACTAGAAAGACCAATTTAGTTCTACATGCCTCTTTACAATTGAGATAAACAAAAATAAAAACCATCACACTCACTGCATTTAAAGCTGCATACAAACAGGCCAACTAAAATTTTGGAGACCGGCCATGGAAAGCTTAGCTGAGGCTATGAATAGCATGACAGAAAGAAAAAAGACACGCTGAAGAGCATGACATTAGCCAAGAAGTGACAACATTGAACTTTCTGAGAAAAGTCATTTTCTTCAAGTCACATGCAAAAGACAAAACAACAGATAAACAAATGGTTGTTAATTCAGTGGCAAGGCCAGAAACATAACCTAAGGGGAACCAAGTATCAAGGACAGTGTTAGTGAGCAGATTACTAAATGTATCTATTCCCCATAATGGAGCTTATTATTCTGATTTTTGGAGAAGTTCACTTTTCTGCACGAGAAGATTAACATAATCTGATCTGTTATAATAGAAGCCAGCCTTTTGTATTCTCACACAAATAGGGAGATTGTAAATTTGTATACTTAAAGGACCTAGAGATTTTGTTTTAGTTTGGTGCTGCGGGGGGAGGGGTGGCTAATGTAAGCACTATTTTTAAAGAATAACAAAAGAAGCTTTTAGAAGCATGCCCCCCCTGCAATCTCTATGAATGGTGGCCAGCTTGGCAACAGGAGCACAGGCTTCCCTATCATCAATTTTGAACTGTTGGAGCAAGCCAGGAGACACCAATTAAGCTTACTAGACTTGAAAGGAAAATGATGTAGGAGATAGGACATTTTGGTGGCAACTATATGAATACTTGAGGTGAAAAGGAAAATTCCTAAGAGTGATCTCCTTTTCTCCTTCAAATTATATAAAAGTGCATGAATTAAGGATTTCTTCTGCTTTTAATACAAAAAAGGATATTGGGAAATGTTGTTTAAGTTGGGTCCTTTAGCTACTTAATTGATATTCAAGGTACGAAAATTGCTTCACTTTACCCAACTCAACACTTATCCACGGTGGGTGTTTGCATTATTTTTATTTTCAGTTCCTCCCCATCCAGAGAGAGAGAGAGAGGGAGAGATTTTTTTTATGTGACTACTTGCTTCCACTTTTTAAAGCATTCCCACTAATAGAGAACCAACATCACAAACTAGTCATGCTTGATCCCTTTGCGCTTTTTAAATTGCCCTCAGGACACAAAGTATACAAGAGAAAACACCTAGCTAGGGGCACATGCTTGATTCCTTAACAAACTGAATGAGGTATCATTTTCTCCGAAGTTGTCAAATGCACTACAAGTAATAGACCAGACATACAAGATCAACACCACTTGTCTACAAGGATTAGGAGCAGCAGGGACATACAATACTATCTATACACTCAAGCAACATAACACTCTTATTACATCAAAATGCACAAAATTTCCGTCTTTGCAACCTTATAATGAGCAGAGTAACAGTCACTTTTCAGTCAATGTCATCTAAGCTTTCAAGAGTCCATAGGCAGTTTTTTTCAGGCTAAGGCAGTCAACACTCACTTTTTGCAGAGTATCACCTGTTAACCATGTTCACTGCAATTATTGTCAATATCTCATCTCATAAGCCTAATCAAATCTGGAAACTAAACATAACTTTTTAATCAATAAAAAAACACGCACCAGCATGCAAACAGAGAGAGAAAGAGAGATTTCTTCTTTTTTTTGATAAGTTCGAGAAAGAGAGATTTCAAAATAAGCAAATAAGCTTATTCCTTTTGATATGGTTTAATATGATAATCAAGGAGATTTCTACTGCTTGCCACAAAATATATTATTCGCTATGACTATGAATTTAGTATGAATGACAGTTACCTTGAGAACAGAGATCCTTCAACCTCAAAAATCACATCAGTGATGATCCAATTATCAGGGTAAGGCTTGCCACTCGGTGCAAAATAATAGCCAACCTGTTTTTCCATTGCCAAGATGCCAAAACTATCTTTCAGCATAACCAATTACCAGCTAAAATTAGAACAGGAACCAACAAAAGTCTAGTCATAAGAAAGAAATATCTTAAGGTGCATATAGCTTATAAGCTGTCCAGAATGACACCAAAACTAAACAAAGTGGAGATAAAAAAACCACTGAATACTGTGAAATTACTAGAGAATGGTGATGCAACACACAATCTCTAATTATCTCTGCTAAAAGGAAAACACAAGCACTTATCAAGAAACTAATAAAAGATTCTTATTATGAATCCCAATAAAATATCCTCTATTGACCTTAGAATAGCAAAGGGCAAGAAGTAAATCTACGTCGTGGTTTAAGTTGTACTCTCTAAATTTGCAGGAGCTTATTTCTTTAAAAAAATGAAAGCTTATGCGCTTTTGTTTTAAGAAATATAGAAGTATCAACTATGAAGAATGCAAGTTTACCTCAGTCTTCATATCTATTCCATAAATACAAAAGATATTTTTTATAGGAGGTCTGTCCCAAGGTGTAAGCGGATTTAAAATGGGATCATTATGATATGACCTGTGAAATACACAGCATTGTAAATCTCAGGCTTTAAAAAAGAAAAAACAAGAAAGCAAAAAACATTTATGCTTAAGAAAAATACAATATTGAAGTAAACAAAACAAACAAAAAAGAAGGGAAAAAAAGTCTAGCAGTATAAATTTTACAGATGTAAACCATTTATTATAAATGAACCGGCAACCAGTGAGAACTACTGATTACAATGACATATACTGAAAGGACACCAGCGAAGTGTTTGTCTGCCTGCAAGTGTGCATACTCTTGCTCAAAGGCAAGCTATCTCTATCACAATTGAATAGGACCTCATGAGTTATGACAAGCTCTTTTTCTTATAGTTATGCACCACACCAACTGAATTTCTGGTCCATATGATTTCAAAAGGTAAATATGATCAGAAAGTTGGTTGAGTTACTCTTATCACAAAACATATATTAGGTAGCAGAAACCACACCTAAAATCATAGACATGTACTCAGCTGCAGCTGCCACTTAAGCACATTTTTTCAAAGGGAAATCAAGGTATTAAAACTCTTCTATCCAAGGTGGCTAATTTATGTAAATCCACCGCTTACAGAAGTTTCAAGGAAATCATATAGGAAACAATCTCATTTGTTTATTGGCACTTGTTGGTGTATTGAAACCTGAGTGACAATAACACACACTAGTGACAATTATCAAACAACCTCAAAAGCATAATAAAACCTTTTGAAGCAAACATGGTTTCTATAGTTGCGACTAAAGAAAATGAAATCTAGATAGGTTAACATGAAAATGATTTGAGGTTAAGTGGATTAGATTTCACTCCTAGCAGGGCAGAACGACTGTAGATGTCATAATAATTTGGCATTCTATGAAGAAAGCCCACATGTCGAGAGCCAAAGGTTTTGTTGGTGATTAGTAAGACAATACCCACTTCTGTAATTGGTAAAGAACCCTCTTGCTATCCAGATCATAATCTTCTATTGCTTTGAAAAAGGTCCCATCTGCGATTTCACGAGCAGAGAAGGATAACTGAGTAGGCAACCCACATTCAGCGTTAGACAAGTTGGCCTCAGTTACTTCTGCAACTGATGGATAGGCATTAAAACCTGCTAATAAAAGACATAGAAAGCATGTGAGAATGGTAACAATGTTGTCCCAACAAGACATGCATCAGTCTCAAAAGTTTTACCATGGGTTGAAGGAATTTCGATATTGATTATATTTGTTGGAAATCCAGAGAAGTTTGACCGAAATTCCTGATCTTCACAGTGATATTTGTTATAACCATGCCTACTCCCCCCGGAGAAATGCTTTGAATATGCATTATCTGCCCTACAATACTTTGAAAAGGGCAACATCCATAATGTCGAAGCAAATGAATTGATCAATAATCGAGCTGTCCCCTGATACCTTGCAAAGACATACAGCAAGCACTTAAGAATAGGTGTTCTAGTCCAATATGGTAACCATGCCACCATGTCAATAAAAAATATTGAATGTGGATGATGTTACTCTCGCTATCCAATGTCATCAGGAAGATGAGTCCAGTAAATTGAGTTACTTAGACTACCTGGAGACGTTGCTAGCTAAATGATTTAACCTTTAACAAGGCATTAGAGGAAATTATATTTTGGAAGTATGAGGCAGTAAAGAAGATCAAGCTAACAAATTATTAATTTACAAGGAGGAAAAGTTAATTACATATAGGACAAATATAGACAGCTTGACAAACAAAAGCACTACTAAGAACCTAATATTTTGAGGAATCTCAATATGTGGAAGTAAAGAGGTAACCTCAGAAATAGGAAGACCATATGTATCTCCCGAAAGTGTTGCTTTCACTGTCTGAACTGAACCAAGAAGAGGAGCTCCTGTAATCAACAAACAAAATAAGGCCAGGAAAATATCATCATCACCATCCCAAGAAACTAGAATTTTGAAGAATATAGAATTTGGATCAAATCAATTCTACCAACAGCAAAATAGGCATGAATGTGTTGATCCAACCACTGGGTATAATGTTTTGGAGCAATTTCTAGCTTTAACCACTCCAAAAAATAACGAAACACCTGATTGCCCATCGAATGGGCATAGACAATTGAGGGACCTCCATGAAGCTTAAGGGCAGTTTCAAAAGTCAATCTGCAAAATAAAAACAATATTTGGAACATCCCACAATCTCAAAATCAACCATTTAAATGAACTTCACCCTATAACTGTTCATAACGGAAAATTCACTATGATTTGACATTTTCAGAATTATTAGTATTCATGAGGTAATAATAGTAGGCAGTGGAGAAAAATTAGGTTATATGCAAACTTTAGCTTGTGGAAGTAAAGGTCTCGCTCCTCAAGCATTGATGGTGACAATCTCCAATCATATGGGACAGCAATGATAGCATTGGCCTCTATACCAAACTCAATACACCACTTAATCCACTCTTTCCATACTGAAGAGAGAGGACCTGCAGACCATGAAGCAACAAATATTAATTAAGCATGCGATAGCAACAGAAGAAAAGTAAACTATGATTTAAATATCCCATGCATATCTAAATCTCACCAAACAGAAGAAGACCATGTAAAAATATTTAATGACATACCTGTTATATAACCCGGATCAAGTTCAGTGATCGCAGAAAGACCGCCATCTGGCCGAGACTTGCATTCTGGATGATCTGTTTGATTGTGAGGATCTAGCCACATGCACTTAATCCAGCAGTTGACCGCAGAAAGAAGCTACAGGCAAGTGAACATGATGCTCTCAGATTATGGATATCATAAGACTATTTTAAGTCAATTATCAGCCTCTTTGCAATCACTCATTTATTTCAGCATTAACTTTGTTAACAAGTGTTTGGAATTAAGTATAGACCAATGCATTTGGAATAAGTATTTCGTTTATCCCATAACAAGGAGAGTGAGCGATGTTAATTAATCCCCTATCAGCTCAACTAAAGCCTGATACAAATGTCATGCATAGTGCATATCAGAAACAGGACTCTCACAGAACCCCGAAGGATGAATTCGCAAATAAAGACAATAGATACATCTGGTCCCACAATTGATTCATTAAATTTAAACCTCAAAATGTCAACCATTGCTTTAACTTCAAAACCCCAAACTTATTGACTTTTCACGTCAGAACATGCTATTGCAGCAGTCACTAAAACGCCTAGGTTTCCATGGAGGCCACTCATCAAACACTACAAGGTATCTAATGGCACTGATGGAATGCTGATCTGCAGATTAACACAAAAACATGTGGAATCCATCAAGTTTCTTACTGTAACTACTACCGGGAAAACTCTTCCCACAAACTAAAGCATTCTCTCAAATCCCATTTCCCTATTTTCTATTTTCCCCATTTCCCATTTCCCTATTTTCTTGAAGCTCAAGAACCCTCCTCGTCCCCTTTATACAGTCTTTGACCGCATAATACTCCACCACTTTTAAACTAAAACCTTAATCCACCACCCTAAGTCCATGTGTTCACACCCAACAATATTATATCAACCAATAATTTTTGTTTCTATTACTCTACATCGAATTCCATCAAATTCCAAACGCTTTTTACTCAAATGAATAAATCTTACAAAATCCAATTATAATATGCTAAAATATTAATTTAATTAATTAAGTCTACCATTTCTTATCAATTTAAACTTTTGGGATAACTTATGATTAACGTAGTATGACAGCAGAGGTCATGAGTTAAACCCGACTTTACAATTTATCCTCATTTCAGATCAATAATATCAATTTAAATGAATAAATTCCCTATTTTATTTTTTTGGAATAAGTAATGCCAATTTGCAATAGCGCGTCAACAACAAAAGTACTAGTTTCTTCTTTAACTCAATGCGGTAGAGCTCAGCAAGAATGGAAACACAACAACAAAACGCGTTGCTTACTTTGGTGGTGTCGAGCCAGACCAAGTCGAGGGGGTTGAAGTCGAGCGGCGAGTAGGGGCAGTCGAGGACGGACCAGGCGCGGAGCTGCGTGGAGGCGAAGCCCGGGATTATGATGCCCGAGAGCTTCGAGTAATCGCCGCCGAAGTCTCCTCCTCTGGCGGCCGGGCCTTGGAGGAGGAGGAGGAGCACCGGGAGGAGCGGGAGCGCGGCCGTGCGCGCTCTCATTTGGATTTTCGTAGTTTTGTTTTGTTTGTGTTTGTGTGTTTGCGTGGGGACTGGGGAGAGGGAAGGCAGGAAGGAAGGAAAGAGCGCTGCACGCTGCAGCGGCAGATTGTTTTACTAGTCTTGTTGAGTCGTTTGTTTGACCTCGGTTGAGCGACTTTCAATTTTTGCCGTTTCGTGTGACTCGACTGCCTTAACGTGAGAAAAATCTTTTCCATCGTTCTCTCAACGTCGGGATCATCTACTAATTATTATGATTAAGGTTATTAGAAAGAAAAAAATTAATCATAATATTATGATTAAGGTTATAAATTACATTTATATACGGAAACCTTAGCCAAATTTTTAATCAACTTTTGTCGACCAAAATAGTTTTGAAAATTACAATGCGGCTGTAAAGGTGGCAATGATAGTGATCACGGTGAAAGTAAGATCGACAATTACAGGTATGATGTTTGATTTTTAACATATAAAACATTCGTGTTCGGATTTGAGGTTTACATTGTGTTAAGACATAAATATAAGATTATATAAATCAATTTTAACACGATCGATTTTATTAAATGGGTCAGGTCATTTAATATTAATTTATTTGAATTTGTGTCAGATTTATGAGTCATAAAAAATTGTTAAGTCTTAAATGTCAGGTGATGAGTTTGAATCATGTCAAGATATGAACATTAATGCGATGTTGAAGTGCTTAATTATTACCTCCAAACAGTTTATGCCATCTCCCAACCAAACGACGCCGTGTGTCTCAGCAAACCGCGCGCCCGCGCAGGCGCCAAAATAACGGAAAGGACAACTGAAAGGCTCAAATGGCAACGAAGAAACCAAAGCTGTTTGCCGATGGAGGCACAAGACGACGACAGAGACGTCCAAACGGTACCTTTCCACCGACTTCCAAATTCGCTTCTTTTCCGCTTAGAAGGCTCAGATCGTGTTCGTTTGATGGGAAGCCATTTTCCATGGAATCTTCTTCCACGTTATCCAGATTCCGATTCCGAGACCACCGGGAAACGGAAAGCTCAGCGCGGTCCGACACCATCTCCGACAGTTCATCCCTCTCTAGCCACCAAGATGACGAGTCCGAAATCCAAACCATGGCTGGAAAGGTAAAACCCTCTCTATCACTCTCTCTAATCGATTTTTTAAAAAGAACTCTAAATAGACTGTTTGGTTGCTGAGAAAACTGTGTGGAAGAAAAGGAATTTTCATATTGTTTGGTTTGCCTAATGACAAGGAAAAACGAGTTAAATTGCTTTTATTGTAGTTTCGTATGCCTAAATTGTTTAACCAGTGAAGTATTTTTGTTGTGCTTTCGAATTTTTAGGGTATTAAGCATCTTTGTTCGGAGCTTCTTGAGATAAAGGAGGCATCGGATGAGGATTTTCACAGAACCATCTTTTCTAATTATTCAGCCTTTGTTAGGTAATGCTCTTGAGCTCAAATCATCAGCGTTTGTTTATGCACGGATTTGCTCTAGCATATGAGTTTTACATACATAATTTAAGGAAGTTGCTAGAGGTATTACAGGGTTTACTGCAATTTGGTTACAAGCTGACATAATTTCTAAGAGTTTGCAAAATACACAACATGTTACGCTTGGCACCGGTACATAAAACCAGGTCAATTTGTATACAAAATTGTAGTAAACTTTATAATAACTTTAGCATTGCTCAAAATATAATCATATAAAAGTTAATATATTTACTTGAGTATGGTGACTGAGGTGATGATTCATAAGGTAGTATTAGTGAGTATGCTATTGCATGTGCAGAATATTGGAAGAAGTACAAGGTGTTGAGAATGAACTGATGAAACTGAAAAACCATGTTTTGACCCAAAAAACGCATGTGAAGGAACTTATAGATGGTGTATATCTAAAGGTTTTGTCAGAAGAGACGATAGAATCAATTATAGAAGATTCTGTTTTCCTTGATCCACCGCAGCCAAGTGAGTTAGAGGCCCACATTGATGATGTTTCAGAAACCCTGGATCTATTCCTATCAGAAAACAGGATAGATGAAGCTCTGGTCATTATAGAAATGGAGGATGAAAATCTTAAGAGGGTGCAGTTCGAAGGAAATGCTCCATCAGACATGTTGATGTCATATAACTCTTCAATTTGTGAGAAAAAGGCTATGCTTACACTACAGCTGATGCTGATGGCCGAAAACCCAAGAACAACTGCGCCGGAACTTCAAAAGGCACTGGTTGGACTTTGCAGACTTGGTGAAAGTCAACTTGCAAGTCAACTATTGCTTGAATATTACCATTCACGCATTGCGACTGGAAGACATAATTTGCACTGTTCAAAGTCGTATTTACAAGGGACATACATTAAGGAGCTTGCAAAATTTGTATTTTCTATGATTTCTCAAGCGGGAAGGAGCTTTGTAATGTTATATGGAGAAGCTTCTCCTTATGCTTCAAAACTTATTCGGTGGGCCTGTGAAGAAACCAAAATGTTCGTTATTTGTTTTAACAAGTATGTTAAATCCATCTCAGAAATAAGTGGAGGATTGTCCAAGGTTGTAGAATCTGTGCAGTTTGCAATGTCATTTTGCTCTTTGTCAGAAACTTAGACATTAGTGTTGCAGCCATATTTAATCAAGCATATTCGTCATGGTGTGGAAGTGGCTCTACAGGTGCACATAAACCACTACAAGAAATTTATTGGTATCTTTACAGCAACTGACTCTTGGGTTTTGGGTAGATATCTTGTTTCAGGGGTAGTAAATGAAGCATACTCTTCTATTATTGTTGGGAACCAACCGGAATATTGCCTTCTTACTTGCAATGGCCGTAAATTTGTGACACTGTTACAGGTTTGTTCTATTTCCTATTAGATTAATTATAAAACTAAACACACGAGAAATATGAATTATGTGCATAAAAACTGATAGTATAAGAATCAAAAGTTTTAGGAACTGTGTGTGCAGTGACCTGAATGGTTGCATGCATTGACCTGTGGAGTCATGAATTTATCTATGAAAAGAAATAAAAATAAATTGCAATCTACCTGGTTAAGGTTACCACCCAAATTCAATTCCGCCCTTTGTTTGTCAAGGCCACAATGATAATTCTCACTGAGCAAGATCTTGTAGTATATCTAGAAGTTACCTTAAGTTTCAAAGCAAACATCCATCATAACTATTGTTCTAGGAAACTGTGGTCATGTTAAGTACACTTCTTAAGTGTTAGCTATAATGGTGGCTTCAAAGCTATATTTATTGTTTGTGATACACTTCTTTACATGAATGTAAGGACATTATACTCAATAAGACCTCACAGTGGTTTATAATCAGGAAATAAAATGATTAGATTCAACCAAACAATAATATCTTAGTCTGTTTGGTGACATATCAAGAAGTCAGGGTTACATTAGTGCTTGGTGTTTTCACTATAAAGACTGTGTATTGTGATTGAGAAATGACAATTGTTGAATGGGGTACCAAACACGACCATTTTGCATGTTTATGAATGAAGCATGCTCTTGTTTAGTCACATCCACCTTCCTGGTGTGACTTGCTGTTACATATAACATTTTTTCGATTCAGGCTTTCACGGAGGATGTTTCACCTCTAGTTGGTCTTCAAATGGAAGATTCAATCCTCAGCGGACTTATGAACCTCTTTATGGAGTACATAATCATACTTGAAAGGGCCATTATGAACCTCTTTATGGAGTACATAATCATACTTGAAAGGGCCATTACCTGTGAAGAAATTGTCGCAGAAAAAGGTGGTTCAAGAATCAATTTGGCAGAGTCGCTGGTGCAACAGGTTTCTATTCTAGTGAATCTATCAACATTAGAACATTTTTTCTCTAGCATTGTTAGAAGTATATTTGGGAGCATCAGTCACATGAATTCTGAGCTGATGAGAAACCATTTAGTTGGTGATCAACAGAAGGAACTTGATAGCTGTATGTTGTTTATCCAAGAGGCTTCTGGTCAGCTTAGAGCTCATTTCTGCCAGCAAAATATACATAGAATGATGTTGCTGGGAACTGGCTTCAAACATACTGTAAAAACTTCCAGTGATGGTCAACAAGATTCTATGCCTTCCATTGCCTTTCAGGTACTCCTTTTTTAAGGTCATTTATGAAGATTGGCTGAGTCTTGATTAAAACCCCAAGGGAAACAAAATAATTGAAAAAGTACATGAGCAAAAGTTAGATGGCTGATATCATTTTAGAAGATATATGGTTTCTCCCTTACATAATCGTTGATTATATAGTTTTCATTTTGGTGCACTGTGATCATGTATTATTCATAGAACTGAGGAAACTAGAAAAACTTGCTGAAGATGGTGTTTTTTAGGTAAATTGGTTGATGGAACTTTTGAGGGAATTGATAGAAGCCATATTTGCTTGGATATCCAACAACAAAGAGATCTGGGCAATTACTGAAGAGAAGACTGTCCAACCTTCTGACAATTTCAAGAAGGTACTTGTTTGTTGTTTCTTTTCCTTTACTGCTTAGAGAAGTGATGGCGGTTAATGTTTTTAAAAGCTCTTTGTGTATCTCCTCTGCTTATTCTTATCTATTCTTAACTTCCTGTTTCTTGAATAATTGACTTCCTTTACCCTCTGTATCTATTGATCTGCATTACCTACTTGCTTGGATGCTTGCTAGTTTGGAGCATTTACATGCACAAATCTCTGGGATGTGCACGATAGCATGTCCTTTAAAGAATTTCTTCTCCTGAGTATGTATGATAACAATATCAATCCCTCTCTCACCACGTTTGAAAGCAATATCCCCATTGGAGAACCAGAATTTGGTTGTCTTATTAACGTTTTTCTCCTGAGTATGTAAGGGAATTCCTAGTCATCTTTTGTCATGGCTGACTCATGCGCTAACATTATTTCATTAATGTTCTTGTTCTTGGAACAGTTTGTTTTGGATGTACAATTTCTGGTGGAAATTGCAAGCTATGGGGGATACTTCTCCAACAACCCCTCAGTTCTTGTAACTTCTATGAAATCCGCATTTCTTTCAGCTGGACTAGATCCTGAAAGGTAGGTTCTGATACTGTCTCCTTTATAGTGTTTTATTGCATATAAAAAGAAGTTAAAAAAGTTGTAGATGACGTATATTTTAGATTGTAATTTTTTAGGGGATTCTCTTTTATACTTTTTATGTACTTGGGTTTTTTCTCATTTTAATAAATGATAAATTAAAAAAAAATATAATGTTTTTTTTTTAAAAAATAAAAAAAAAATAAATTATATCATAGTTGAAGTCAAATATAATTCTCTACTAAGAACTTGTATGCTTTAGAGATGCATGCGCGTACACACGCATTCAATATTTCTTTTGTTTTTAACTTATTTAAAATTCCAATGTAGAGGAATCTTTCAAATGATGGATTTTTGGTCATTTCGAAGTTGGAATCTATTCTACATTTTCATGAGATAACAAATAATGAACCGTTGCATAAGAGATTAAGTCACCTTAAAGAGCGGAGAATATGCACGCAGCTGCGCCCATATGCAGCAACAAACTAGCATTTATATTTCATGCTACCATGCGAGGCCAAAAAACTATTGGGCTTTACAGGAAAACTAGAAACTACACTTTTTATTGTAATTTTTATTAATTGCTGCCTACTATGTTTCTTCTATAAGCCTAATTGAAGTCCCTAATAGAAGATTGATTCTTATTTTCTATTTGCAGAGATATAATTGATAGTGGATGGGCTATAAAGGCTGCTAATGGAGCAATAATAAAACTACTAGGGATTGAGAAGAGAGACGTGCTTCCAAATGATAATCCTATTGGTATTCTTGAAGAAAAATCGCACGAAAACCAATCTGAGTATGTGAGTGACTCTCTTCAAGATGATGCTAGGAGCTACTATAAGGATTCTATGGAGTCAGGTGATGATATAGAGGGTATTACTGCATCAGAAGATGCTGTTCATGCAGAGAGAACAGAATTTAGCCCTCTTGGAAGGTTATTGGATCTTTTTGAAGAGGATGATGGTTATGCTTATAGTACTGCTATGAACTCAACAGATTCTGTAGAAATAGAAGATATTGTCTCCAAAAAAGTGGTTATTGCAGCACACAAAAGATTCCAGATCATTGAGAAAACTGATTTACCAGCCACGTTATCTGTGGATTTTGTTGGAGAATATTCTAAGGTTAGGGTTTTCACCAAGGAGGGGACTAGCCGTCAAGTTCATGTGGCTGAGTCTATAACTAATGAGCTAGAAGATGGTGGAGACTTGGGTTTTTCAGGGACTGAAGTTGTTGCTCCTGTAGAAAATTCTGTTAAACTGCAAGGTAAAGATGAAAAAAAAATGGTGTGAAAGGACACTTACATAAAAGAAATGAACACGTGAAAGGCATCAATGATACATAATCCAGCAGGGAAACTGAAGGGCATGTTTCAGTTTGCCAGATTGTCTCTTGCCTGCCCATTGGACCTTATACAGAATCCTATGGTTTTGTTTGCCACCTAGTTCGACCCCCTTTCAATTTTTTCTGATGATCTCAGTTCCTTCATAAGCTTATCAGAAATCAAGGATGATAGGAGTGTCTTCTTCCACACTCACAACATTACTTTATGGGCCGCTACAAAACCAGTATTACTGACAGCTTTTCCGTTTCTTTGCTCTCACACTTGAATTCCCTTGAATCTTATTAAGGACAATGATTATTTGGTTTTTGGGTCTGTATTTGTTGTTGTTCTCTTTATTTTCCTGTAATTTTCTTTCACTTGTTGGTCTGTTCTTATTTCCTTGATTCGTTGTAGCTTTCTTTATATCCCTATGCATCTTTCTTTCTTGTTGCTCTGTTGTAGTTTTGTTTGTACTAGCTCATCTATTAATAAAAAAAAAAAACAACAACAACAACAAATCCTATCGTAGGCTTGTAAACGAGCCGAGCCGAGTTGAGCTTTGGCAAACTCGGCCTGGCTCATTTAGGAAATAAAAGAAACGAGCCGGTCCCGAGCTCGAGCCGAGCTTTAGACTCCCGGCATTAAAGGGTCATTACCAAGCCGAGTCGAGCGAGCTGAGCCCTTGACTCACTCGAAATCAGAATATTAGCTTCCACGTGGGCCGAGCTCGAGCTCGAGTAGAAGCTCGATCGAGCCTTAAACGAGCAGCTCAGCTCGTTTAAGGCTCATTAAGGTTAATGTTTAATTTGTTTTTACTAAAACTGATTCATTAAATAAACACCAAACTAAAATGCACTAAAAAATCTGTTACAAAATATCTATTTCAATTAAAATGTCTATTAGATCTAAAAAACAATCAGGACAATTATAAGTTTATAACCGGTAAGATCTGTTACAGCCATGATTCATGGAAAAACCTAAAATTATCTTACAATTGCAAAAATTATAAACACCTGAAATTATTGCAAGGCAAAATTAAAGAAACAAATAGAGGAATTACAAGCAACTTCAAATGAACCTACAAATTACAAGCAACTTCAAATTAACCTACAAATTACAAGCAACTTCAAATTACAAATGACCAAAAGGCAAAATTTATCTAAAGAGACTACACACTTCAACCTAGAAGCCACCACCTGCAAACACCACACTGCATTCACTGAAAAAGGAAAGGTGTTAAATGTTTTGAACTCTCTTGCAAGATGTCAAGGGAGCTTTATCAATTAAGATTGAGTAATGAGCAAGTATTCAAAAAACATATGAGTAAATACACATAAAATTAAACATTGCAAAATGTTAAGGATATCAGGATATGTGTAATGTGTATGTGTTCCACTTGCAAGTTGACACTGACCAGTATTGACCATGACCCACACTGCAATCCATGTAAAAAAAAAGAAAAAGAAGGTGTTAGTTGTTTATTGCAATTTGCAAGGGAGCTTTATCACTTAAAGACTTAAGAGTTAAGGACTTTCTATAGCCAAACAACCTAAACCCACACATAACAAAGATCAACATGTACATCAAATTATAGGAATTAATAAAACATAATAGTAATTAGTAAAACATGCAGTGAAGTGTGATGTGTGATGTAAATGAAAGCAATAGATGGTATAATAGAATAATAGATTATGTACTCAAATAGTCAAATGTGCAAAACTCAAAAAATAATATAATCAAGCTAATGAACTGAAACTACTAATTATAAACAACCTATAAAGTATAAACAAGAATAGTAGGATAAAAAAAAAAAAAAAAAAACTAGAAGTAATCTCAACAGACAACAGATAGCAGCCGCATAAGCATAAGAGTAATTACATAAATCAGTGTATCATAGATAGAAACTAATCTTAAACCAGTGTATCACAAGTAATCTCAAATCAGTAGCATAAAGAAATAAATTTGTTATTTATAAGCACAGTTTTTAGAGATTTTCAGGCAATATAAAATACAGAAACTTAAAAATACCAAACTAGCAACTAGCATGTGAAAATATGTGGCAACTTCTGATGAAGAGAGTTTCTTGAAAACGAAGACAAGGACCTAAGGAATGAATATATACTGCATACACACCAAAAAAAATTTGTTAGTAAATTTTTACTCCATTGCATTTAGTTAGTTAAAGATTAAAAAGGTCTTTGACCTTACTAAACGAGTCAAGGGAGGTTCAATTAATCAAATTGTTGCTGCAAAATGAAAACAATTAAATGAACAAGGAAGACAGTTAATACCTCAACTGGCTCAAATGATGAAGAGAGTTTCCAATAGAAGTACAATATAGCACTTAAACAGTTCAAAATAAAACATGGTTATCAAATTACAAACTTAATAATCAAAAGGAAACTGAATCAAAAAATGTACTAATCAAATTACAGACTTAAACAAGAAAATGATTGAAACAGTCTGTAATACACTCCCTGTCTAAAATTCTGCATTACATTCAGGTAGTTGTTGTACTTATAGTTATAGTAGTATGGAACTCTACTTCAATCAATTTCTAAAAAAAAAAAAAAAACAGTTAATAGTTAATACTGCTAGTTCATACATAAATATAATTTAGTAAAACACTAAATAGTCTAAATACATAAATTATAAACAGAGCATACTTTTTCTTCACCAGCATGTTTTCTCTTGAAGCCATGAAGTGCTCTCACCCAATCTGAACCATATAACAACATCTGAACAGTTTCAGGGAATACCGATGCTCTATGGGGTTCAATAACCCTTCCACCAGCACTAAAGGAGGATTCTGAAATAACTGTACTTATGGGAACAACCAAGAAATCCCTTGCCATTTTAAACAAGATACGGTACTTCAAGGCATTGCATTTCCATCATGCCAAAGTATCAAAATATGCTTCCATACCACTAAGATAGACATCCTCTTTAAGATAAATATCCAAATTTGTTTTAATAGGCCGAATGATGTCACTACTTCTTACATGGTCAGCATACCTAGAACGACATTGGCCCACTTTGGGCACTACATCTCTAAAAATTGCACTTGAGGAAGAAGCAGCAGTAGCATTTACTTGGACAGTTTCTTGCAATATAGAACCAGTATGGGCAGAAACATATGCCTCAAACAACTCTTTCAAAACTGTTAATACATTTTCAATGTAATAACCAGCACCAGGCCTATCAACAGTTGGGGGCAAAGGATACATGATAGGAAAACAGAAATTGATCAACTTCATCTTGTATCCGGGATCCAAGACAGCATCTATGGACATCATCAAATTGGTATCACCCCAATACTTATCAAATTTGACCATCATCTTAGTTCCCATTGACCTCATGTACTCATTCCTATTCTCACACTTATTCATTAAAACTTTTTTCATCCTCCAAACCTCAGGTAAATACAGATTTGCAGTAGGGTAATCAGTACCAGATACAATATTTGTTATATCATTGAAAACTGACAAAACCTGGTTCACATCCTCCACCATTTCCCATTGTTCTGGACTTACAATCCACTGAAATCCTTGCTCAATTCTATGGTACCTAAGGAACACATCTCTAAACTGAATTGCAGTGTCCAACATCATATAGGTGCTATTCCAACGTGTGGGGACATCTAAAATCAGCTTCTTACAGGGTGAATCCAACCTCTTTGCTATCTCTCTAAAGACATTCATCATACTCTCAGCAGCTACTATATACTTTATGCCCTGCCTAACATCATTTATAATATCCTTAATTTCTACAAGTCCAAATTGCACCAACAAATTTGTAATGTGTGCACAACACCTAATATGAAACAACCTACCCCCAACCAGCATTGCATTTTTCAACTGAAAGTCATCTTTTATAATTTTAATTGCAAAATCATTAGTTGAAGCATTATCAACAATAATTGTCTAAATTTTATCCTCAATTCCCCAATCAGAAAAACAATCCCTTAATGCATTAGCAATCACAACACCAGAATGTGGAGGAGGTACATTGCAAAAATTTAGAATTCTTTTTTAGAGGCAAGTCACCACCATATATGACAATTTTTTACGAGATGTCCATATATCGGTGGTGATGTTGACCTTGTCAACAGTTTTCAAAAGTATTCTCAGCTTCCCTTTTTCATTTTGGTAAGTGGTCATGCAGTCATTCCTAACAGTTGCACGGTAATTTTTTTCCAATGGGGTGTGGAAGCCCTCATGAACTTGTTAAACAGTTCATGCTCCATCATATTAAATTGGTACTCATGGAGTAGCACCATAAGGGCAGCAAGTTCCCTAACCCTACTCTCTTTATAACTAACAGTTGTCAGACTTCCAAAACCATCATGGTCACTGCATTCACGGTTAGGCTCAAAAGACAAGGTCTTTTGCTTTTAAGTGCTATGAAACTCTACAAATCTAACACATGAAGTCAAATGCCAATTTAGGGTTGAGGTAGTACTAGATTTGCATACAGCAAACAATTTCTTACACCAATTGCACTGTGATTTATTAACTCCCCTTATTTTTACTGAAACAAAGTCATTCTAGACTTTGGAAGTCTTTTGCATTTCCTTCTTTTGAAATTTTCCTTTCTCACTCATCACACTTCCATCCCCTACCCTAGCCCCAGCACCATTCCCATCCCCAACCCCAGCCCCAACCTTACCAACAGCAAGAGAAACAGTATTACCATACTCAACAGTTCCAGGTATAGGAATGACAGTAAGTGTATCATCATTTAAATTAACTTCAACATCTTCCAATGTCATAAACTGATTCGTATTCTCCATAACTGTTACTTAAAAAATTTAATTGCTAATTAACTTATATATTTCTATCTTTTAACATGGCAGATTTTTAACTAACATAAATAATTATCGAATAATTTTAACATAGCATTACAATTTCTAACACATAACAGAATCATAGTTCTAACATAGCAAATAATTCTAAGTAACATAGCAGAACACAACACAATTTTAATCAAGTTTGAATAAATTCATAACAGAGCAGAACACAACACAATTTTAATCAAATTTGAATTAATTCATAACAGAACACAACACAACACAACACAATTTTAATCAAGTATGAATAAATTCATAGCAGAATAGAACACAACACAATTTTAATCAAGTTTGAATTAATTCATAACAGAACATAACACAATTTTAATGAAGTTTGAATTAATTCATAACAGAACATAACACAATTTTAATCATGTTTGAATGAATTAATAACATAACATAACACAATTTTAATCAAGTTTGAATTAATTTCTAACAGAACATAAAACTTTTTTTTTTTTTTTTGATAAGTCATAAGGATGTTTTATTAAAGAACATAACACAATTTTAATCAAGTTTTTTTAAAAAACCTCAAGGCTCAAGCAATTTCCAGAAGCCATTTGGGATTCTAGCTTGCAAATTCGATAGACCCTCCTCCCTGAAATGATGCAAAAATGAACATTAGTTAGGATTTAACAAAAAAATAATGGAATAAATGAAAAAATATTTGTCAAAATTGAAATAGTTAGGAATTAGGGTTCAAGAGAAAAAACATAACCTAGGGTTTGAAGAGAGTGTAGACTCAAGAGACTAAGAGATCAGAGATGTTCTTCACTGTCTTAACTTGCACACATCATAGGTTCATACTCGAGTATAAAAGGGGGATGGAGAGGTTTTGAAAATGAGTAAAAAATAAAGGTATGATGACAGAGAGCCTAATACTCAAGCTCAATTGCCATTTCTGTCACAATCAGATCAAGAGTCACCATGGAAAGTCTCTACCTTCGGTATGGTATGAGCTAGGGCTTGGCCGCATGGGGAAGATAACATCAAGTAAAACAACAACCAAAATGTCATAGTAATTCAAAGAATAGTGGAATGAACGGAAATAAACAAATTAAACAATTGAAATAACACAAAAAAAAGGCCACGAGTCACGCGATATTTGAAGAGAGTTTCTTTCACAAAACTAGTACGAATGTTTAGAACACCATTATATCAATATCAGATGATCCATCAATGGCTCGATTGAGGATCTGAAAGGAATGGGTTGTTGGGAGGGAGTTGAGAAGGATTAAATGCGTGCTGCGTGCATTCTCTGTATCTCAACCATGAATCCATAATGGGAGTTTGGGAGATGAATTGAATGCTCACAGGCTCATAGGCTCACAGTAGGGTGCACTCAATGGATCACCTCTCTCACGCCATCGCTGTAGCGTCCCAACTTTTATCAATTGGTAGAATGATTTATCTAAATACTCGAGCGATACTACTTCATACATACGTCATTTGCAACGGAATATACTTTCTACTTCTACCATCAGAGTTCTCATCATAACATAAATATACCAGAGCTTCCAATTTAAACTTCACATGTTAATAAAAACATCAAGTAACTAATCATCAAAAGTATTGCCACAAGCGGCGTAACTCACAAAGTGATAAAACTTTATTGTACCCATTAGCTGACATACGTGGTCTTCCAAATTATATACTTATAAAAACTTAAATAATTACACAACTTAATAACTTAGTTCTTCAGCAACCAAAGCCTCATGTCTGTCCTATATATCAAAGGTAGGACACCCCTATCGATCTGTGTCTTCATTTCAATCTTCAATCACATCTATAAAAATTTTATAGAAAAAGTGCGAGTCTACGACTCAGTAAGTTCAAGCAAACCAATCATTTATTATGAGCCAACCTTTATTTGTAAATGTGTCTTATTGCATATGTATACTAATTAGCCATGTATGCAGTATTTTCACAATTTTATGTTAATAAGTATTTGGCTAATTAATAAACAGAAGCGATAAAAACAATTCATAACATATTAAGCAAATCATCAGTTTGAATCAATGCACATCATAACAATATAGCATCATAACATCTTTATAACATCATTACTTCATAACATAATAAGTGTAATTATACTCCCACTTATTCCTTGGAGTTTGCTAAGTGTTACCCCACTTAGCCACAAGGTTGCTAATAATTTTCCCCTCTCATAGCTTTGATGTGTTAAGTGTTACCCCACTTAACCGCAAGGTTTTTACATACATTCATACATGATTCTTTTTTTGTACATACATCCATTCATTCAATTAAAATGGTTGTGCTTAATAAAATATATATAACATGCTTTTGTAAAATAATACAGGATAGGATTAGTAAGTTTGAACTTACCTTCAGAGCTTAAATTCCTTATATGTAGTTTCCTTCCGTACACTTTCTGCATTAATACAATACTTTATACATTATCAAGTATTCTTTCACTTCCTATTCATAAGCCTTATTTCAAATCCTAAGATCTCTAAAATACCTCGAAAACATTATTTTCTTGTTTTGCCTTAATTCTCCAAAATTTAGATAGCATAACGCTATATTTAAAATATATGGATACTATTTAGGTATCATAATGACAACTAAAATATCTTAATATCATTTGGGCATTACAACTGCACTATTGTGTAATACCTACCAAAATCTAAGCAGCACGACGGCACATTTATAATATTTAAAAATGATGATTGAATATAATATCCTTCCCGAGATATTCAATCATACTTTCCCGATTAATATAAACAATATAATTTAATAACTAAAATTGACATAAACTAGGGATAAAAGAATTATACCTAGCACTCCTCTTGAAATAGCTCCAAAACCTTACTACTAAAATATAACTATCTTTCACAAAACTCTTAATACGAAACCTCTGGGAAAAAAATAGAAGAATTTCTGAATGAAGAAAACTATAATCGATCGAGCTATTTATAGGTGAAATATCGGGACATGTCCGGTATAAAATAGGAAGACAGTTTGGACGCAGGCGTCGGCTATCTTCATTAACCGAACTCTTCTTCAATTGTTAAGAAATGTCATAATGAAACTTCCTTCATCATTATGTTTCCTCTCATCATAGTTTTTTCTTCCCCTTTTCTCTTCTCTTCTCTTCTAACAACGTAGGTTCCTGCATTAGAGTAATATCTCTAGCTGCATGAACTAACAACATTGAATAATTGGAGTAATATCTCTAGCTGCATGAACTAATATCCTGCATTGAGTCACCCCCCATTTGTTCATAATTTATACTATTCATAACTTTGAATGCTTATATGCTAGCTTCATACATTATGGCTTCACACAAATGTTTTGGAACCTTACTCATCATGACAAATTTTCTCATTATTCAAATAAAATAATCAGCATATAATCTCCCCTATAACATTAAACTTCATTTTAAACTCAATATTTATTCCTATAATATTCATATGCTCTATTAAGATCTCAAGAGTAATTATCATTACTGAATATTATTAAATAAATATTTCTAAAATAAAACTGTTAAAATCTGGGATACTACAATCGCCCTAGTCTAGCTCTAGCCCTCAAACCGTCAAAAGACTCAAAACTCAAGTCTAAAAGAGTCTCTAGTTACTGGAAATAGAATGAACAAGAGACTCGACTCGAGAGAGAGTCGAGAGACAGAGAGAGACACTGAGACTCGAGAGTGATGAGGGAGAGACTGAGAGTCAGAGAGTCGTTTGGTTTCTTCTGCCTCTCTGAATTCTGGTTAGGTTTACAATCGTTTGGTTTTAATCTGAGGATTCCAGCCGTTAGATTGAAACCAATATCAAAATTTTTAATGAATGAATGGCTGGATTTGGAGAGAGAATTAGTTTAATTGATTGAGGCGTGACACGTGTCGAACGTTTTAGTTTACAAAAAAATTATTCCCATGTGGCCGTTTGTAATTAAAACTGGTGTGCTTATTAAATAGAGTCTGTGGATTCTATAAATCTTCTCAAGATTTAATTTCACTTGTTAGATCGAATCACTCATGGCATGCTTACGGAGATTGCGATACACCATATAACTCCTACCGAATTCAATTGGTTACAGCTGTCTTCCATTAACCCCATCCAATGGCCAATATTTCATCAAGAAATTTGGACGGCTGAGATGGCTCGTGGTCATACCGAGACGACTGTCACCCTATCAGTCTCGGTGACCGTTCGTGTGTGTGAGATTACAACCGTTGATGAATTCCTCTGTGTGCAAGATTGCTTTTAATTCATTGGATCATCTCAGCCTGGGGGAGGTACGAAAATTTTAATACACAATATAAATCCTACGCGTCAAAATGGTCTACAGCTGGCGTCCACTACATTCATCCAATGGCCTAGACTTCATAAAAAAAAATCCAACGGCTGATGTCCATTGCGTGCAAACTGAGGGTCATGACTCATTGTCAGACTCGTACACTGTGCGGGCATGGGGTTGATTTCCAAGGCTGAGTGTATCGTCCGTGTGTGTGTGTTGGTGAAACCGGTTCCTTGCGTTATCCAATATATAATCTTGACCGTTTATTTTCATCTTTATTTTATCATTCAATAAAAGACGTTGGATTAGTGAGCTCATGGTGTCATTTGGAACACCATATAACTATCACACTCTAGATGGATTACAGTTGTATTCCATTTACTAAATCCAACAGCTAGGATTAAATGAAATTAAATTCGACGGCTTAGATAATAAAATGAAATATTTCAAATTTTAAATAATCGTAATAATCTAGTATGGGTGATTTTAGCTGAGCTCATCTATTAATTACCCAATAAATGATCTTGACCGTTTATTTTGATATTTATTTTCCAAATCGATTAAAGGACGTTGGATTAGTGAGCTCATGGTGTCATGTGCAACACCATATAACTCTCAAATTTGAATGGATTACAGCTGTATTCCATTTATCTGATCCAATGGCTCCGATTAAATCAAATTAAATCGGACGGCTACGATTAAAATTTTTAAAATTCAAAAATTCAAAATATGTCTAATCCAACGGCTACGATTGAAATGTCTAATCCAACGGCTCCAAACTGTTCTAATAAAAATGAACGGCCAAATCAAAAAATCAAAGAATCAAAGAATCAAAAAATCAAAAAATCAAAAAATAAAAAAAATAAAAAAAAATCAAATTTATATGTAATATTATTTACAATTTTAATTAATACTAGTTAATAAGTTAGACAAATTATCATTAAAAAAAAGTAAATGCATTTTTTATAAAGAAAAAATCAATGCAGACAAGCAGTAAATAGAACAATTGAGCCTGTTCGCATACTGAAACTAAGCTGTAGTTTTTTTATTTTTTTGGGGCATGATGTCATTATTATTATTGTGGAAGAAAAATATAGTTTCTAGCTTAACTCAGTTTTTTTTATAGTCTATATTTTAATTATGTATTTTTCAATGTATGTGACCAAATAATAATTAATCTATAAATTATTTGGAAGCTTTTTAAGAAGTTCTAAAAGTGCATTGATTTTATACACGTGGAAAATAATATTTTGACCAAAAAAAAAAGAAGGAAATTTTAATTTCATTGAGTTAAGTGTTTGATAAATTTGTAGTTTGACCTTTAAAATTGCAATTTATCCTCTAAAATTGTGCACTATTTTTCTATAAAATTGCAATACTAAAAGCTTAAATCAATTGAGAGATCAAAGGCTTTGGCAAATTATGTGCTAATTAAGGTCTTTCCTAATATATATGTACCTACATATTTTGTCATGGTATCACCAAATGATGCATGGGATGAATTTTAAGCTTCATTCTCCGAGCCATCTCTTAACCATATATATATATATATATATATATATATATTAAAAAAGGTCTAAAAATTATTAAAAAACGGAGCCATTTGGGTTTTAGCATAGGTGTGTCTAGAATCTAGATGCGAAGGAAGAGTAATTAATTATTTGAAGAAAAAGATTATTAAAAAAAAAAAAAGAGAATAATTTATTACAATTTTAATTAATATGTTCAAATGTTCAATTAATATGTTTAACTAATAGTAGTAAGTAATAGTTAATTAAGTCCTCAAGAGGTAGCTCAATCGGCTGTGAACTACGCCTTATGAAGCAGTGGTCACAAGTTCGAATCTCCCATCTCCCTACCCTTGCGTGGACATGTCAAAAAAAAAAAAGTAATAGTTAATTAATAGTAGTAATTAATTAATATATATATATATATATATATATATAGACTTGTGTGTGTATATATATATGTTATATACATAATTAACTTAATATATTTAACTAATGTTATATAGACTTCCCTCTCTCTACCATTTCATTAACTTAATTATTATTGATTAAAATAATTGTTTTAATTTTGTTGAAAATTTGCAGGATAATCCAAGAATAAATTTTGTTAGATTATTTAGTTATCAACTTATCCCTATGTTACTATTTAGTAACTAAGTAAGTAACTAGACTAACTAGTAGTCTATCATATGATATATCATATGATTTATATGTGATATATCATATGATTCATATATGATATATCATACATGTAATAATTAATATGTTAAATTATTACAACTAAATTAGAATAACATGTATATAATGTTACACACTAGCAACTAGCAACAAGTAACAACAATTAAGTACACACATTGAACTAATGCTTATTATTATTATTTTTGAATTGGGCATTGGACATTAAACCTATAAATAATAACATAGTCAATATAAATTATAATGTTAGGTATACTATACCCTTAGGCCTTAGATCTTAATTCGTTAATTGTACACACATTGAACCTATGATTATGATTATTATTATTGAATTGGGCATTGGACATTGGACATTAAACCTATAACTAATAACATAGTCAATATAAATTATAATGTTAGGTATATTATACCCTTAGATCTTAATTAGTTAATTTTACAGACATTGAACCTATGATTATTATTATTGTTCAATTGGGCATTGGACATCTTAATTAGTTAATTGTACACACATTATTATTAGTTGATTAATAACTTTTTTTTTTGGGGAGGGGGGGGGGGGTTACATTGCCGTGTAGGTCAGGTCGGGTCGAATGATAAAACGGGTCGAGCTCACGAGCCCTAAACGAGTCGGGTGATTCTCGAGTTAAATGGGTCGAGCTCGCGAGCTCTAAACGAGCTGGGCGAGCTTTAAACGAGCTCAACTTAAACGAGTCGAACCCACGAGCCCCCGTCGAGCGAGCCGGGTATGTGTTGCTAGCTAATCGAGCGGGTTTCAACAGTAACGAGCGAGCTAGTGTCGAGCTCGAGCTCAGGCTCGGGTCGAGCTTAGTCGAGCGGGTATCGAACGAGCTGTTGAGTGTGTCGACTCGTTTACAGGCCTATCCAATCATAGTGCAAAATAAGGATATGATGGAGTCGTCAAATTTTCATTTTCACTGTGAACAGCTTCTGGTCATCTTTGAATTTGTAAGAATTCTTTTGATTGTTCACATCAAATTTTTTTTTCCCCCCTTTTGTTTAGATTCATAATTATTGAAACACAATTACTCCCCGCTCAAATGGTAATTTTATTTATTTATTTTAGACTTAGTCTAGTTTATTAAAGAAATGTTTGTTTTCATTTTTGTGTACATCTCGACTATTTCCGTACAAGAGACGTACAAATTTACTATTAAATTCGTAAGAGAGATTCAATGGTAAATTTATAAAAGAGATTAACAAAATATACGTAAGAGAATGACACCAAACGTATATCTTTTATTAATTATTAAAATCTTTTAAAAAGAATCATATTGTCAAATATGTCAGGTAGTTTATATGATAACTTTTTTTTTTTTGACGTGTCCACACAATGGAAGGGGGGAGGGTGGATTCGAACTTGTGACCTTTACTTCATTAAGCGTGGTCTACTGTCGATTGAGCTAACCGTTGAGGACATGTTATATGATGCTTATTATATATTTATAATGACATAACAGTCACTTTACATTTATTATTTGGCCACTAAAATGTGTACTAACACGTAATAATAAGTTTTTATTTTTGAGGGAAACGAGATAGTTATTTAGATAAAATATAAATTATTATATAAATTTATAAAAGATTATGATAATAGATGTAATAATCTTACATTAAGAAGCCATATAAATTACAATTCATTGAATTTTTCTTTTTTTAGTCACAATTCATTGAATTATACGAATATGGTTTTAAATTTTTTACATGCTTACTCAAGAAAAAGGGGAGGAGATTCGAATCAGTAATCACCGCTTTAAAATGTGTGGTTTATAGTCGATTAAATTAATCCTCGCATATACGAATATGGTATTTGATAAGGTCACACATATATATATTTTGACATGTTCACACAAAAAAATGAAGAGGAGGGATTCGAACTAATAACCTCTGCTTCATAAAGTATGGTTTATAACTGATTGAACTACCTTTTGAAAAGATAAGATCACAAATTTGGTTATAAATTAATGGTCATTCTTCTCTTTTAGAAAAAGAGAAATGTTAAAGTTACGACATATATTTAACAAAGTCTCAAATTTTCTTCTATTAAAATTTAGTGTTTTAAATTCATTTTTATTCTTTTTCTAATTTTTTAAATAACCCATAAGAGAAAAATTGAGTTTTATTAGGTATTACGTCTCCTAGAAAAAAACATTAATGTACCTTTATTTGTTTTTTAATTTTTTATCTTAACACGCCACGTCAGCACGAAAGCGCGATGGCGGGAGTTTCCAAAAGTCCTTGAAAAAATGAAAAAGGGCGCGCCCACTCCAGACGACGTCATCGTTCCTTTCGCTCCCAAACAAATGTCAAATCAATCACTACCCCGCGTGCGCTTCGTCTTCCCCCCCAAACAACACAATCCCAGCCGTCCACGTGTACCTCACTGTACCCAATTAAAGCTCCCTCTCTCGCAACGCAAAATCTGCGTTTGTTGATTTCATTTACTGCTTTGCTTTAGCTTTGGTTGTAAGTTGTAACGAGTGGGAATGGGAGACTCAGTGAGTGGTGGTGGTGGTAGTAGATTTCTGAACCCGTGGGTTCTTCATTTCCAGAAGATGGGTCTCGAGCTTAAGTGCCCTCTCTGGTATGTTTTACTCATTTATTTATTTTCAAATTTTTCTTTGTGTGGTTGGTTTTGGGTTTGTTCGTTAATGCTCTGTTTGCTAGCTGAGAAAATCCATGGCTGAAAGCCAAACAATTTGTTGGGTAGCGCAATTCCTTTTTTCTCTTTTTTTTTTTTCTTGATGAATGAGTAACCTTCATTTCTTGGTTCACATTCTAGAAGAGAAAGCGGATTATAATCTTGTGCTATTGTTTGGTTACAAAAGAGAAAGTAATTTCAAATTTTTTCCTTTTGCTCGCGCTAACTTTCTTTCCAACTTGTATTTAATTTCAAGAGAAAAAAATGTTTGCTTTGAAGAGAAAATGCTGATACTTCTTCAAATTTTGTTTTGTTTTGTTTGTTTTTTCTCCAACCAAGGTAAAAGAACAAGTATTTTGATTTGAAATTTTTTTGTTTTTTGTTTTTGGTTTTGGTTTGATCTATTGGTGAACTGAACATTGTCTTAGTGATTTCTTTGTTTGTGACCGTAATCTATATGGGTTTCATGTTGGTGTTTTGCAGCTTAAGCCTGCTCGACAGACCAATGTTACTCCCCTGCAATCACATTTTCTGCAGGTTCGTTTCCACTGAATCTTGATCGTGATCTTAGTCTTTGTTCTTTTTTCTCTTTTTTTTTTTTTTTTTTTTTTTTATAATTTTTTTTTTCCGCAAATTATTCTTGATTTAATTTGTATTCTGGGTTTGGGTTTCTGATTTCGTTGCAGTTCCTGCATACCCATTTCAACACAGCTTAAATCAGAGTGTCCCGTCTGTAAAGTTCATTATTTCAACCAAGGTATGTTTGGTTCCTCTGATTTCTATTATTTTCTTCAAATAAAATAGTTTGCTGTGATTTTTTTTTTTCTTTTGATGCCTTTTTCTTTTCTTTTCTTCTTTTTTCTCATTGGCTTTATTTGAGAGAATAATTTAGCCCTCTACTTTCTTTTGGCTTAGGTGCTTATTTAATTTTACTCTCTCTCTCTCTCTGGTGGAAAACTTGAAATTAAATTTAGATTGTTGAAATAACTTCTCCTTTAGTTCTTTTTACACACCTAAGCCAAATCCAAGAGAATTATGGGGAAAGTTTAAATATTTTCCATCAAAACAAGCAGTGGCAAGCTTAAAATCTGTTATTGTTTTTCCTATTGGCTTTTGGATTGTCAGCAACTAAAATATTTTAAACATCTTGTGACAACTAATCTTGAAGCTATTTCTGTCTCTTTATGTAAATGGTTCATCTAACTTATTATGAGATGGCAGATTCAAGGCCTGCGCCTTACTTGGAAAATCTGGTAACAATCTACAAGGGTTTGGAAGCTAGTTTCAGCGCCAATTTCTTTCAGCATGTTTCTTCTGGTACAACCACTTTATGAACCCTTATCTGATAAGTATTGTTTTAATTGACATCTGGTCTATAAGAAATTAAGAATACAAATTCAATTTATAGGTTAGTTATTGTGTGTTACATGTTGATCTTGTAGGTTCCAGGAGGATTTTGGAGCAATGCCAGACTTCACTTTCTGCTGATAAATTGAGTAAGGAACCATTTGAAATTATCCATGGGGATAAATCATGCAGTGGACAGTCCATCTTCTCATTATCGGCTAATAAGCGAGTTCAGGTTCCATTGAATTTGAATCGTTCTGTTGAAGATGGGGTCAGCAAGAATGATGAATATGAGAAACACAGGATGCCAACAGATGGTAAAGGTGGTAGGGGAGGAGACAAACTTAATCATGTAGTGAGTAGAAATCTGCCGTCACTGAGTTTGCCTGCGGGACCTGGGGGGCTTGAAGAGCCTAATGTTGTGGAAATAGAGATGAATCAGGTGGCACAGTCATTGACGAATACCCCTCCTTCGATTGGTGATGCTAAGGGTTCAGATGGTGACAGCCATGATCAGGGCAATGAGCATGTAGGAAACTGTTAATTTGATAATGATTTTGTTGCTTTGGCTTTTAATATTCCCTACTTCTACTGTTGCAGCTAGCTGCATTGTGCTTTTAGTTTGTTTTTTTTAATAGTTACATTAATCCTTATCTTTATCTTTATCTTTTTGCATTTTCAGAGGCCAAACAATTATTTGACAAAGAGAGCAATCACCAAAGATTCTGAAGATACGATTAGGCAGTTGGGGCATGATGGTTCTGCCTCCGAAACTGAATGTGGTCATTTGAGGAGCATCAAGAGGCAAAAGAAATTAGACTATGGTTCATCAGAGTTGAGCATGAAAGCAGACGGTTGTATTCCACCACTAGTTTCACTTTCTGAAATCTTACCAACTCCCAGTTCTGAATTTGAGGTTGAATCTAGGGTGCCTTGTGCTGCTGCACAGCAGCCTGTAATATCAGATGCCTCATTTGTGCATAAAAGCATTTGTGCTTTTTGCCAGTCCCCTGAGATTTCAGAGGTAAAATTTACATATTTATATCATTTTAATTGATATTTGTGTGCCATTGCTTTTGTTGCTAAAGAATATCATTGGGATATTATCTCAATATGTTTTCATATTTACAAATAGTTTTGGTCCTAATCTCCTTGTGATGGTCTTAAATTCATCCAGCATACTGGCCCAATGTTGCATTATGCTAATGGGAAAATGGTAGTAGGAGATGAGGCCACACTTTCAAATGTCATACATGTTCACAGACTATGCGTTGACTGGTATGTCTTCTTGGTGTTTCCAGTATTTCCATGTGACTTGGTATTAGCTGCCTTGTATAACTTTCTAAATCATTTGAGAAACAAATATATATATATATTTTTCATTGCTTTAATAAGGGTATATAACTTTAATGGTTTTCATGTCCTTGTTTTGCTAAAAATGCAGAAAAGGGGCCAGTTTTTGTCAAACTCAGTTTTGTTCAATTAAAGTTTTATTGACGGTCATTTTTCTTGATTCTTTTTTAGCTCTTGTTATCTCTTTGCCATTAGAGGAAGATATAATATAATTCTAAAATGCAGGGCACCACAAGTATATTTTGATAATGAAACTATTAAGAATTTGAAGGCGGAAGTGGCAAGGGGTGCAAAGCTCAAGTGCAGCAGATGTGGACAAAAGGGAGCTGCTCTTGGTTGTTATGCAAAATCCTGCCGGAGAAGCTATCACCTTCCCTGTGCAGGGCAAGTATCAAATTGTCGCTGGGATCATGTAACTGCACTATGCCTTTTCATTCAGTATCATGGTGATTTGTTGTTGTGTCCATCTCTTCTTGTTTCATTGTAGTGAGTTAAGATTTAACTATTAATGGGTTGGTGCTCTTTGGTTTCTCACAGGAAAAGTTTCTTATGCTCTGTCCTGCTCATTCTTCTTTCAAGTTTCCAAATGAGAGGTCCAGGTATGGAAAACATGATTTTAAGGATTATCCTCTGCCAAGTCATCAGTTTGCGATACTTGATAGTTGTATCAGTTTTTTAGTGTTTCATACGGATAAATAGTTGAGAATTGCTTTTTTGTTTTGTTCAAATTAATTGGGCTGTATGAACATTGTTAGATTAAAAATTGGCATGTGTCATCTAATTATTTATTTTAAAAAAGAAGTGTAGAATTATTTCAAAAGCATCATCTAATTCTCAAGTGTTATCTTATCCTCTTAAAGAAAAAGAAGAAATCTTTTGCTTCCTCTTTTCTCCTAAAATTTAAATGCATACTTGACTAATTTGAATACTTGTAACACCTTAGTCCCTCATCAGGAACATGATTAACCCACAGACTGAGTGGAATATTAAGGAGCATATAGGTGTGAAGTTTCATATTGGGATCGAACTTTTATTTCATCATTAAAACTTAAATAAAACTTGCTTCTCCCACCATCACAAATATTCAGGAATAGAGATGGAGAAGGCACAAAGTTGGTATGTGGAGTCTAAGAGTTTTGACATGCTGATTAAGGGGGGAAATTATGGTTTAAGGATGGTTGAAAGAGGCAAGAAAATACAGGGATCCATATTTATACACAGGGACGAGATAACTTGGCTGGTGGGTGCTGTAGAGGTGGTTCTGGACGTGGATACTTCGGAAGTTTTCTGGGATCCATCGAGTGTAGGCTTTCCTCGAGTCTTAGTGCAAAGACGATCAAATAGGCATGGAAGATTCATGCTCATCGAGGAGTATGAGGGAAGGAATCGTCGAGGTTGTGCTTTAATTCCTGAAGGCAGGTATGGACAAGGCTGGTCCAGATTTGTATCGGAGTTGAGGATTGCTCGTTCGGCTCTGTGGAAGGGACGCGAATTCAGAGTTAGTAAGGAATCTCAAGTGGTATCAGGGAGGAGCTTTGCGGAGGTGGTGGGTCGGCCAAAGTCGATGGAGACAGCGTTGAAGGTGATCCCGGCGGCGACAGCGGAAGGCACGCTAGCGATGGAAAATAGTGGCGGTTGTGCTCAGACGAGGCCGCCAACCACTCTGGCGAAGAGAGGTGTGCAGATAGGGGTGGTGAAAGACACTGTGGAGGCAGGGAGAAATGTCGGAGATGCNAGAGGTGTTGTAAGTTTGATATTGGTGAGGGCTCGAAAATTTGCTTTTGGGATGATGTTTGGTGTGGTGAGAGGGCCCTTAAGGAGGAGTATCCTGGATTGTTCAGCATTGCTAGATTCAAGGAAGCGTCAATAGCGAATAATATGGAGCATTCTAGAAATTCAATCCAATGGAATATCCAGTTCACCCGGCTGTTGCATGATTGGGAGGTGGGGGAGTTGGCTTCTTTATATAAAAAATTATATGATTGTAAGCTGCAAGGTGTGGGGAAGGACAAGCTTTGGTGGATGCCTTCTCGCAAGGGTCTCTTTGAGGTTAAGTCCTTCTATCGGGCGTTATCGCCTCGTGGGCTGGCCTCTTTTCCTTGGAAGAGTGTTTGGAAGTCCAAAGCTCCTCCTAGAGTGGCTTTTTTTGTTTGGACGGCGGTTCATAGCAAGATCCTTACTTTAGACAATCTTGGGAGGAGGGGTTTGGTGATGGTAAATAGATGCTGGTTGTGTGAAATGGAAGGGGAGTCGGTTGATCATCTTCTTCTTCATTGTGCGGCAGCGAGGGACTTGTGGTAAGCTTTCTTTGCTCGATTTGGGCTTTGCTGGGTTATGCCTCACTCCGTCAAGGAGGTTCTAGCGAGTTGGTGGACGGCGGGTCGTTCGAGAAGCGCTGTTGTTGGGAAAATGGTCCCTCATTGTATTTTGTGGTGTATATGGAGAGAGCGAAATAATAGATGTTTCGAGGACTCGTCAAGGACTCGAGAGGAGCTCCTCCATTTCTTTCTTGTTACTCTCTATTCTTGGACTATAGGCTGGCTTGCCCCTCAGGCTATTAGCTTTGTAGATTTTCTTTCTTTGTTTTCTCTTTCTCTCTAGTCCCTTCTGTATACTCCCAGTGTACTAAGGGTTGCGCCCCTCTGCGCTTTTTTGATATAATATCTTGACTTATCAAAAAAAAAGTTTCATATTGGTTCCTTACTAGGTTTTATTGGGCTTTATAAGTTAGGGAGCTCTAATTGCAACTCGACTAGTCCTTTTAAAGATACCGTAGATGTGGCTAACCTTTTTTTTTTGGGTCGTTACACTACATTTTATATACCTCATGTACTTTTTCCTTTTTTTTTTCTTCATAAAATTCTTGTTACTTGTAATAAAGCAGGGATTTAATTGGAAAACATGTGGTTAGATGTTTTAGAAAGTTAGACACCTAATTTTCCAAATTTCTAGAAATCATATGTTTTAATGTTATTTGTAGCTTCAAAATTAGTTTTAATATCTGTACCAATGTTAGTGTTTATTACTTTTCGAACAAAAATGGAGTTTGTACTTGTGTGTGTGTGTGTATATATATATACATACAAATATCTAATTATATACTATTTAATTAATGTGTCATTGTCATATGGTAATATAAATTTCCAATAATTAATCCTCTTTGAATTTTTATCTTGTCTCCGAATGGGTGGTTTATAGACACATAAAATGTACTTTGGCATTTGGTAATTACTCATCTCTAAATCTGTATCTTGCTGTATTTGTAATTGTCTCTGAATCAGTGATTTATAGACACAAAATGTACTTTGACAATTGGTAGGAGCAAAACATAAATTATGTTTTATAAGTAGGTACTTTTCAGCATTATTTTGGGAAGTTTTTAAGGTAGATGTTTGGTTTGTGACAATTTTGGTGCCCTTAAATGAAAAAGAAAATGCTTGGTTATCAATATATGCTTCTATCTCATGTAAGTTACCGCTATAGGTTGTCTACCAATATATGATTTATATCCCATTTTTTTGTCATTCCACATGCAGAGGCCCTCAGCAGTCCAAACTTTGGGTAGCTCCAAAGAGAGCCAAAAAATGGGTTATATGTGGATCCGCTCTATCTTCTAAAGAGAAGGTTAGTTCAAATAGGATTTGTCTTTTTAATTTTTAAATTTTTTAAATTTTTTATCATTTCACATGATTCATTGTCATAATTTGGTGGAAATTGAAAGTTTATTTTTCTGGGATTTTCTCAAAACTGAGTGTGCTCTCTGAGACTTGATGTTTGTTTGTGTTATAAAGAAAGGGACAAGTGTCCCTATTCTAGAAGGAGGAGAGGTGTCCTACGGTGAATTGTCCATTTTCTGGAATATGGTATTCTTATACACACACACACACACTCATATGAATTATGAGGATCACTGATAACGGTGACTTTCTCTTTTATAATTTCCTATTTCATGTAGATTCTATAAGACAGTTTGCATGGCTTGCAAGTAGCTCATTGCAATCAAATGATTAATTTGTTTTGCTTAAAGCATTTTGATGAAAAATCTGTATATTTATAAGAAGATTTTTGGCATTGGATTTAACCGAATCATTTTAGATGAACTATTTCTCTTTACTTGGATAAGAGTGTATGAGAGTTGTTAAATAGGAATTAAGAAGCTGAAGCACCTGCATTCAAAGATTTCTGGCGAAGAGTATTCTTAGCCAGGTTTTATTTTGTTAGTCTCACACTAGCCTGTGTTTGAAAACCCAATTTTAGTATATGCATATGCATTTTTTCAAATTATTCTATTTGTATGTTATTAAGTGATATGCTTTTTCACATTTTCTTTTTAAATAATTTTGGCTATAGGTTTTTGTGATCGAGTTTGCAAGCATGTGTGGTGCAACTGTGACTAAGTACTGGAATCCAAATGTCACGCATGTTATTGCAGCCACGGATGCACAAGGTGCATGCACCAGGACGCTGAAAGTTCTTATGGCCATTTTGAATGGGAGATGGGTTCTTAACATCGACTGTAAGTTATACCTGTCCCTTCAATGGTTGCAATTGATTGCGTCAATTACTCATGCTCTTCTTTAGCATTGTTGAGTAAGACAAGAAATTAATTTCTTGGCTGCATTTTTTTACCTTTTCTGGCTCCTTTGAAGGAGCAAGGTTACTTTGGCAATCGGAGGGGGTGGGTGGGAGTGAAATTCTTGGAGATCACATGGAAGAGTTAACATTTGCTATCTGTATTTGATTCTTTATTATTATTATTATTTTTAATAAGAAACGGGGTTATCTTGTATGAAGAAATTGGAATTCTGCCTTGATAAATATTGCAACATGTTTGACATTAGTATTTAGAGATCTGTAATGAGTCTGCTACTAAGGACATTTTATGTTTATGTCTATATTGGCATTTCCTCCGAGTCTTGTTTCTTGCTATTAGTTCATTTGAATGGTTACTTATTGATGTACCTTGAAATGCTGGCTTTGCAGGGATAAAAGCTTGTATGGAAGCTATGCATCCTGTGGACGAAGTACCCTATGAAGTTTGTCTTGACAACCATGGGTGTTCTGATGGCCCCAAAACTGGCAGGCTTATGGCTTCAAATAATGTAAAGCTAGTTCCCTCACGAATACTTGCGCACAAACTTGTGAACTGTTTTATCTGGATCATGTATACTCCAATAACTTTTATAAGCACCTTTTTTCAAATGGCCTGTCTTGCTACTGGAATATCTGGACTAATTTCCAAATAATTCTCTCATAATAATTCATAATAATTCTCATAATTTCTTACTTTGAGTCCTCCGGTTTTATGCTGTCAATTTGGGCATTTTCATGTCGAGGGAAACATTTGGCAGAATGCAATAGGCCATATTTTAGCTGGTAAATTATGTAGTTGTAATATAAAACATTTGGGATGAAAACCTACTTTTAGCTGGGATGGGAAGATTTATGGAAGACCACGTGCTGACTTAGCCAATTATTGCAATTTGATCTGAAAAATAGTTCTGCACTTCTATTCCCTACAAGCATACTTCCGGTATTTGTTGTCTCATGATATGTGTTTCCTTACTAATTGAGGTAACTGATTGGCTTTTTTTCTTTTCTAGGCACCAAAGCTCTTCAATGGATTCAAATTCTATTTTTCTGGTGATTTTGTCCCTGAATACAAGGACGATCTCCAAACCTTGGCTGTAACTGCAGGAGGTACTGTTTTGAAAAGCAAAGAAGAATTGCTATCACAAAGCTGTGATGAGGAAGCTCTGGTGAGGGTACTAATTGTCTACAACCTTGATTCCCCACAAGGCTGCAAGGTAGGAGAAGAAGTTGATATTCTTTGGAATAGATTGAGTGAAGCGCAGGATGTAGCCTCAGATATTGGATCCCAAGTTATTGGTCACACTTGGCTTGTGGAATCAATTGCTTCATGTAAATTGCAGCCTCTTGTCGGCTGAGAAAGCTTTTGTGATCCAATATTTTGTTATTTTCAGTCCAGGATAATAATCTGTTTATCACGCTTGCTTAAGGTTCACATGTATATAGTTTAGTATAGAATTAGACAGTCACAGAGCTCTGTATTTTTGCTTGGGACAAATTGCTGTCTGTTTCAGACTTTTGTTTTACTGAAAGCATTTGTGATGCAGATATTCTGTTGTTATTAAGTAGTGGATAATGATTTATCAGCTTGTTTAAAGCCTTCCATGAATGTGATTAAGTTGTATAATTAAATACAGCTCAGTATTTTTGCTACAGATGTCATAATGTTCGTTTATTTGTTTGGCATTTGATCAGACTATTTTATTGCTTTTCTAGTCATAGTTATTTGATATGTAAATCAAGCAATACAAAATAACTTTTATCAGCTTATACCTGTCTTCAGGACTTCATTATCTTGAGATTAAGCTTTGCTCAGAGGAGCTTCCATGGCTATGTCCCTCTTGGATTGCGGCACGTCATTATAAACGAAGAACTTTGCGACAAGCAAAAAGAAGAGGCCGTTGAGAAAGCTCAGGATGGCCAAGAAAGCATAATAGTAGTCTAAATGAGAGACATTTAGATTATCCAAAATCCAACCCTTGTGGCCATTCCTCTTTGTGATATCAGCAACTGTTGATAAAAGAAAACTACTGAAAAAGTGCCCAATCCCAATGCTACTAGTGCAATATGAGGTTCCCAGGCTTTTCATGCCTTCTGGAGCTTGATCATAGAAAAACTCTAGCTTTGCAACTTCCACAAACGCATCTGCGACCCCTGCCAATGCAAACTGAGGGAGGAGAATGAAAATGGTTATAGGAACTGTATCATGTTTGCCTAATATGTGGTTTTCTCTGGCAATGCTGAGTCTTTTTCTTTCAACCAAGCAAGCTGTGACCATGATAATGAGTTGCAACACAAGGCCAAACCCTAGTCTCTGTAGCAGTGTAATCCCTCTAGGGTTCTTCGTATAGTGCCGTACCGTTGGAACGAAGTAGCGATCATAGATTGTCACGGTTATCAGCATGAAGATTGACACAAATGTTGTGAGACTTGCAGGAGGGATTTCAAAATGAGGACCCATGCTCCTATCTAGGGTTGTACCTTGTTTGATGAAGAGTGTATTTACTTGAGATATTATGGTGCTTGGTATGAATGTTGCAAACAAAACAGGAATCATTTTCATCATTTGCTTGGTTTCTTCTACTTGGGTCACCGGACATAGCATCCATGGTGAGCTTGGCCCGCTCTTCACCGCCGCTTTATCAAGGAATCTGCAGGCAATGCAGTAAGGTGGGAGAACATTTTTCCAACTCTTGATCAAACTTTTGTTCTGTTTTCCTAAATTTTATCCTGTAGATTATGCTAAAGATGATAAAGGCTTTCTGCTAAATTGTTAAGTCTTTCATTCTTTCCCAGTTGGTTGTTTTCCAATTCCAATGTTCTCAAAGAATTTTTTTATTTTTTTATTTTTTTTCTATTCTCAAAGAAAACAAAATTGCTCGAACATTAACATGTCTATAATTATAATAAAAGAGAATATGTTTATTAAGGTCAACAATTTTTTATACAACTTATGAGTTTGACACGAAATTACCAGGTTGAATTGAGGGGTTTGACCTGTTTAATTAAATGAGTCGAGTTATAGTTGACTTATATAATTTTATTCCTATGCCTTGATATGATTCAAATCTAACAAGCAATATCTAGGGCAGTCAATTTTTTATGACGACCCTTAAATCTAATACAAAAATTTTTGGGTTAGTGTTACGAGGTTTGATCCATTTAATTAAATAAGTTACAATTGACCTACATAATCTTATGTTAGAGAATATATTTCCTACATAGAAGGAAATATATTAAATTGATATTATATATTTATTATTGATTGTAATCAGGTTTGATGGTAATCAAATCAATCAGATTTTGATTACCATACTTATCTATTCCATTCTCCTATAAATAGGAGCATTTGTATTGTAATATCAATTCATTCAATAAGAGCTTAATGTAACCTTAGGGCTTTATCTCTAACATCTTATACCTATGCCTCGATACAACCCAATACGCAAGTACGAATTGTCATTCCTAAATCCTATATATGAATACTGTTCTATATATAGTATAGAGGGTTAACCTTAAGGAAGTGGTGTAGTCAATTCTGAATTTCCCCATTTTAGTATAATCTTCCAAGCTCAGCTCATGAAGCTCTTTTGGGTCAGTGGGTACAGGTACCTTCCTCTTTCTTAGAGCAGCAACAAGCACATTAGCTATCCTAGTGAAAGGACTCCCTGATGGCACTTTGTGCCTATAAAATGGAGTGCCCACCAAGAACACCGAAACAGAGAGCAAGAGCCCAATTGTTGGAAGGCCATAGCCAAGGCTCCACCCCACATTATCTTGTACGTAGACCAGCAGAGTATTGGAGAAGAGGGTGCCAAATAAAATGCTGCTAAACCACCAATTAAAGAAGGAGAGCTTTTGGGTCCTTTCCTTTTGCTCAAACTCATCAAACTGGTCTGCACCCATGGTTGAAATGTTGGGCTTGGTTCCACCATTCCCTACAGCAATTAGATATAAGGCACAGTAGAAAATACCCACTTGCAAAGATGAGGCTCTTTTATTGCAATCTACTTCTTTGACTCCATGACCACAAGATGGTGGTCTTAAGGCTGGCACTGAGACAGCTAGGGTTAAGAGACACATTCCCTGTTTACAAAAGTTAGGGGAGCATTGAGAATAGCAAATAATTAAATTGACTCTTTTTTTTTATTTACTTAAGCTTTTGGAATAATGGGTGATTTAACATGGTATTAGAGCAAAAAGTTCAAACTTTGAACTTTGTCTCCATTATTTATCTATCATTCGTGTTGGACCTCATTTTTTAAGAGGGAATTTGAGCCCACACATGACGAAGGATGTTAGTAAAAAAAATACTTAGCAAAAGTGAAAATTTACCACAATATAAATTCCTGATGCAATGACAAAAGTCCAGTATCGGCCAAGATGAGCATCTGCAATGTAAGCACCTAAAATGGGTGTCATCCATATAGTTCCAACCCAGTTAGTGACACTGTTTGAAGATTTTACAGTGCCTTCATGGAGTTTCTTTGCTAAATATTGCACTAGATTTGATGAAATCCCATGATATGCCATCCTCTCAAACACTTCATACCCTACAAAAACATTCCCATCCGGAAAAGAAAACTTTTAAAACTGTGAAAACTTTTGTCAAGCATATACTAAATCACCATTATTTATCTCAAAAGCGGAAAAACTTTTTATGTGTGATCAGCTCAATCATCCCTTTAGTAAGCGTTAAATCACCGGGTGTAAAAAAAAAAGCTCAAGTTAATAGAAAATGGTTGATTCGACTATTTAATTATTAATAGTCTAGTACATAGTCTAACAATAAGTGATGCCCAACATACAAAATATTTAATTGAAATGAAATGTGAACGTCAAAAGAAAAGATTCCCATTCAAGACTATCATTATGATATTATGTTAAATCAACACTTATTTTAAACACTTAAACTAGTAGAAAAATAGTAAATTTAATCACTTAATTAATAGCATTTGAGAAAATTTGAGTGAGAAAAGAGAATGAGAATGATTAATAGCAAGACTTCACATGATAACAGCATGGAAGTTCAATATATATAACATCTCAGATAATCTCTCTTTAAAACAAAGGTTTAGCCAACATAACTTTTCTAGTTGAGTGGCTGTCACTAGGTTAACAGAAAATATAAATTAAGAGTTAATCCTTATATTTAAAGATATATATTCAGCAGCCATTGAAGTTTAGTCCATTTGCATTAATGGGAAGTGAAAGGCCTATCCCATTATTGCTTAATGCAAAGAGAAAAGGCACTAAAAAACACATTGGCTACATTACCTACAATGAAGAAACAAGCTCTCCATCCCCCAGTCTTCGCTCTTAAAACGGGTCTACCTTTGAGATCCACAGTCCCATCTTGTGTGTAATCCTCTCTTCCATCTACAGGGCATTTCTCTTCTACTGCTGCCATCATGGTAGAGAGAAGAACTTGGGGACTTTAGTTATTTGAGATCACGTTGGCCAGTAGCTTTTTATATATAGACTTCCCATTGTCTTTCCTGTTCACCTCTCTTTTCTTTCTTTTGGCAAACTTTTTCTACATAAATTATGTTATATATGATCCCACTTACTTTACATGGGTTAAATAAATAAGTTTCTGGACACCCTCTTCTTGCAAATTAAACTGAATTTTACCCAAAATTTATATCATTTGGTATTAGAGTCGATCATCACATTGAGTAGGAGATTGAATAATGACTTTATGGTCGAACTATGAAGAAAGTGACTTGTAAGCCGGATGAAAATATCTTGGTACTATCATAATGGAACTGCAAAAAAGAAAAAGACTACCATCGAATTAGTGCCAATAAAATGAGTGGATGTGGATATTGACCATAGAACATGATATGCTACGATCGTATCGGTCCTAAATGGGTAAAATGATCAGCTCGAGTGTGACAGCAGAGGAAAATGATAGAAAACTGTTCCTCTTCAACTGGTCATTGCCATGTGCATGATTCCTGGAATGATGGGTTGAAAATTCTAACACATGGATTGGTTTGAACGAATTTCTATTCCAGAGTGATGGTTTCTGTTAGCCAACGTGAGTGTGTAGGTGGGGGGTGGGGTAGTTTATGCATGTAGTGGGCGGTAGTGTAGTGCTTTATGGACATGTGAAGAAGCGAACTGCCATGCAATGTGACACCTACGATGGAGCTCATTCCTCCACACCTAGGGTTTGTCAGGTGAAGTGCATTCTGACGAATTTCCACTCTTACCATTTCCTCTAACAAAATAAGGGTTTGAAGCTGTTCAAGAAGAACCATTGACTTGAGGACAAGGTTCAAGTACTGTTAGGCCACATGTGTGTAGTGGGAGTGATGAGGTAGTTTGTGTATATGAAGTGGAGGTAATGTGCGTTGACATGCAAATATGCAAATCGTACGAGTGCACTGTGTGAGTATTGAGTCTTAAATTAAGGAAAAACAAGCAAACTCATTCGCTTAAGCTTTTAAGATAGAGTTCCGTACGTCTAAACATGTATATTTTAATGTACTTTTGGTAGACTTCTTAAGAGATATGACGAATATAAGGAGAAACTCGAGCAGCAGGGCAACTCAAGAAAGAACTTGATTTCTTTGATATGTTATATATGATGGTTCAAAATATTTGGAGAATTAACATTATGTATATAAAGTTGCAGCCTTGTAATTAATCTCATTATTCGTCCTTTGGCTATATTCCTAGATCTCCACCTTTGGATATTATTCCTGCTTCTTACGGATAACAAATGCCTTAAGAAAGAAGGTTTCTTGAGTGGGTTTTTTGCAACTAGTGTGTATTCCTTGAAAATGGAGGTTGCTTTCGTATGAATTCCTGATGGAAATTAAAGATTTCTGAGGGATAAGCACTGAAAAAGCAGAGGTCATATTCTAAAGAGGACATGACAACTACAAGTTGAGTTGAAGAAGAAAGTACAAGGTGCCCTTTTTTCTCTTTTGTGCGCTCGAGAGTGCTTGTGCCTGCACTAGTTTTGGGACCATACCTTTGCTGTAGAGTTATTCAAATCTAGGATACACACACAGGGAATATTTCTTAAAAACTTTTGGAATTAATTGTTCTAATTAGTAAAAAAATTGGATATTTTTCATTTATCGATCTTAGATCATTCATCATCTAATTAATCATCATAATATTTAATTATGATTTTATTTAATTAATATGAGTAATCTTAAACTTTCTTGTAAAAAAAAACGTATAAATTTGGAAATAATAAATATATGAAAAACTTCACCTATATATATACATTATGTTAATTTTGGCACTTTTGCAATCATACCCTAAAGTTTAAAGTGTTTGGTCTCAGTGTCGGAACTAGACAATTCATATTGGGGGTGCTGTTAAATTTTTTTTTAGGGTGCCAATTAAGTGATAACTTGCATAAGTAGGAAATAATAATTTTTTTTTTTTTGGTGCCGTGTGAAACTTGAGTAGGGAAACAACAAATAAAATAAAATAAAATAAAAAGCTTTGAGGGTGCTGTGGCACCTCCAAAGCCTCAAGTGGCTCCGCCATTGTCTAGTCACCATGTTTTAAAATGCAATGTCACTTTTATGTTAAATCCTAACAAAAGGCACCCCATGTGCGCGTTGCATGTGGTCTTTTTGAGTGAGGATTGATTCTATATGATTTTATGTGTTTGTTATTTTGTAAATTCTTTTTGAGACTTTGGGTTTTCTCTAAATTTTTCATGTTGTGTTTTCTACAAAATTGTAGTTATTTTGGTTTTGTTCTTTTAACTTTTTTTGGTTGTGTTGCCAAAAGCTTGAACATTTTCTATGCTTCTTGGTCGCGTTTTAGTGGGTCCTCATGAGGGTACTATTGTTGGGTTTAACTAAAAAGTGGTTAACATCTTTGTATTGTTTGTTTGCTGGCTTTTGTGAAGTTGGAAGTGGTTGGAATATCTCACTAGCAGGGACAGAGCCATGAAGTTTTATGAGAGGGGACCAAAGCAAAATGTTTTTTTTTTTTGGTTTGGTTATTAGGATTTTTTTTTTTTGCAATGTGTAATAAACTGATACATTTTTCTATTTTTTTCTTCTTTTTCAATCATTGGTACTTTTTTTTTGGTAAACAATCATTGGTACTTAAATACAATGAGGAATTGAGCTTAAAATTGTGTCCTAATCTCTAATTAAATGTTTAAATTCTAACAAATAATATTCTCAATATTGAATAATTATAATATCCAAATTACAAGACCACTTAAATTAGGAATTGAGCTTACAATACAAACCTCAAAAAGTACGACTTGCATTGAGTTATTTTGCACTTTGTTGATTAACATTATATTCCCATATGTGACACGAAATTGATGATCAAACTCCAATGAACTTTGTGCATTTTTTTTTTGAAAGTATTATATTTGACTTTCCTATCATTTACAAATAAATTTACATGATCATTTTGCGTCTTTAGAAAATAAAGGAAAAATATGCGTAGGTTAACAATGAACAAACTCACATGAATAACATAATCATCACATAGAGATTCTAAGTTAAACATTACACTTTAATCCTATAATTATTATTCTCTTCCTATTCCATTAATCTAGCAACTTACCCCAAATTTATAATAGTCATATTCACATACGATAATCAATATGATTCTAATATGACATATTAGAATCTAAACTCCATAGGCATCAATTTCCATTGAACTCATAAAATTCTATGGTTAATTAACATTTCAAATGTAATTAACACATCCAATTAGCAATCCTAGTGTTCACATACCAAAAACCCTAATTTAATTCATACTATACAAAGTAGGGTTTATATCCATACCATTAACAATAGTGAAATTGAAGCTTTCAACCCATTAATCTAACAACCCGGATCTTAAATCATGCATAGAAATCCACTACACACAAAAGCCCAAAATTAATTTTAGGAATTTAACTTCTTACTAAAATTCTCTCAAATTTGGACTTAATAAAAAATTACTCAAATTATTATGATTTCAAACTTGAAATTCAATGGGTAAATAAAAACTCAAAGAGAAACGACATTAGTTATAAAAACCCATTAAAATAATAACAAAAAACACATAAATTTTTTTTGGGGAGGGACTGGGACCAATCAATTATTTTGGGGGTTTTTTTTTTTTTTTATTACTCCTTAAAAAAATATTTTTGAGGAAATGGGGCTCCATCTCTGCTCACTAGGGTGCCATTGTCTTTAATTACCTTGTAATTCTTGTTGTTTTCTGGTTTTTTATTTATCAATATGTAAGACATGCGATGGATCCAGATTGTTTGATGTTGGAAGTGCACTACAGACCACATGGGTAGGTTAAGTAGGAATCATAGGAAAAAAGAGGGGTTTTACTGGTTACGGAATCAGCAATAGCTTCAAGCTGCTTTTTAGGAATGAGCTCTGTTTGTAAAAAAGACATCAGAAGTCTGCTGGCTCTGGAGGGACTCCTATCACCTGAGTCAATAAAGGGCGAGAGAGAGAGCTCTCTTAGGGAAAGAGAGCATTATTATCGATAGTGTCAACAATTTTCTACGTATATATTGCAATCACAATGAAGCATGAATTTTGAATTATCACTATATGAAATCACTATGAATTTTTATTTTCTATTACTTCTATTGTTTACAGTGGACTGTATTTGATTGTAAAAGGCAAATAGTGCTAAAAAAAGCAATATACAAGAGCTTTTTATCAGCTTAGTCCTGTCTTGGTTTCATTATATACGGATGAAGATTTGCTCAGTGAAGTTTCCATGGGTATGTCCCTCTTGGATTCTGTCACATGAACATTATAAACAAAGGACTTTGCAACGAGCAGAAAGAAGATTGAGTTGAGGAAGCTCAAGATGGCCAAGAAAGCATAATAGTAGTCCAAATGGGAGACATTTAGATTATCCAAAATCCAACCCTTGTGGCCATGCCTCTTGGTGATATCAGAAACTGTTGTCAAAAGAAAACTACTGAGAAAGTGCCCAATTCCCAAGCTGCTAGTGAAATATGAGGTTCCCAGGCTTTTCATGCCTTCTGGAGCTTGATCATAGAAAAACTCTATCTTTGCAACCTCCACAAATGCATCAGCAACCCCCATTAATGCAAACTGAGGGAGGAGAATGAAAATCGAAAGCGGAATTATATCATCTTTGCCAAATAAATTGTTTTCTCTTGCAACACTGAGTCTCTTTCTTTCAGCCAAGCAAGCAATGACCATGATAATGACGTGCAACACAAGGCCAACCCCTAATCTCTGCAGCAATGTAATTCCTCTAGGGTTCTTCGTGTAGCGCCGCACGATTGGAACGAAGTAGCGGTCGTAGAGCGGAATGCTTATCAACATGAAGATTGTCACAAATGCTGTGAGGCATGCTGGAGGGATTTTGAAATGCGGACCCATGCTTCTATCTAGGGTGGTGCCTTGTCTGATGAAAAGTGTGCCTACTTGAGCTATTATGGCGCTTGGTATGAATGTTGCAATCAAAACTGGGATCATTTTCACCATTTGCTTGGTTTCTTCCACTTGGGTCACTGCACATAGCAACCATGGTGTGCTTGGCCCGCTCTTTACAGCTGCTTTGTCAAGCAATCTGCAGGCAATACAATGCAGGAGTAAGGTGGGAGATGGGGAACCAAAAAGGTTAGATTAGTTTCTGCATGATTGCTTTTTTGTTTGTTTAACTAGCTAGGGAACTATTTTGGTTGGTCCAATTCTTGAAACACAGAATTTTCCAGAACATATATGTTAGAGATAAACAGTCTCACGTGGTAAAGATTCAATATAAGACTCAATACCTATAAACACCTTTATAATTCACTTTAAGGCTTCCTACGTACGATGATTGCAGCGATGTGAAAAAAGGAAATCAGATAATAAATAAAAAAGTTAATATTATTGAATTTATAAATATCCTGTCGTTATGAATGAATGGAAATAAGTAAAACTCCACATATTCACTTTTAAAGTAAATTAAGTGGAAACTTAACTTAATTACCCCTCTAAACTACCGTACATCTTTCAATTCTAGTGAGACGGGGAACCAAATAGGTTCGATGTATGGAACCATTTTGGTTGATTCAATTCTCGACAAACATAAATTTTCACAACACATATGTATAGTATCTCTTAATAAGAAATCAATATAAAACCTAGTACCCATGAATGCTTTTATAATATATTTATGCAACGTAGAACTAACTTTTTGGAATATCACAATGCAAGTGAACGTGCATATGAATATTGTGCTTAAGGCTTCATACTAAGATTGCAGCGAGGTGGAAAAAGGAAAATCAAATAATAAAGAAAAAAGCGAATAATGAATTTATAGATACTAGTGTAGAGGATAAACCTTTGGGAAGGGGTGTAGTCAATTCTGAATTTTCTGGTTTTGGCATAATCTTCCAAGCTCAGCTCATGGAGCTCCTTAGGGTCATTTGGGACAGGTACCTTCCACTTCCTTATAGCAGCCAAAAGCACCTGACCTATTCTAGTGAGAGGACTCTCTGCAGCCACTTTGTGCCTATACAGTGGAGTGCCAACCAAGAACACCAAAACAGAGAACAAGAGCCCTACTGTTGGAAGGCCATAGCCAAGGCTCCAGCCTACATTGTCTTGTATGTAAATAACTATGGTGTTGGAGAAGAGGGTGCCAAAGAAAATGCTGAACATCCACCAATTGAAGAAGGAGAGCTTCTGGGTCCTTTCCTTGGGTTCAAAGTCATCAAACTGGTCTGCACCCATGGTTGAAATGTTGGGCTTGGTTCCACCAGTCCCAACAGCAATTATGTACAAGGCACAATAGAAAACTCCCACTTGCAAAGATGAAGCTCGTTTATTGCAGTACTCTTCTTTTATTCCATTACCACAAGATGGTGGTCTTAAGGCTGGTAGTGAGACTGCGAGGGTTAAGAGAGTCATTCCCTGTGTATAAATGTTGAGAGGAATATTGTCACTCTGAATTAATGGAAATAATTAAGTACAAGTCCACATATTCATTTTTAAAATAAATTAAACGAAAAAAAACTTCACTTATTCATATGAACTATCAAGCATTTTTCACTTCTTTTTATAAATGAGTAATATTATGATTTAATCGAAAAACTTAAAATAGGGGGTAATTGAAAGGGGTTAAAAGATTAGAACGTCACATAATTTTTTTTATTTATTTTAAGGAGACATTGAAAAATGCTAAGGCCCTGTTTGGTAAAAGATTTTGGTTCAACACTATTTATCGCACTTTTAAATTTTTTTTTTTTTTAACATTCTCTTATTTTTTATATCACATCAATTATTTTTTATTCCTATTCAAATAAAAAAAAAAAAAACTACAAAACAATTTTTTTCATTTTTCCATATTAAACATTCTTACTTTTTCATTTTTTCAAAAACAAACATTCTTACTTCTTTTTTTTCGCATCAATTTTTGTATCTCAAAGAGGGTAGCTCAATCGGCTGGAACCACGCCTAATGAAGTGGAAGTCACTAATTCGAATCCCCCTTTCCCCTTTTGTGCAGACATGTAAAAAAAAAAAAAATTTAATTTTTGCTACCGTATTAGACTAAAACCCCTTAACAAACACACCCTTAGTAATTTAATTAGGAGCGCAAGAGAAGTTTTATGAAATAACCAAAGCATCTAAATCCCCCAAATAAATTTGTATTACAAACTATGAGAGTATAAAAATATATGTGAAAATTATATGTTTTAAAGATAAATATAAATTTAATAAATTGGGTCTAAAGAAATTTATTTGAACCCAATTAAAAAAAAAATTAAAAAAATTATTGCTCAAATTGCAAACCCAAATTTTTTAGGCCCTAGAAGTCATAAACTATATGGTAAAGTTATTATAATGAGCTCTCTTTGAGGGCATCTCAATGGCCTATTGCAATTAAACGGTTATGCTCCGTTAACGGTTAAAACTAGAAGCACACATGCAAAAAAAATAAAAATAAAATAAAATAATTCAAACCATAGTTTAATCAGTACTTTTTTTTTTTTTTTTTTTGAGGGCTAGTTTAATCAATACTTAGGAATTGGAGGTTGACAATTTTTTATACAACTTGTCAACTTAACACAAATCTAATATGAAAATAAAGATTTATGGTATAATAAAATAGAATTTGGGGCCAACCCCGATTAGACATGATTAATAAACGGGTCAAAAAGTTAACGCACTTAACCCATAGGTGAAACCCAGCATAACCCGTATAAATTAAAATATGTTTACTCTTAAATCCTAAAGTCTAAAACAAAAAAAAAAAATACCTTTACTCTCATCCCTAGTTATAAAGATATAACTTTAGTAGTTGAATTAATTTTCATTCTCAATAACTAATAATTATTGTGTATAAGATGTAATTTTCATACTCAGTAGTAGGGAATTTTGTTAATTAACGGGTTATGCATGCGCTGGGCCAAGTCAACCCATCACGACTTGTTTATTAAACGAGTTATGTACATGTGTCGGGTTGAATCACCCACTTATTAAAATGAGTTGTGTTAGGGTTGAGATTAACATGTTTACTTAAATGAGTCGAATTCAGATTGACCTTATATTCAAGCTTTAACACGACCTAAACTCAACACACGAACACGAAATGATCGACACCCATTTGAGACTAAATAATTTGACTCATCTACTCCTCTCCTTCCTCTATTTACTTAATAAATTAAAACACCCAATATGTGTGAGTGTATATATATATATATATATGGCTTGATTTAATTGGAATAATTGGAGATTTACCACGAGATAAATAGCAGAAGCAATGACAAAAGTCCAGTATCGGCCAAGATGAGCATCTGCGATGTAAGCACCTAGAATGGGTGTCATCCAAACAGTTCCAACCCAGTTGGTGACATTGTTTGAAGATTTTACAGTGCCTTCATGGAGCTTCGTTGTTAAATATTGCACCAGGTTTGATGCAATCCCATAGTATGCCATCCTCTCAAACACTTCATACCCTACATATATACATATTTACACAAACAAAACAAGACTTAATATATATATATATATATAACATCTCAGCAGAAGGATTAATATATATATATATATATATATATAAGCTCGATCGATCCCTTAACGTAGAGAAAAAGACAGTGAAAGCAAGCATATATATATATATAGGCTATATATATATACATAATTACCAACAATGAAAGAACAAGCTCTCCATCCCCCAGTGTTCGATCTTGAAATGGGTCTGCCTTTGAGATCCACAGTCCCATCTTGCGTGTAATCCTCGCTTCCATCTGCAGGCCCTTTCTCTTCTACCGTTGCCATGATGGTAGAGAGAAGAGCTTAATTAATTTGGTAGCTTCACATCATGTGAGCTTATATAAGCTTTTTATAAAGTTTTGGTAGCCAAGCACCTTTATCACCTCCAAATATCATTCATTTTCCATTTGTTTTCCTCTTCACCTCTTCTTCTTTTATTTATTTTTGTGATGCATGGTGAATTTAATTATTTCAGTTATTTTAAAAATTTAAGCTGATAAGAAATTCAACACATAAAATATTATATTTTTTTAATTAAATTGATAAAAAATAATGAATTTAATTATTTAATTAATATTTTAACACTATACTACGTAAAAATATTTATGTTAATTATCTCTATAGTAATGTCAGTCTATTTTTGTTTTGTACTATCGTTTGAATTTTTGTGGTGATGTTTGCCTCATCATAAGTATCGAACAAATCATGCATTAATAATATTGAGAGCGACGTTGACATGCTGGAGAGGTAATCAATGAGCTACAAATTGAGAGAAATTAATTTAATATCTATTTTCTACTTCATTTTTTGGTTGGCCTCATTGCTATATGTTACAAACACATTAATGTTAATGGAAGAAGATATTTTTCATATGACAAAAATAAAATTTCAAACAAAAAAATTAAATGATCCTTAAGAAGATATTTGCTCTACCAATTCTAATGATTTGTTATGCATTGGGTTATACCATAGGCGTTTTCAAGATACAATAGAGTCCAAAAAAACTTTTGAACTAGAACGTCCTCATAATTTCTATTCTAGCAAGAGCGAAACATGAATTTTAAAACTACCAAAAAGATTTTGAGAAAGACAAACGAAGAGAGAATTTATGTGCTTTAAAACTAGTTAGCGGACTGTATGTAGTGTCAATTTAGCAATTTTAATCGCAATCACCAAATCGTATGATCATGATCTTCCAAAAATTAACGGTTATGAACTAATCGCTCCATCAAGGCACCATTATACATACACATATTGCTTGCTTTAAAGCATTAGCTTTAAACATATGAAATATTTAATTGAGATGAAAGTGAATTATAAAGATAAAGTTTGAATTGGTTTAGCTTAAGAGACCTACATCCATCACTCATAACCGGTAAGTACCCTATAGGGCTACATCTTCATTGTATTTAATTGAATGTGATTGTATTACATTGTGTATTATTTAAGGCTAACAATTTTTTATATAACCCACGAACTCGACATGAAATAAGCAAATTAGGGTTGAGATACTTGACTAATTTAATTAAATGGGTCCTATTAGAATTGATTTATATAATCTTATATTTATACCTCTTCATGGCCCAAATCCATCATGCGACATTTATAACTAATAATTTTTTACACTAATTGAATTTGACATATGAACACGAACTACCAACCACCCTAATATTTATTGAGAAACTAAGATAAGGTAAATAAGGAAAGAGGTGGAAAATAAGGCAAGCGAGCCTTATTTATTTATTTTTTTTTTATTAACATCGACTGTAATTTAGAAAAATATTAAATTAATTATTTGGCAATTTTTGTTTCCTTTTTCAACCTCAGTTATAATGATTCGTATACAGCTTCCAGAAGATCAAGTCAATGTAATGATATTTGTCTTGTGATTTCCTTGAAAAGTTTTCCATCTTTAAAAGAGATAAAGATGGGTATTGCTGACACTAAGCAAAAAACTGAAAAGGACAAGGCTTGCAGATGAAGACAACCACAATTAAACACAAGTTCACCTTGTCAAATCCACCCATTGGAAGCAAAGAATCAAAGACAGCTCTAATGGGTCCAAGAATATTCAAACTCTTCCCCTGGATTTGTCTCACTGAAACTTGAACACCCCTACAGGCCACACACACACACTATATATTTATTCACAACTAATTTTGGATTATGTTAAGGGTGGTTATTAGCCAATCAAAGAAATAAGCCTATATTAAGGCCCACAAAAATTGGCTTGGATGGTGAAGAAATACAGGAAGAGGGTTGGATGCATTGCATTAGCCCCCCTTGGATGCTAACCCACATATATCACATTGGCTATGCCTTCTTGATACGGAAAACTGAGAAGGTTGTCAATGAACAAGTACAAAGGGTCAATGGTGTGAATTGATTCATCAAGAAACATTGAACTTTGTGCAATTTTTCATGTCAAAAGTATATTTTATGGTCAATATTTTATTTTGTTGTATATTTAGTGACCTATATGTTGTCACATCATTTAAATGTTTTCAAAGACATGACAAGGTACCATGTGACAATATATAATAACCATAAATTTTCAATTGTTTGGTGTTTTCGCATATGCTGTCATGTTTTGCCAAACCACTTCGGCCTACTTGAATTTCTATCCACTCAAAGCTTGTGGATAGTACACCATAAGAGACCACAAGAGTCCTTATCAGTTTTGAACTAACCCTTTGGTTGCCCAAAACCAAACTCATTTGTGATTCACCCGATTTATGTGCGCTTAAAGGATTTAAGTAATCGTTTACAAAAAAAAAAAAAAAAAGGATTTAAGTAATCATTTACAAACTGACATAACTATTTACGTAACAGTTCCCATGCCAGTTATTAAATAATTAAATTTACTGTTTAAAGTTTATAAACAGCTTATGGTAAAATAGAGAGGATTCATTTTATGGTCCACGTTAAACTGTGGAAGGCATTTTGCTGGATGAGTTTCTCAACTTTATATCGTCATGCGGCATGTTGATGAATGAGTTTTCCAATTTTTATTTCCATTTCACATGGATATGTCTAATCTTAATTCAAGGATCAAAGAAACACTATTAGCAAGATTCCTTAAAAGCCAAGTGAACTGCATTAGATACTCTGGATTCAGGTTGAATGTATTTGAAAGAAACACTAATAGTTATTACGAGTGTTAACCCGATCCGGTTTCTTGGTTTTTGGCCAAAACCGGGAACCAGGTCTCGGTTACCAGCCGGTTCCAGTTTATACCCGGTTCGGTAACCGATTTTTTAAGAAAATTATTTTTTAACCGGTTTAATATATATATATATATGTGTGTGTGTGTATACCGGTAACAAAAAATATTAAAAAAGTTATTTTATATATATATATACACCCGGTTCTGGTTTCTCGATTATAACCAGGTGCCAAAAACCGGGACCAGAACTAGGGTCCTTGGTTTTTTTATTTTTTGCAACTGGAACCGGCTCCTCGGTTTCCAGATTTCCTGGTTTTTGGGTTCCGGTTTTAGCTCCCTGGTAATTTTTGACACCCTTAATAGTTGTTGTATCAAGAACAGTCATTAAAGCTGCTGAAAAATGTTAGAAGAGACTAGAAATAATGAAATGTAGTGCTTAACCAAAAACAAACCAAATACCCAAACTCGCAAAAGTTTTCTTCCAACACAAAACAAAAGCAAACCAAATATGCGCTCTCCCCAAAATTTCCAACACAAAAGCAAACCTTGTTAATTTTGTGTTGGATTCACGGGTCTATTAAAAATTTACCAATCCAAAATATTGCTTGTTAGGTTTAGGTCATGTCAAGATACAAGTACAAGACTATATGATCAAATATAACCCGATCCACCCATCAATTATAATCCGCTAATTTATGTTGAATTCGTAAGTCGTGTAAAAAATTGCTAGCCATTATTAAAGAGGTACAAGGGACTAGCAAGAGATGCAAGGAACACAAACGTTTATGGTACCACATAAAAATGGTATATAGTTGAGAGGGCTAATGGAGAGGGATTGACAAAAAAAAAAAAAAAAAAAAGGTAATATCGATACTGTTGCGATTCATAATAAGATCAAAAGGCCTTTGGGTTTGCACACACAGGACCTGATAATACCCACTATAAGGAAACTTCAAACCCTCATATTTAATGTAAAAGAACAAAATATTACAACTAAAAACTTCTCGTCACAATATAATAACAGAAATGCTATTGTTTACTACCAGCGAAAATAAAGCAATCAAACCTGAGAATAAAGCAATCCAACCGATCCCTTTCTGTTGCCGCCATTGCCTACAGTGTAACACAAGCGAGTAGAACCTCTTGTGTAACCGTTCCGTCAATCGAAAATCAAACCACTAGGTCACTAGTGTTAAGTCTGCCTGGACTGAGCACCACCATATCCATCACCATAACCTCCGGTGGCCTGTGACGGGTCAGATCTCCATCCTGAGTTGGAGTACCCCGAATTTCCATTTGTCTCACCATAGCCACTTCCCATGTAGCCACCACCCATCCCATGTTGCTCGACTCCACTGATACCACCAGCATTGCTACTTGGGGCACTTCCAACACGCCCACCTGCAGCCCCATACCCACCAGAATAAGCAGCATCACCTCCACCATAATTACCATATCCATAACCTTGATTCCCATACCCAGAAGCCCCGCTTGGGGATTGACCCCTTGGAGCAGATACAGGAGCACCACTGCCTGGAGCACTCCAAGCTGCTGCAGCTCCATACCCTGCATTTCCCCCATAGCCCGATGCACTATAACCGGGACTTTGGTTGCTCCAAGCATTTTTCACTGCACCAGGACCCCCAGTTCCATAACTAGCATTAGGAGCATTAGGGTTTCCATATGCCCCCGGGGGACCACCATATCCAGTATTTGCGCTTCCGTAACCACTGACACTATAACCACTGTAACCAACTCCACTACTAGCTGCTCCATAACCATAACCAGGTCCACCATAGCCAGGATACAGTGAGAAACCACCTGCAGTATGAGGCTGCATATATCTACTGCCATCTGCTCGACCATCAAATGTATTTGTATTTGTACTTGCACCATAACCTTGATAGCCCCCACCACGGCCCCCACCACTGGGATTTGCATCTTTAGGAAGGGCCCTTTTTACCTCAACCGATTTACCATTCAAGTCATGGAAGGTCTTCTGAAGAACTCTATCAACCGCATCCTCAGTGTCAAATGTTATGAAACCAAAACCACGAGGTCGTTGAGTATTCTGGTCATACATTATCACCACATCAGTTACTTGTCCATAGCTTTCAAAATACTGACGAAACCCATCTTCTGTCAAGTTGGAAGGCAACCCTCCAACAAATATTTTTTTAGTCTTAAAATTTCCTCCCCCTCCAGATGTTCTGCCAGCATTAAAATTTCCAGTTCTAGAGGAGGTCTGCTGTTCTTCTCTAGATAAAGCCCTTTTTGCCTCCACCTGTGAGGCCAAAATAAAACTTAAACGGCTGAAGGGACATACTAAGTACAGGTGAAAAGCATACATACAAGCATGTTGTTCATGTGTACATACAAGGATCTAAGGGGAAAGAATCATAATGAGAACAAGGGTATGTTCACACTTTGATAATCCTTTCAGACAAAAACCAAATTGATGATTTTCATCTATTTGCATGCCATCTCTCCATTATTCAGAAACTCTTTAACCCATGCCATCTCTCCATAATATAAATAAAAAATTTGCCATATAAATCATAGCTACGGTCAGCTATATATCCAATACACGCGCGCACACACATTAATCCCAATCATATGATCTAAGAATCATCCTCACCTATGTCTTGTTACTTAAATATAAGGAAAGAGCATTAATAAATATCCATTGTACTGACCACAAATTCACAAACTAAAGCATGCAGAAAAAGCTCCCACCTCAAACCATCAACACAGAAGATTCTATTAGCCCTTAATGGAGTAACTTAATAATGAGTTGATATACCTTTTTTATCCTTGAAGAAAAGTACAAACTAAGGATTTGTCACTTATATTTAAACAGCAGCTCAAATTCAAACAGAGACAGAGATCTAAAATTCATACTAAAGAAGAAATAACAGAATGCAGCGTTAAGAGACCTAATAGCACCTTTATAAGTAATATACACATATAAAAGAATTGTTCACCAGACACTGGCAAGTCAGCAAGTAATACACAAAGAGGGACCTCTTTAGAAACAAGGAGATGATGGAAAAAAAAAAAGTGAGACTGGAACATAATATAAGTTTCAAAGTAACTAAGAAGGTACTGAAATCAGGATCTGAACCTTAATGAAATCATTTCCTAGGATCTTAAATCATGAAAGGCATATATCCAAAGGATCGATTCTTTTCGTTTTGTTATCTTTCCCTTAAACAACATATCAATAGCCTAGAGAAGCATAAATACAAATCAAAGATGAACCATAATGACCTGAATGATTCATAAGAAGGTACTAGTCAAATGTTCTTGTTGCTCATGCTTTCTTGCAAACTAAAAGGAAAAGAAAAGAAAAAAATTGTATTATGCTTTACTAGTATGGAATTTTGTTTCCTCAAACTAAGAATTAAACCTTTGTTTCTTTCCTTTCATCTGGAAGAAACATGAAGATGACACTCAGACTCTGACACATAACATATTCACTAGCAATGATAAAAGTAAAATTAACACATTTTAAAAACTTCAAAATGAAAAAGAAAGAAACCCATAAAGAAAGAGTAGTACAAATGTTATAAACGCATATAAATATAATGAAAAAAAAAAAGGCGAAACACATAGAAAAAGAGATGAAATCTCAAACACAAGAAAAATAATACAAAAATAATTGTACTGAACAAGTGACTACTTGAGGTCTTAACGAGTGGAATATGGATAAGGTGCTTGACCGAAGGAATGCTATCTTTACATTTACTCAGCAACTAAATGGAATCCATATGAAAGGAGTGAAAAGATACCAAAAATTGTGAAAATCATCATTAACAATGAAAAATAGATAAAAACAAAAAAAAAAAAGTCTGGTATCAAATCAGCACAAAGTAAAAGAACTCTGTAAAGAAAATAATCATAAACAGATATGAACATTAGCCAACAGATTTTCTCTTTCTTTTTCTTTTTTAATTAAAAAAAAGTAATAAACAAATGAAGAAAGTTGTATTCTTGGAAGTGTAAGTCTCACCCTTCCACCGAAACATCGGTATCCTGGTCATAAAGTGTAATTTTTAAACCAACCAAAAGGCACCCAATGGAAGGATTAAAAAAAAAAAAAAACACATACTCACCTATAAATTAACGAAGAAAGAAAACCCCTCAAGCCCAATACACATGATTACAAAATACCAACAAGAACCCCATGAACATGCAAGTAAGAATGAAAACACCAAAAACCAGAGAACTGAAATTGAATTAAATTACCGCAATTTATGGAACCCCATAAACTAAAACACTAAAAACAACATGTTATATCCAACGGAACCCCCTAATATTACAGCTTAACATTCCAAAAACCCAACAAAATTTAACATAGAGGTGAATGACATAAAGCACTATATAGCAAAGAAAGAATGCAATAAAGAAGTGAAATCAATATGGTAACCAGACAAATCCCAGCTAGCCAAAAAGACTAAACCTTAACAGGAAAATAAAATTAGGCTACACCCAATGAACTTGACCGCAAAATGACCAAACCCCAGAAACCAAAAACACTCAAAGATAAGCAGTAACAGCCAAACATACAAAACCCATAAAAATTAACAGAAAACTGAAGGCAAAATAAAGCAAACAATTCAATGTTCTGAACTTGAGTAAGGCCGCGCCCAATGGCCTAAAACACAAAATGACCAAACCCCAGAAAACCAAAAACGCTCAAAGATAAACATTAACAGCCAAAAACACAGAAAACCCAAAATAATCAATAGAAAACTGAATGCAATTAAATTAAAAGAAACCAATGTGTGTGATGTTGAAGTGACTGACCGTGCGGCCATCGATGGTGTGCCTGTCCTGTAGGACACGGTCGAGGACGGAAGGGTCGGAGAAGACGACGAAGCCGAAGCCGCGAGGGCGGCCGGTGGGCTTCTCACGCATGATGACAGCCTGCGAGACGTCCCCGTACTGGCCGAAGTATTCCCTCAAGGTGTCCTCGTTCGTATCCCATGCTATTCCTCCAATGAAAACCTTCCCTTCGTCCGAATCCATGTCTCTTTGACTTTCCCTTTGAGACTGAATCGAACACCCCCACACACTCTTCTGTTTTGTAAATGTGAGAAGGTCGCGACTCGAGGAGGGAAATGACACTGGTTAGGGTTTTGTTTCGTGACGAGTCCGGTAAAGGTTTTCTATCTAAATGCGTTGACATTTTCAACAAGATGGGGTGGTGGCGCAGTTGGCTAGCGCGTAGGTCTCATAGCTTCTGAGTTATCCTGAGGTCGAGAGTTCGAGCCTCTCTCACCCCATACTTTCTTTTTTCAACATTTTTTTTTTTTTTTCAAAAGTTTTATATACTAAGCAATATGGATTTTCATATGATGAGTCTAAATTTAGTCACCCCAAATAATTGACAGGGTCTTGATAGTTTTATTCATAATAAATTGTTTGAATTGAGTTACGATCAACATTGAATTAAAATTCAATCTAGTATCTACGCTTTATTGCAATGCAATAAAACAAGAAAGGGCTTCCGTTGTTCGGACATATCATACATGTTATTTGAGTTCTAACACTCTTTTGGAACTTAATAGAGACTATATTTTATTTCTAGTATCTAGGTAACAATTAGCAGTTAGCAGCAACATTATTCTCAAATTTCGAACCCGAAACTCATGGAACTAATATATATATTGTCCTAACAATTGGTCTTTTGATAAAATTGGATAAACATTGAAAAAAGAAAAAGAAAAAACATGTATTTAGATTTTATTTGTCTAAAAATGATTTTTTTTTATTAAAAACAGATGAAAAGTATAAAGTGGAACTAACTTTTTTTTTTTCCGAGTAAATTTAAAATTGATTGAAAAAAAACTCAACAAAAGCAAAACAATAGCAAACAAATAAGGGGAAAAAACAGTGCTAACATAAGAACATAAAGAAGATAAAAGATTAACATAATTAAAAAAATTACATAAAAAATGAAACAACATGAAAAAAGAAAAAAAAATGAAAAAATTACTTTATCCTTTAAAGTTTGAAGTGTTTTTCAATTTAAACCCTAATGTTTAAAAATTTGCAATGTACCTTTCAGGCATTGTTTGTTAAACAACATCCAATTTCATCACATTCCTCCACGTTCCATTACACTATTCACTTTATTTTTATTTTTTTTTAAAAAAATATATCAAATAATTCACTTTTTATTTCACATCATTTACTATTCAAATAAATAAAATCACTATAAAACAAATTTTTTTCACTTTTCAAAACTACTTTTTCATTTTCCCATATCAATCATTTTTTTTTTTAATATGTGAACAATGCATTGTTAAGAAACTTGGGAAAATGTGTTGGTATTTAACAAACACCCTCTTAATGTTTCAAAAATTTGCAATTAAAATCATTTGTTACTAATTTCTATCTAAGTAGACGGAAATGACATCATATACATCTCACCTAGGATTTTTATGCTACGTCTTCTAATTTTGTACCCAACCTAACTAGTGAAATGATGTAATTATCCCTTATTAAAACGCTTGTTTTTATTTTATTTCTCGTCAACCCCTTTTGGTTGTTGTATGGGTGTTGGAGTAGAAAAGAAATTGAAAAAATGCCTCTCACCTGCTCTTATACTAGTAATTTTTGTGTACTTAAACGGCTATTAGTAACTGAAATATTCATTACAAATTTTTGAAGCATTAAAATATATATATTACAGATTTTTAAACAATAGAGTTCAAATTAAAAATCACCTTAAACTTTATGAAAGTAAAGTAAATTTTTCTAAAAAAAAAAAACAGCGTTTAGAGAACACTTTCCAATGAAATTAAAGTTTTTCCTTTACATTACATAATCATATTTATTTCATACAATGTGTTCTAAATCAATTTTATATCAATTACTTAAATTTTTTTTTTTTTTATAAAAAAAAATCGGTTAAAAGTAGACGTTAGGCGATGGAACGAATCACTTTAGTCCTCTCAGAATGAAATCAGACATCATACGGTAGTGGGGCCCAATGAAGTGAACGGTCCAGATAAGCCTACAAAACACACGAAGAAGAAAGAAATAGAAGCCCGCGATTTACAGGCTGTGATGTGATAGCGAAAAGGAATCCCAAGCCCCAACGGTCACTTCCTCTTTTTCCATTAAAAATAGAAAGAAACAAACCCTAGAAAACCCCCCCACGCACTCTCTTCAAATCTACTGACCGTTTTGTCCCTTCCGCTCTTCCTTCTCTGTCTGTCTCTCTCTCCCTCTCTCTCTGAAACGATGAGAACCCAGTAGCGAAAAGGTCGGTCTCTACGCGAACCCAAGGCACAGCGAGCGGAATTCGTTGTGGGTTTGGAGGAAAGAAGATATATTTTTTTTGTTCGTTTCGGATGGGCTGCTTTCTTGGTTGTTTTGGTTCCTCCAAAGATGGGGGGAAGCCACGGAAACGGAGTAGGAACAAGGTTCAGCCTCGTGACCACCAAGTAAGTGTTTGTTTGTTTTCAAGGTTGATTTTACGGTGTTGCTCGGTGTTTTGCCTTCATCCTTCTGGTTGGTTGCTGAGAATATGCCTGTAAAGAAAGAAAAAGGAATCAAGATTTTGAAGCTCTTTGTTTTCTTTAGTTCGTTGTTTTAGTTTCTCAAAGGAATCGAATAGTCATTAATCTTTACTCGGGGTTTCTTGAGGTTTCAAAATCATGGGGCATTTTAAATTTCCTTGGTTTTCTCAGCAGCCGAACAGAGCTTAAATTTCTTCTCAAAGAAATAAAAAGGAAGATTTTGAAGATTTTTCTGTTATTTCTCTCTTTCAAGTTGCACAGAGGAACCATTGCAATCTCCTTGGCTTCTTTCTGATTCAAATAGATTTTCTTAGTGGCCAAACTGTACTTAAGTTGATTATTGTGTTTATAGAATTAAAAAACTGAAATTTATTCTGAAATTTGTTGCAGAGAATTGTCAGTTGTACGCCTGTGCAATCTGCTGTCCCACAGGGCGCCTCCAAAAATCCCACCAACTCCGTTTCACAAGTCCAGTGAGTTATCAAATGTTACATACATCTGTTTGGATTTCGCTGGTTCTCAATTTTTCTTATTTGATACAAATGCAATTTTTCTATAAGAAATTAGTTTTTTTTTGTTTAAAAAAAAAAATTTTTAACCGAAACACCGATGGCGTTTCTGTGTAGGGATGAGCCTGAGAAAGAGTTGAGCTTTAGGACCAGAAAGAAAGTAACATTTGACTCCAATGTCAAAACCTATGAACGTGTCTCGTGTGATGAAGCTCTGGACTTTTCAATGGAGAATGAAGGCAAGAAGAGGGAGGAGGAAAATCTAGCAAAATCAAACCAATCTAAGTCCTCCTCAGAAGACAGTTCAATCACGTCAAGCTCGGGGCCTTATCCTCCAAATCATCGGTACCAGAATTGGAGGGACAGTGATGATGAGTATGAAGGACTAGACCATGAGGATAGTGATCTTGATTATGAAGATGATGACGACGATGATGACGAGGAGGACGAGGGACTAGAAGTTAATGGTTTTTTTGAGGATGATGATGGAAAATCGAGGAGAACTACTTCTGCAGCTCATGTTTTTACTGAGGAGGTTGATAGTTCTGTGCCAATATGTGGTTTACGTGATGGTGGGGATACGAAGCCAGTTGGATCTAACCCATATGCTCGAGATAGAAGTCTATATGTTCATCCTGTGCTGAACCCGGTAGAAAATCTTACTCAGTGGAAAGCTGTTAAAGCTAAAGGGACCCCACCATTGAGGCCTTTGAAAGAGAATCTTGTCTCAAATGAAGAACAGAGAGTTTCTTTTGGTTCAGAGCCAGGTTTTAAGGAATTGTCATTCAGTTTCAAGTCAAAAACCGATCAAGCCAAGAAGTCAATGCAAGAAATAGCAGTTGATACTAGCTTATCCAACTGGTTGGTTTCATCTGACACGCCTCCCGTCAATAAGACTAGCACAATTGGTCCTAATACCACCATCACGCCCGAGAAAAGCATGTCACCAGGATCAAACTCATGGAGGAGCCACGATGATAGACCTATTTTAGGAGCATTGACTGTCGAAGAGCTCAAACAGTTTTCAGCTTCTTCTTCACCAAGGAAGTCTCCAAGTAGAAGCCCTGATGAGATGCCCATAATAGGCACTGTGGGGACCTACTGGAATCACACCACCAAGGATTCTGGCTCTGTCTCTTCCTACAAAGGAATACCCAACACAACCAGCAAGTACAGAGAGGTATATCTGAAGTAAAGCTTTTGGGATTTTTGCATTTGGTGATGGTGTGGTTCTGATTGAGTATTTATGGATGTGCAGGATAAGAGAGTGAATTGGCACTCTACCCCATTTGAGACAAGGTTGGAGAGGGCTTTGAATAGGGGTGTTGCTTAATCTTATCTATCTCTTCTCATACTCCTGGTGTACGTTAGAAAACAAGCTTGTGTGTGATATCGTGTGAGAGATATGTTGTGTTTCTAGCAACTATATATGTCAATTCTTTTGTGAAGGTCAATTTGGTTGTGTGACATTCGTTTGCTATTGTAATTTCTTTACGGTTTAATACAATTCGATTTATTCTTTTGTTTCATGTTCCTTATTCATATGGTAGGGATTTAAAGATAAGAAGGAATAGTATGAACATAACATTATTATCTCCTCTCATTATTATTAGAAGCAGAGCAATGATTCCCTTGTAAAAGACTTGTATCACATGCCATGTATCGAGAGGTCTACCGAAAATCTGGCACAACTACCTTCATGCTTAAGTTAATGAGTGTGAGAGACAGTAAGCTAACAGAGAGCCTGGATAGGGTAGGGTGTGCTTGGTGAAGGGTTCTCCTTTCTTTATATGGGCTTGTTGCTCTTGCCTTTTTTTGGGTAAGGCTTGGAGTCTCCCCACTCAAATGCTATTGAAAGCATGAATGATTCTTCCGCCAATATCGAAGAGGGCTTTCTGGCGTGGCAAAGCTATTATTTGACTTTGTGAGAGGGGAAATTAGTTGTGGTATCTTATCACGGTATTAAGGGTGGAGAAATGCTAGGGTATTAAATCTTTTACTAATAGATTTTTTAATTCATTCATTAAAAAAAAATAAAACAATTAATTAAAAAAAAATGTAATGAGTATCAATAAATCAACTACACATCAATATAATAAATTCCCCTCTTAATAAAAATTTAGTAGTACCCCTACTATTTCTCCAATTCAACACAACAATACATCATCACCAAGAACGATCAATCTACACCAACGTCCCAATGGAGCAACCCCCAAGCCGTGAACTCCAAGACAACCCAACAACTTCCAATTCATACGATCATAGCAGAAAGAAAGTACTAGACCCCCAAAAAATTTCGACATAAATCAGACCCACCAAGAACATCCATCAATTGAACTAACAAAATCGAATAGAAAAACCTAACAAAATCATCAAACTAGAGTAGGAATAACCTTGCTTTGTGTACCCCCATGTCGACTGCACAACATCGGTGAGTAGGAATGGTGAGAGGGGTTGCTACGACAATGAGAGTGAAAAGTACAAACAAAAATATGAAAAAATAAAAAGTGATGGTCCATCTTGGGTCAACCCAACGGGCTGTTTTGGATCCGGTAGACACTGACCCGTTATCCTTCCACTGCCAGGAGCGGGAAGTTGTCGCTGCTCTGTGAAACCAGCCTGACGCTGAGCCCTCCTCTTTAGGAGACACGTCACCCAGGCCTTCGCCCAAGTGACATGGATCTACTCTTGGCTTGGAACGGGCGGGCCAGAAAGTAGCCCCCAGAACCCGACCAGTTGGGCTGGGCTAAAGTCCCATCACAATAATACCCCTACTTAGGTTACAGGCTCTCGTTACTTAGCCCGGCAATAAGAAGCGTCTGTCTAGAATTTTATAAAGAGTAGAAGTGAGTTGCTTCTTACCGATGTGGGATTAACGCTTGTATGTATCTGTTCTCAAAAACATGGATTTAGTTTGAAAATAGATTTGGCAGAAAGCTTTTTCTTCGCCCTCCTGCACATTTTCGTTATAAACTCCTTATTTTTAGCATGGGATGAGCAAGTTGTTTAAAGATTTGGCTTAATAAGAGGATCCTGATGTGCTGCTGTGAAGTGTCTCTTCAGGCCAATATCGTACACCATTTCAGGTGGGCAAGTCTCCTATTTCTTTATATTATCCTCAATCAGGGTAAAACTTCTCTTGACAGCATTGAGAGTAGCTGCCATACGGTCATGGCAAAAAGGTGGAATTTTTTGCACACCTCAACATTTTAAGAAAAATGAACAAATTTAAAATGAAATCAAAACACACAATCAACTAATCAAACAACCAAATAAATGACCCACTGCCCACCTCTGGCTAACAGACGCCGCCACCCACCGCCCACCTTCGGTGACTTTTCTGGCGAACCAAAAAAGAAAAAAAAAAAAAAAAGATCTGGCCATTGGGGGTGGTTGAGATCCACTCCCAGCAGCCTGGGGGTGGCCGCGATCCACCCCAATGGCTAGGGTGGATCTCAACGATCCACCCCAGAGATGGTCAACCACCCGCAGCACCGTGAGTCGTGGGTCTCAACGTTCTTCCTTCTTCCTTCTCCTTCTTTCTCTTCTTTCTCTTTTCTTTAGGATTCTACGGAAGTGGGTATCAACTGCTGCAGGATGTAGAGTTTTTTTTTTTGCATTTTTTTCCCTTTAAAGGTGTCAGCTTGTGAGTGGTAGGCAAAAAACCCTCCCTTTTTGCTACATAAATAATTGAAGTTATTCTCTAAAGCATTTTACACATTGGACAAGAAGGCAATACTTCTCACGAAGAGAAGGCTGTGCTCTAGGGGCTAATGAACTAAAGGATCATCTCAGATGATAAAACTTGTTAAGTGTATTTTGCTCTGCAGATAGCCACCTATTTGTTTCTTATCTGGTCTTTCAAAAACGGGTAATAGAATTTTTCTTTAACCTAGTAGAAACTTAGTAAACTTCTCATTTGGCTTGACTAGGAGTCATTACGGATTCCTAAAATTTTGAAGTTCGGCAAACTCTTCATCTCAATACTCTAATATCAAAGAAAGTAATCAATTAAATTTTTTTCAAAATTTTAGGACGGAGAGAATGACAGAAACTTCATTCAATACACATAGATGTTGAGTGTGGAACAAAGATCCACCCCATCAGTTTTGTTATATGGTACTCTAAATTCAGTTCTTTAATCTCAAATTGTTAGCAATTTGACCAGAAAATATGAGAGTATTAGGGCAAATTGCTAGCAATCCAACTGTAAAATTATTGAGAATTTTTTACCTGGTACTTTTCTTCATAGACCTCCCAATGGGTGTTCCCTTTGCTTATTTCTATCAAGGACAATTAATGGTGAAGAGAGCCACATTTCCAATGTTTGCTTCTTGTTTTAATCAATTATTAAGGTTCTGTTAGAAATTCCTCTTGTGCTTTGTAGAACCATCAAATTTAATCAATTTGTATTAAGCTTGAACCAAACATGAAACTGTCCTTTTATGCAGAGGAGGACTAGAAGCTGCTGTCTTTGAGATTATGGGTGACCATGAAATACTGGTCAAGAATAAATCCCCATGGCATATTGCTTTATCTTCAGCAGATTAGATTGATTTTGTGGCAAAAGATCATCTACTTCTGCAGAATTGTAAGCAAATCCATATATTGATGAAAAGGGTATGGAAAATATGAATCACAGGAAGACCTGGGGCAAAAAATAGAACCAAAAAGAAGAAGATTGATGTAATTGATCTTCAAACAAAAATCTTTCATTATAAACTACCCAAATAAATACAACCAAAACCCTATATTGTCACTCATCCTCATCACGACTCTCATCACTAGGGGTCCGTTTGGAGTGTTTAGGATTGCGATTTTAAAAACACAAATTTTAAAATCTTATAAAAATTTACGATTTTAATAAGCTGATTAGAAGATGCTTATTTGAAAAAGTGTGAATTTAAACCAAAATCACGATTTCACTTAAAAAAATATTTAAGTAAATATTTACCTATTTAGTTTGAAATCGCAATTATAGGCTAATTTTACCTAAACACTCGATTTATAAAAAAATATTTTTTAACATGTTTTATTAAATGCCTGTGCAATTTTAAAAAATAACGATTTCAAAAATACAATTTTTAAAATCTCACTTATTAAAATCGCACTCTCAAACATGCCCTAAAATAGCTTGTTTTCTTGGCCTTCTTCGACTTCTTTATATCTCCATCGGTGATCGGTCTCGTCCATCGTCAACAACCGCTGGTCCGCCCAACTGTCCACCACCAACGCCCAATTATCATCGTCAAACGCCGGAGTCTCTTCATCATCTAAACCCACCTCCTTCACTTGGGCGGCACCGCCCCGAGGCCTTTTGGGCAGGGGCCTTTCCCGTGGGCCCAACTGGTTCCTGGGGCACTCGTAGGACAGGTGTCCGCCCTCCCCGCACTCGTAGCACCGGGACTGTCCTTGTACTCGCGCTTCCGGATGAACTCCGGGGCTCGTCCGTTGTCGGAGGCGATGGAGGCGGAGACGGTGCGCCCGTTGAGGACCTTCCCGTGCATCTGACGCGACGCAGAGAGGGCGTCGGCGGCGGAGACGAACTGGATGAAGGCCACGCCCCTACTGATGCGCGTGGCACGGTCCTTGAGGACAGTGACGCGCGCGACCTTGCCGAAGGTGGAGAAGAGCGTGTGGAGATCGGAGTGTGTGAGTGCGTAGTCGAGGTCGACACGTAGAGGGTCGACTTGGAGAGAGCGAGGCCTCCCGATCCTCCACCTCCGCCATTGGGTTTGTTTCTGTGCGGTTTAGAGTCTGTTACGGCGGTGGATGCGGCGGCAGGATTTGAAGAAGAGGGATACCGGTAATAGAATGTTTCGTCGTCGTCGCTGTCGCTGTTATTGTTCCGCACCATCGTCTTTTCCACTGCTCTCTCTCTCTCTGTCACTCCGGCCTCTGCGGATATCAAATTTCTGTCCATTTACAATGAAACATTATTCACAAGAGTTTTCGAAATCATGTGGTTTTCGAAAAAAAAAAAAAAAATGTGGTTTTCGAAATTAAAAAAAAAAAAAAAAAAAACCACATTTGAAGATGTCTGGCAAACCTGTTATGCGCACAAGGTATTTGTGCTCATAACAAGACCCAAACCCAAATCAAAGATTTCTCTGCAGGAAGTACACTTGTTCAACTCACAAAAATGAAAAAATACCCCCTAAAACGCCGATGGTTCACCCCCACCCACCTACTGTCAAACCCCCACAAAACACAAATGGCCAAAACTCATAACATTGATCTGACAACAAAACCATGACAAAGAAAGTGATGAAATTCTTAAAAAGATCTTCCAACTCTGATGGTTCTTTCTCGTTAGTCTTACATTTTGCTCCACCGGTTCTTTCTCTTTAGTAAAACCATGACAAAATCCCATTGTAAAAGGGAAGACAATTAGCAGAACCAAAACCGCCAATAAGCAGAGAAGCAAATAAATGTACTAAAAAAAAACAAAAACAAAGGACCCATATCATTTTTCTCTCATTATAAAATCAACTTCACCCAAATCAAAATTTCAATAAACCGTGGATTCTATATATGCAGAGAGAAAGAGAGAGAGAGAGGGGTACATGAACACAAACAAGATCTTCGCTGGGCGTGGTTCGTCGGGAGTGGTTCGTGGGGCGTGGTTTGCTGGGCGTGGTATTCGTTGTTTTTCACTGGTTTGATTGAGAAGGAAAGTGAGGGAAGAACTGAAGTAGGGGTGTTTTCATTTGGGAACGAAACGACGCCGTGTACACGGGTTTTTTTTGTAATTTGGATTTTTCTTCTGAAGATGGCATTTTTGTAACTATGCAGCCCCAAAATGACGTCGTTTTGCCTATTCCATCCATTTTGACGGTCCTCTCTAACGGAGGGAGCCAAATTGTAAGGAGTTGGTAGCTTAAGAGCTCCTTTATATTAATTGAAACTTTTGAGAGCTAAATTATAAATAGCTGATAGTTTGGATGGCTATTTTATATTTTTTCCTAAATATATCCTTGAAATATATATATATCCAGGGTTGAAAGACGAGAACCTGTTAATAAGAGCAATAGAATAAATGACAGGAAAGGCAACAATGGTAGACTCTGGTTTTAAGACCAAAGCCTTAGAATCCATCTTCTCCTTGTCCTTTTTGCTTGCGATGGTGGCACTGCAAAAATTCATGAGTGAGAAAAATCTAAAATAGAATTGCCAGAACCCTTAATATATTCAATATCAAAATAAAAAACAGTCAAAATAGCTTGTCACCTAGCAAAAATTTGTTTTGATGCAATATTTTGAATATCGTTTTTCAAAATGTACTTAGCAAATTTACAATCATTCAATCAATACCTATTAGAAGTTTTTGGTTAAGCATATCATATTGAAATTTTGTAATGCATTATTCCAGGATCCAGAATGAAAATGAACAATTTGTTCAGGAAATCCTGGGGAAATAACTTGTTTCAGAATTCCTCTAAAGCCAATTTTAGAGGCATCTGTTTTAACGAATTTGAAATTATTATCAGAATGAATTCCTAGGCAAGGTAAAGTTTTAACATGAATCTTAATTTCTCTAACAAGTGAAGTATGAATGTTCGTCCATGGAGGAGGGTTATTTTGTAATCTGTCAAACAAGGGTTTGCAATGTTTTCTCAAATCTTTGTAAAAATCAGTATTGTAATTTAAGGAACCTAGAAATCTTTGGAGTTGAGTTTTATCTATGAAAATATTAGGAAATTTGTTAACAAATTGGATGACTTTATCAATGAGACGTATTTGTCTTTCAGAAATATCAAAACCAAGGAATCTAATATTGGTTTGGAAGAGTTAATCTTTCTAGCAAAAACAACAAGTCTACTATGTTTAATAGTGCCTAGAAATGAATTCAAATGTTTCTAATGTTCATCAATGGATTTTGAGAAAATTAAAACATCATCTATGTAGACAATGATGAAATGGCTGAAATGATTGAGGATGTCATTCATAATATTCTAAAATTCACTTGGGGCATTTTTTAATCTAAAAGGCATAACATTCCACTCATAATGACTAAAAAGAGTAGTAAAAGCAGTTTTATACCTATCCTTACTAGCAATTTGAACCTGCCAAAATCATGACTTCATATTGAACTTAGAAAAGACCAAAGCTTCACTTAGGCGACTAACAAGGTCCTTTCTATTGAGGATGGAGTATCTAATCCATTCTAAAACATTATTGAGAGGCTTATAATTAATTACTAGTCTAGGGGTTCCCCTTTCAAGTTCAACATTTTTCATAACATAAAAAGCGGCACAAGACCAAGGAGACTTAGGGTCTGTTTGGGAGTGCGATTTCAATAAGTGCGATTTTAAAAATTACATTTTTAATAATTGTGTTTTAGAAATCGCTACTTTTTAAAATTGCACAGACGTTTGGTAAAACATGTTAAAAAGTACTTTTTTTTTATCAATTGAGTGTTTGGGTAAAATTAGCATATAATTGCGATTTCATGCCAAATAAGAAAATATTGCCCTAAATATTTTTTTAAGTGAAATCGTGATTTTTGTTTAAATTCGCACTTTTTCAAATAAGCATCATCTAGTTAGCTTATTGAAATCGCAAATTTTTCAACGATTTTAAAATTTGCGTTTTTAAAATCACAATCCCAAACACTCAAAAATTGCGATTTGGTTTAAAAACGCAGATTATTTTTTTAAAAACGCACTCCCAAACGGACCCTTACTCTTATGAATAATTCCTTTGGCTAGCAAATCAGCAATCTCTTTTTGACAAAATTCTGAAGTTTCAGTATTCATTTGGATGGGTCTGGCTTTAGTGGAAATTGTGTTTAGAAAAATCTTTAACATAAGGCAAAGAAACAATATGCTTTTTCCTATGCTAAAAAGCATTAGGAAGTTCAGAGTAAACATTGTCAATAATCAAGGTATTGAAAGCAACAATTTTTTATTGTAACAATTTAAAACTTTTCCATGGTGTTTATTTTGACAAAATCATTTCTGAAAAGATTGGGGTGATCACCCCTTTTCACCAAGAGTTCTTGATACTTTTGATGTTCCATATTGCTATTATGATTATATCGAAGCCTGGTTTAAATTTATGCTTTTTCTAGACTCGAAATTTGACCATTCTTAGTCCATAATTTTGATAAAGATTTCGGAGGTGTTCTCCCTATCTGGTTTTTTAGGTAGTGGATGCATTTTGGTCTTATTCCAGAAATTCACCACTTGAAACTTGTTGAAGCCTTCAGTACTTTCAAATCATTTTAAGACTGATAACTATGGTTCTAAATTTCCTCCCATTCTACATTTTATTAAAAAAAAAAAATACAAGATTCCATGGATCCTGAAATGACAATATGTCATAATGGACGATAAAGTTGAAAGACATTGGTATGTTAAATGGTGGGATAAATACCCACAGATTGATGCCATTGTTAACAATGTTAAAGTTTTGGCCCAATCACCAAAGGACCAACAATTGCCTCCCATTACTGCTCCCTTATTATTAACCCCCAGTGTTTTCTTACCTCCTCCCAAAGAAACCATTGTTACTACTTCTCTTGCAACTACATCTTCTAAGAAAAAGTCTTCCAAGAAAAATAAGGAGATATTAAAAGCATTTTTGGAATTCCTGAATGATAATTCTGATGAAGATGAAGAAGAAAACTCTGAAGCATCTTCTGAAGCTACTGTTGATCCCAAACGAGAATGGTTTGGAAATTCTGGTTATAGCCTTGAAGACTATTTTCCTAGACTTGAAGATTTGTGATTTATTTTCAAGATTAAAACCATTATTACGTGCTGCTTTCCTTTCATTATTACTGTCATTCAAGATTTCTGAAGATTACTTTTAATATTTCAAGACTATTGCTCTTTTGTCTATCACAGTACTTGCTGACACTACAATATTTGCTTTTACTATTCAAGATTGATGTTTTCAATTGATCAAGATTGATGCTCTCTTGTTTACCGACTCAACATTATCATGAAGAATTTACTTTCACTATTTGATTTTTGTCTACCGACTCAATAGTGTCTTGAAGAATCTACTTTTACTATTTGATTTCCTGACTGTAATTTTCTTTTCAGATTGTAATTTTATTTTACTCATTGGAATGCGTCTATAAAAGGACGACTCCCCTCCATTGCAAGGCGGAAGCTTTCAGCCAAACACTGAACTCATTTTGTGCTTACCCTACTCTCTGTTTGTTTTTGTATCCTGCTTTACTCTTAGTCCTTTTCTTGTACTCCTTCCAATAAACTACTTTTGTAAGTGTTCTCTAATGATATTTTAATAAATTTGTAGTTGTTAAATCTTATTGTTATTACTCTGTTATTCACTCCAATTTTGCGCTTACTCTTAAAATTTTGGGGAAATTTCACTGAAGACCTCAAAATTTTCATCCATTTTGACATACTCGTCCCATAAACTTAAAAAACTCTCAATTTAATCCCCTGAACTTTCAATTACTCTTAATTTGGATCCCTCCGTCAATTTTAGCCATTAAAAAAAAAAAAGACCAAAATATCATTGATTTTCATTTAAAAAAAAAATAAAAAAACGTTTTGAAAGTTGTAATTTTATACAAAAGTCAGTGGTATAAACGTTATGTAATGTTTAAAATCTAAGGAGAGGTCTAAATTGAGAGTTTTTTAAGTTTAGGAAGAGTATTTTAAAACGGGTAGAAATTCGAGGGTTTTCAGTGAAGTTTTCCCTAAAGTTTTCCTTTGATAATTTTCTGCCTACTTTCATATATTATTATTTTCTGCATATCATTATTTTATGCATACTTTCATGAACTATATTTTCCAATGTTAAATGCGAATTGCACTTTCACCCCCTCCTTTGGTATCATATATATATATATATATAAAGGTTTGACGTGGCGTGGCTGACTGGACCATGCCACGTCAGCAGAGATAAACGCTGGAGGGACTCCAGCGCGCTGTTTAGAATTACTCATCTTGTCTCCATTTGGTCCGAAAGCTACTCCACTTGACCTCAACAGCTCTATCTTCTGGTTCTATTTTTCTTTTGAGCAACGGTTTCGTCGTTTTTGTTTCTTTTATTTTTTGGTTAGGATTGCTCCGAGGAATTTTGGGCTAATTGTTCTTCCTCGGGCGGCAAGCCAGATAGGAAGAGGAAGAAGATGAACCCACGTCGGGCTAAGTCTCATCTGATGGGTCACTCAGGCTGCAAATGAGCCAAGTCGTCAAACAACGAGCTTGATACTCACTTGTTTAAATTTGATTTGAACCCGATTGGTGGTTGCCAGCTTGATCCTTGCTCGTTTAAAGTTGATTTGAACCCAATTGGTAGTTGCAAAATCTCACTCGTGACAGTAAAAATCCTTCTGATGATTAAGTGGCACATTCTTGACTTGTTTGATGAAACTCGATTAAAGCTCGCGAACTAGCCCGTATTCATATACAAACTTACTATTAACTAGAATATTAAATAACAGTATCTGTTCTACCTTAATGTAGTTGCGTGCCAAAACCAAACCCAAACACTATTCAAAGTTTCAGTAAAGATGAATTGATCAATATTTCATTTAGAGCCAATTACCATTTGATTTTGCTATTTATTTATTTTATTTTTTTTCTGAGTACTTTCAATGTGACTTGTTCCGTCAGTAAGATCGATCTCTTTTTACAAAAAGAGGATTGCACATGTATAGAGACGCCACCAAACAAAGCGGTAAAGTCTCTCGAGGGAATATTAAAAACTTCATAAAGCTGATAAAGAAATCAACAAACCCAGGTGTATACGCCATTAATGGCCTCTGAAACAATATAAAACCTTAGAACAAATCATTGCTTATTTAAAAAGAAAAAGAAAAATCATGGGCAACCATGATGTCAGAGATGGTCATTTAAAGAAACCATCATCAAAGTTGAGAGAATAGCTGTGAAAATCATAGCTGTACTGTACCCTGCTCCTTTGCCAACCCAAAGTTTGCTTCCACTGTGACTTGAACTTCCCCACCAACTGCCTCAAGGCATATGATCCATGGCAACAATCCAGTAACCTTCTTCTTTTGACACTCCCAAGTGTGGCAGAAGGGCCAGAACTAGCAATTCTCTTCCCCAACTGCAAGAACTGGATCCTCCTCAAGCTGGAGATGCTTGATATCTTCATTGTTAGCTTCTTTCCCACCAACAGCTATGTATTGTTTCAAGAAGAGCTTGTATGGCTAGAAGCAATGAACTGAAGAGATTATATAGCCGAAAGAAAACATGAAGACTGCCTGCCTTTCTAGTGTCAATTTCTGTTGGCAGGTATCATATCTTTACATGTCACTCTCCCATTTGGCCGAGATAAGAATCATCAGTCATCACCATCAACAGCTCATCCACCTTTGCTTTACGACCATCCCTAGTCAGATTGGCCCCAGCAAGGAGAGAGTGTCCAAGAATTTGCATCTAGTGATGTAACATCAGTAGTGGTAATTGAGCACTTTTTAGAATGGATAGCCTTCAAAAAAGTTGCTACTGTTTGTCATTTGTGATCTTCCTTCTATTTTACTCAAAAATCCTGTGAACTTTCCCAGAAGCGTCATTGAAGAAAAAGTAGGATAGATCTTATCTGAGGTAAATCTTTACACCGTCCACACCTAAATACACAAGACCTGCCTGCTTAAACACTTAAAAAAAAAAAAAACACACACACACACACACTTTATAGCTTTCAGCTTTTTTATTGAAAGCTAGATCACAGTTTTTTTTTTTTATAGAAAAGGCCCATAAAAATGTTTAAATCATACGGAAGAGAGAGAGAAAGAAGGGGGAAAGATAGAATGCTATTTTGAGATGAATACAAAATTCTAAATAGGAAAGACTAAACAAATCTTATCTAAGGATGGTATAGAAAGAAGAGAAGTTAGACACAAACACTCGTGTAAGTGAATAATGTTTTTTTACTCAAAAATACAGACAGAAACCGTCTTTCTCCAAATGGTAACTTCCTCGGACACAAAATCCTATGTTGCCATAGAAAACAGACACCTATTCTACCTAACAAACAAGGAGACAAATCACTACTGTACATGGACAGAATCCGAGGTGCGTAATTATTAGAATTAGTAAATAGGCTTCTGGTTGAACTTGCAGAATTTTTGTTCAGAATTCAAACCACTTGGCTAAAAAATTATCCAAATTATTTCAACAAGGGATAGAGTGAAACACAGCTAAAAAATTTAATATGGTATTCATATTTAAACAAGTTCGAGTTAGACATACCAAAAGTTCACTGGCATTTTAGACACCCTTTTCCTTCTGCACTATCACACCCACACCATCACACTAGATTGCTAAAAATTCAGCATCTTCCAACGGAAACTCACAACCAAACGGAAATTTTGAGCCCTAGAAAGAATTTGATAGCAAAAATATTAACAAGAAGACCCTAGCAATCTTCCATGTATGAGCAAACAAGAACAGTTATACCCAAGTCTGTCGAATACAGGTTCTTACAGTAAACTAGCCAGCTATTGAGCACTAGTGGCACCATGCAATAGATGAGAGCCCCGAACATGAACGATGTAGAGGCACCAAATTCTCTCAGCAAGTTCACCTGAGAATACATCATATTTGATTTCTTGTATATTTTTAGCAATAAATTTCTCTTTCTGATAACTAAATCTTGAACATTGATTAGAGTCATCTATACTACTAAATGATATGTCACAATTGTCCCCATTAAAACTTACAAGAATAAAAACATGTTTGCTCTGCATGTGTGTGACCTAGCCTCCAGGGTCTATTACAGCTACAGGTTTGATAAACTACTTCCAACTCTTATATGCTGAGAAGCTCAGCGCCAATTTTTAGCGTTCGGTTATTGACATCCATGAATTGGAACACATACTGTACAGACAAGCAATGAATGCAGTTCTTCCTATGGTATTAACAATATAAAATACTTTAAGGAACCTCTATATACATTTCCTATTGACCTAAAATTCAAATCAACAACCAAGTCCCAATACAGGTTGCAGACAATTTCCACTATTTCATTGTGCAAGGCTCAAGCTCATTGGAGTATGATTAAAATGTTATGCACAAAACTACTGAGGTTATCATGACTCAGTTTCAAAGTTATAAGTTTTCCCTGGAGACATGTAAAAGATGTATGAGAAAGCAACTATCAGGAGGTGGAAGTGTCCATGAGCACGAAGTGTCTCATCAAATCTGCTTGCCATATAACTATCACAATTTCAATGACCAAACAGTAGTCACATGCTAAGGTGATAAATATACACATATTTGTTACGATATCCTAAATACTGATAAACCTGCTGGCAATCACAACATCAATACCCTAACATTAAATCACATGCTGAGATGTTCAATCTTATAGATATTCATTACAAGAGTCATAAACCATGGCAAACTACAGAGGACAGCCTGATGTATCTCTATGAACAGCAGAGGGAGGAAAAAAACACACAAAATGTGGGTGTCATTGAATATACTCACAGGTGTTGTGTTCCTTCATATCTTGAGTACAATTGCAGCATCTACATAACAGAATAAATGCAAATTGCTAGAAGAAATGGAAGTATTGTTTCACAAGGATCAAACATATGGAAACACATTAGGGAAGAAGAGATACACAAATACTAAACCTCATTGTTGAAAAATCTCCTTTGAATTGAGTCTCCACTTCACTCAAGTACAATCTTAACAAGGGAGACCTGCGACACTAGTTATTAACAAGGGAGACCAGCAAAGCAAGTGAACTGAAAACGCTAGAAGGCTTCAAAAAAGTTTGCAGGGCTGTTTTAGAAGAGGTATCTCGATCCTATGGAAATAGAACTAGAAATATGGAAATATCACCACAATCAAAATACATTCTAAATATTAGGCCCTTTGCAAAAGTTGTTCTAATTGAAAATCTGTCTCTAATTCCAAGTCAATTCTTATAAAAATAAAATGAACTGGTACACATTTCAGCTTGCATGCACACATTTCATAGAAGAATCATTGGAGTACCAGAGTGGAATTGCAGCCGCTGCAAGGACAGGGGACATTTTCCATAATTCATTCAGTTGACCACCCAGCAGTCCAGTCAGATAGTCAAGAATGCCACTTTCCTAGTTTAAACCATGGAATTAACCATAAATAGTGATGTAAACAGTGGCCTCCAATGGGCAGCTAAAACAATAATAGCATGTATAAGCAAAGAAGAATGATGAGTTAGAAGCTGGATGATTACAGCATTTACTTGCAAGAAGAAAACAACAATATACAAATCCATCTAAGATGTAAATCATGACAAATCTGGATTTAGAAATGTCAACATTTTGCTTTGGCAAAACTTACTTATTGCTTGTATAATGCACTTGTTTCATAACACAAACAGATAAACTATTCGGGAATTTGATGATAAGCAAATGTGCAGCAATGCAGGCCTCCCTCCCTCCCAATCACACTGACTTAGCACAAGTCATTCTTAACGAGAGTATTTCTACAGATCTGTGAAAGATAGCTCCCAACTTTAGCCACCAAAACCTCAGGTAATCCTTACCACCACAAGCAGGACAGTACCATCATGCACTAAGCTAAAAAGCTCCCTATACCTTAGGGCCTGCCTAAACCGGGCCTGCCTAAACCAGGCCAGCCTAAAGCATTAGGTCACTTCCCTTTTGGTGCTTCCTCAAGTCAGACTTCCACTTCCTGTAAAAATCAGCAAAGGTGATACCAGCTTTCCTTGGGCAGGCATTCGTTGCCAAGACATTAGGCCCCCACTAAAGCAGGCTTTTTGCTAATCAAGGGCCTTGGGATTCTTTTTCAGTGGAGGGCCTGGCCTGACCTGCCCTTCAATAAGAAAATGACTTTGAAGTCACTCTACCCAAGACTCTATGATGATAAATGTCTGCCTTAGGCAGTGAAGTTGAAATGTTAACAAATTGTTACTAACATTCATCAAATCTCTAAGTAACAATTAAGCTAATGAACCTGTAACATTAAATTCCCAAAAATTTCTCAGATATTCTTGAGCCTCAGAGGATTTTAATTAAAAAATATATATCAAATTGAAAAATTAGCATAGGAGAAATGAACGTTTGCATTAGTCTTGTTCACCATATTTCTCTCAGATCGACCACAAAGATAAGACAAGTAGGCGGAATAGGCCATCTACCTTAAAGGAATTTATTCATAGAAGTAAAATTGAAGATAGTGGGTAAAGAATATGAAGCTTTATAAAACTGAATATAGTAGTTAAATGCCAGAACAAGATTAAGATTATTGACAAATGCAAATACATTCCTAGAAACACATCTCAATAAGAATCAGCAGACTACAGAGTCATGTACCTTATTATAATATGCATATCTATCTTTTACTTCAAACTTATCTCAAGTATAACAGATACCTTTGAATTAATTGAATTAAGGCTTTGAGATCCTCCCAAAACCAAGTTGCACAACTCATTATATTGCTCTGGGATTGTACGGGAATAATAAGAAACAGATGTGAAATGTTCAATTAGACAATTCCATCTGCTTGCAATGCATCCAAGTAACAAGAGCTCCTGTCTCAATAAAAAAGCAATGTATACATATAATTAGGAAACTGCCATCTGGAAAACATACTCTTAAAAGTTAGATCCATTTGCAAGTCTTGTAAAGCATTATCTATATACAACCCTATATGAACAAAATCAAGCTTGAACAAGCAAAGAGTAGCTGTCCCACAAGGAACATAAAAACAATGTAATATGTTCTCATTCCTAATAAACCTAAATAAAGAAAGTGTGTACCATAACTTGATATTCTGATCACCTAATACATGTGAGGCAAGAACCTGCAGAACGGTGAATGTTTGTTTCCAATTTCATAACAAAATTAACAGCTTGTTTGGCAAATGGTTTTGCCTTTGTTATTGTAGTAGAAAATGATTGATATGATATAAAGTTTTGATATGATACTTATCAAAAAAAAGTTTTGAATTTTTTGTATAGAAAAGTGAAAATGTTTTGTTTTGTACTAATTTTTTATTTGAATAGTAATAAAAAGTGAATGATACGATATAAAAAGTGAAAAAAGTTAAAATGTTCTGATGATGATTTTTTTAGGGAAAATTGACGCGAATAGTAAAAAAGAGTGTAAAGGCTTTGCCAAATGGGACCTAAAAAGCATACAGCCTGGGCTATACTTAATTGTATAGACTCAAAGGCTAGCCTAGGGAGCAATTGTACCTTGACGCATCTGGTGTAATTTTGTATAACTACTAGTACCCAATTTAAATATAAAAAATATGTATGATTTTAGAAGCAAAGTGAGACTTGGACAGGTATAGGATCCTCAAAGACAAGCACCTCCACTACCCATGTATCCATTATGTCTGTGATTGGGCAATTTAAGCATCAATGATAGATTGGAGTCTTTCTCTCTTCAAACATGCAATAAATTACATCACTGGGAAAGCCCTTTCAGTTTTCTGATGCAACTATAGCAAGCATACATATGTGCGATAGAAATTGCTGGAGAAAAATAAAACATTTAACCAATCAACATTGAACTATGGGAAATATGTTTCTATAATTTGTTTCAAGAATTTAACCGACTTACAATTATTTCACTAGAATCATTCTCACTGCTTTTGGCTGAAATATTTAGCCCTTGAAAAACTTGTATCCACTGAACCTTAGGAGCAGAAAATATCAAGCTGGCACCTGAGACTAATCTAACAGTTCTCTTATCAAGATAAAAGGAGAGACTCCTTGATTTCCAGTGTTTCCAGGTGATGAACTCCAGCAACAGTTCTACATTCCTGAAAAGAAAGTCAAATACATCCCATTCAGGCCTTACCAAGTAAAGTCATGAAGATTTGTTCTGCCAATCTGACTCAATATTGATGAAAAATGTCAACAAACTACATACCATAAGCCAGAAGGTACGTTGATTAGCACAGCAAAAAATAAAATTCACATAAGAACTTTTGCATATCTTATGCAATAGAATCGACCCTTTCTAATAGCAATTGAATAAGTCTCTCAGCCATTTTCTGAAAGAATAAGGGCATAAATGTAGTAACTGTGAAACGGGTAACCATAAATGTAATTTCTCAGGACAGATGATGATGTCAATGTAATTTCTCATTCATTCTGCGATATGAATGAGAACAGCATGATCCACAATATGTTCTTGAGTAGCAACTGCTACAGTAGCTATGTCTGAACATATAGTTGTTAAAAACTCAGTCCAGAAAATTATTGACTATGTATTGGGTATTGCCCTGGTAAACCAAGATCTGATAAATGTGAACACTTTTGTTACAACCATATTAATTCCCAACATATTTAAACCAAATATTAAAATCCTTGTCTACATACTAATTACAGGCTCCAAGTAATTCCCATTTCTATAGACCTAGCAAATGGAGGCATTTTCTTAAACACCTATTTAAATGCTTCTAAACAGAAGCACTAACTAAACTAGTGAGAGATAAGGTTGTCGTTTTAAGAATTTGGTTGTAAGAGGAACAGAAAATTGACTTTTTGTATCATAAATTGAAATTTGCAATAATCAAATTGATTTTATAGGTCTAGGGACCCGAGCACCACATAGAATTATATGAAAATTTAGTGGACTTCATAGCAACGTAAAAAAGAAAAAGGTTTAGCAATGGACTAAAGGACATTTTCAGCGTGGAAAAAAACACTCTTTTTTCCGTTCCTTGTTGTAAACAGCAAAGAAACAACTTACATTGGAGCATTTTCATTCTTTAGTTGTTCATTGAGTAAATTATTATCAGACTGATTGCAATGTCTGATGGCAGTTGAGAGAATATTCAAGCCTGTCTCAACTGTTGATATGCAAGACACTGCACACCGCCTCTTCAAGATCTCTAGAACAGCATACTTTGTGAAATCATCACCAATGCATTTTTCAATCTTGTTAATTGAAGCAATGCTTGGAGATTGAATAACAAAATCCTTCCTGAAACCCCTGTCATCTGGAATCGAGATAAGTGATGTATTCTGCAGAGTCAACTTGTTCAGATATGCATTTAGGCAATCACGCTCTGTTTCTGATAGTTCATCAAGCTCCATCTCAATGACTGCAGTCAGAAAAGCTCTGAGATGTGAATCCCTCAAAGGTAAAGCTTGGATAAAATGCTCTAATACAAATCCTCGTGCCTTGGTAAGAGTAGCAGAAGTCAGATGTGCTAGACCCTGTTTTTATACAACAAAGAAATCACATGGTCACAAGAATCTGATTAGTTCTAAAATCAAGGTACATAAGCAAAATGCTATCCAAAACCTGAGGGAAAGAAGCATTGGAAGTCATTTCAGATAGAGCTGCATCAAGTTCCTCCACTGACTCCTGGTAAAAATCTGAGCTGCTCAAACGGCTAAACACCTAGTCATTTTTAAAAAAAATTATTGTTAAGAAGGTTACCCATTATTACCAGGAGAAAAAATAAAAATAAAAA